>JAJHZJ010000155.1:1360435-1537935 GCA_023548195.1 Bettongia penicillata ogilbyi | reverse complement strand
AAAACCCAGGTCAGGCAGGGGTCCCTGGATAAAAGCTTCTGTTGGCAATTTTTCCAAACAGTAAAATATTGATTATGGTTGCAAGGATGCAGACATGAAAAATACCACATTCCACGTCCTTTGTGTTTGAATGACAGCAAAGCTTTAATCAGACCCTAGCATTAAATAGCCTATATTAAAGGGAGATGTATAGATATGAATCCAACCAATGTTGGCTTTTGTCATTGTGCTTTAATTGTGATTTTGCAGCTTCAACAACAGAAGATCCATTAGGCCTTTCTCCTCGATCAATACACAATATATTATCAGTCTAGACGACTAGAAACCACTTGTATAAAATATCAGCAAGCTGCATTTTCATTATGTAAATGGAACTCTGCTGGAGAATTAATTGATTATTCAGTTACTATGGATCAGTCTCAGATGTCTTAGTGAGATAAGAGAGGGCCTTATCAAGTCTCCACAGTGAATATAACTTAAAAAGGAGCAGGGGAAAAAAGGGAAAAAAATAAATTTAGAATGCATTCTCCTTTCATTGGCAGCCTAGGAAAAAACATAGGAAATTGTAGAGAGAAAATCTATTACCAGGTTTATTAGTGATGGGGCCTCTGGAGTTATTAAACTGGCTCCTGCTTAGGGATCAACATAAACACACCCAGGCTGGTGCTCATACAAAATGGAAACAAATTCTATCACACTACTATCACTCTCTCCAGACTCTGAATGTTCCCAAGGAACAAAAAACTAGAATGGAGATCGTTATGTGCTTTTTTTTTTTAAAATTTGGGGTAATACATTAACCCATTTTTCCTTCCCTGATGAGGGAAGGCTGAGGAAGGTGAATTCAGTGAGATACTGACTTTTTTGATAGGATAACTGGGAAAGAGGGTTAGCTATCTTCTCTTCCTAAATGGTGAAGATAAGCTGGCATTTTCTATTAACCTTTTTTACAATAAGAGGTAGGGTGGAATAATGAAAAGTATAGTATATTTGGAGTCAGAACACCTGGGTTTGATTCCTGTCTACCTACTTGTACATCCATGCCTTAGCTACACACATATGGACACACACACACACACACACATACAAGAATTTGAAACACAAGTCTTCTGTGTAAAATAACAGCATTAGATGGAACAATCTTTGAGATTCCCTGAAGCTCCAGAATTCTGTGATCTTACAATTCTATAGTGGGAGATCATCTTCTATATGGAGCCAGGACATGGTTGAGTTGAATTTCTTGAACTGGATTTCTTATATTACATGTAGATGCTTGCAAAGACAAATTATACAGGTGATTAAGACCCATTGATTTCACCTTCCTTTTCCTTAGTAGGAGGATTATCTTTTACTTTTCGTGAACTAGAATATCGCATGTAACATCACATGCTTTCTGAATTCTATCTCTGTTTTTCAGTGTCTTGGCAACTACCACTGTTAACAAAACAAGGAAGACCTTGACTGAAGAGCTTAATTTCTTTGAGTTCCTGAAGGTAAGAAATAATGATGGAGAAACAATCTAGGGGAGTAGAAGGGGTGTTATATTGAAAATTTAACTCAAGTTGTAGGCGTAAGCGACAGACTGTATGTCATCCTAAGTGACATCTTTTTGGACCAATTGAGACAATACTTTGCCCTGGTGAAATTGGCTGAGGCAGTCAGTTTGATTGATCCAGTAGAGTCAGCAGGTTTACTGGAAGAAACAACCACATGCCTTCATTGTGGCGCTCATGAAATGTAGCATGATAGAAAGCCCTAAAGTTCCAAATGGTCTCAAGCAGGGACATACAATGCACTGGCCACTTATCACCCACAGTGAATAGATGCATCCAGTCACACTCCATTGAGCAACAGGAGATGAAAAAGAATAGGACTGGTGCTCCAGGATTGAGGATGGAAAAACACCATCTGAATTTTCAAAAAGTGGAGAAGGGAAATATTTCAAACTATAAACCAGTAGCCTCGACCTTGACTTCTGGCAAGCTTCTAAAAGAAGTCATTAAAGGAATAGTTCACGAGTACTTAGAAAGGCAAGTAGTGATTGCTATGACCTAGTGTTGGTTTATTACAATCAGGTAATCCAATTATCATACATTGCTTTTAGTTCAATTTAATTCAATAAGCATTATCCTACTATGTGACAGCCTAGATGCTGAGGCTACAAAGACAAAATTGATGTAGCTCCTTCCGTTGGAGGGACTTCTATTTTAGGAGTTAACATTTTTTGTCCTTGGATCTGCCCTCCAGGACCAAGAAGAACTGGTTGAATTTACCTTTCAAATATTTAAAAACAAATGTGTTGTTTCTGTTATGTCTTCTCCAGATGAAGTAGCCCCACTTCCTTATAGATCGCCCAATAGCAGGGTCTCCAGTCTTCTAACCATTTTGTTCTTGTCACATTCTGAATTTACTCTGGTTTGCAAGGGCTTTCCTAAAATATGATGCCTAGAACTGAATATGTTCCTCCATAAGTGTCCTTCCAGTCTTCGATCTTATAAAAAAGATCTATCATTCTCTGTGATTTTTGAAAGATGATCAACACTATCTCAGGAAATATGTCTCTGCACAGAGATTTACTGAATTTCAGCTCCCTTCTCCTGCTCCAAAGGCTGGAAGAACATCACTTAGCACCACATAAACCACTCCATCACTGCCCACTATGGTTCCATTCCATAGGTTCACTCTGGGATAAAGCAAGGAAAACGTTATGGAGGTACTTTGAAATAGTGCAATATGTGGATCACCTAAAAGAACTGGGAGCTTAGACAGAAGAGGCAACTTATGGAGGTTTCCATTCAAACATTTGAAAGGAAGGGCGGTTTTTTTGTATGTTTTTTTGTCCCCAAAAGATAGATTTAAGATCAACAGTTGAAAGTTACAGAGGGGCACATTTCATTAGAAAGGAACTTAATAAAGAAAACTGCAGACTGCCTCAGGAGATAGGAAGTTCCTAGTCATTGGAGGTCTTTAAACAATTGAAGATGTTAGGCAGGAGAATTACTATTTCAGGAAGGGGTTAGACTGGGTTACCCCTGTGTTTCTTTCTAGCCAGAAGATTCTTTGATCATAATTCTCTAAGTATCAATTCTATTTTATGTATTATCTGTAGTTCAAAAATACCAGGGAAGTAAAAGTTTCTTGACCCTACCAATAACACATTCCCCAGCCCCTTCTCTTACTCTGCCTTGGAGACATGACTCATCTGAATCATCTTTATAATACCCATGCTCCCTATTCCCATATTTATACTCAGTCCAACACTAATGCTTAAATTGAAGATTATATGGTAAATATGAGAAACTCATTTATACCTGCTGACTATCTATCCATCCATCCATCTATATATCTATCTATCTCTGTCTATCTATTTATCTATTGGTCCGTCTGTCCGACTGAATCTGTCTGTCTGTCCATCTGTCTGTCTATGAAGGAATAAGCATTTATATAATATTTCCTTTGTGCAAGGCACTGTCCTAATGCTTTACAAATATTATCTTACTTGATCCTCATAGGAACCCTGCTAGATAGAGGTTATTATTATCCCTATTTTACAGTTGAAGAAACTTAGGCAAGCAAAGGTTAAGGGATTTGCTTTGTCCAGGGTCACAGAATTAAGTGTGTGAGGTTAGATTTGAATTTAGGTCTTCTTGACTCCAGTCCACCAGTCTCACCACTGTGCTCCCTACATATACCTTTGACCCTAAAGAAAATATATAAAGTTCTTTTGTAATTAATTAATTTATTTTTAGTTTTTAGCATTCACTTCCACAAGATTTTGAGTTCCAAATTTTCTCCCTGTCTCTCCCCTCCACCCCCCCAAGACAGTGTGCAATCCATTTACCCCTTCCCTCAATCTGCTTCCCCTTCTATCACACCTCTCCCTTCTGTCATCCCCTTCCTCTCTATTTTCTTGTAGGGCAAAATAGACTTCTACACCCCATTACCTGTATATCTGATTTCCCAGTTCCATGTAAAAACAATTTTTAACATTAGTTTTTAAAACTTTGAGTTCCAACTTCTCTCCCTTCCTCCCTCTCCACCCATCCCCACCGGGAAGGCATGTAATTCAATATAGGTTATACATGTGTAGTCATGCAAAATACTTCCATAAAAGTCATGATATGAAATATAACTATATTTGCCTCCATCCTATCCAGCCCCCCATTTATTCTACTCTCTCTAAAAGAAAGTATATTGAGAACAATTGAGATAAAGTGACAAAGCCTAAAACTAAAGTTTTGATAACCTGATCCACATCATCCTCCCTCAAAATGACCCCTTCCTTAATTGTTCCAGTTTTGATAGCTAATTTTAAAGTGTCTGAAATAAAACTCATTGTATATTTTCCACCAAACTCTATCTCTTCCACTTTTTTTTATATTTCGGTTGAGAGCAATACTGTTTGTGTCCCTCCCTCCCAGTTTTATAAACTTGTTGCCATTTTTATTCTTTTCACCCCTCACCCCTTTCAATAAGTTCTCAAATGTATTCTGTCTCGACTGCATCTCTTGCGTCAATTCCATTATATCTACTCACATGCTCACTTCCCCCAATTCTTCAATTCAGGCCCCTGTCACCACTCACCTGGGCTTCTGTAGTGGCCTTTCATTTCATCTTCTGGTTTGCAGACTCCTCCCCCTCAAGTCCATCCTCTTATACACTCAATTGCCAACATAATCCTGTGATGAAACAGGTCTGATCCATCACTCACTCCTCTGCTCACAAAACTATGTGGGCTCCCCATTGCCCTAGGATAAAACACAAGCTCCTTAGCTTGCAGTTCTAAGTCCTACCCAATCAAGCTCCAATCTCTCTTCCCAGTCTTGCCTCATATTACCATCCTTCAGATTCTTCACTTTCCAACTAAACTGAACTACTTTCCATTTCCACTTCTTGTCCAAAGTCTGAAATGCCCTCATTTATCTATCCAAGATCAAAATACTAAGGTGCTTCCCTCCCTCCAAAGCTCAACTATAATTCTACTTTATAAGTGAAGACTTTCCTAATACCCCTTACTTCCTTCTCCCACCTCCATACCAAGCACACATTTTTGTCAGATGAAACTAATTTCTTCCTCTCCAAATTTCCCATACTTAGTAGCACTGGCCTTTGCAATTATAGCATACTTTCTCTTCTCACAGTTGTTTGGTCACCTGTCTTTTCTTCCTATTAGGCTGCAAACTTGTTGAAAGCAAAGCTTTTGGGACATATCTATCTCTGTATACCCAGGATTGAAAAAAATTTAAAAATATTTTCTGAATTGAATAAAATGCTTGGTTGCTTGGTAGGTTGGTTGTTGTCCATTATTTTCAAAGAGGATCGAAATAATTTCACTGGTGTTGTCTTTTGATTTGTGCATAAGTTAGATTCATCTGAGACAAAGTTGCATGAAATCGTTGGTCTCATTCTCTTCCTGAGTCATCACTGTCTAATGGCAGGGGAGGAGTCAAGATGACCGGTGATGACTTGGGATTCAGTGGATGAACTTGCTGTCTTCAAAGTTTAACCATGTTGTAAGTACTCCAAAGTGCCTGCTTCAGCTGCCTTTGTGACCATTAGAACAAATTGTTCTCATCTTCCCATTTTAACAAGGGAAGTCTTCATATGCTTGGGGTAGACATGAGAGTCTTGAGACCCCTTCCCTCAATCTGGTTTAGCGTATCTGCCACAAATGGTTTAACAAGGCTACTGTGCATGCTACAGCTTCTTGGAACCACAGGTTGGGTAGATCAAGGTAGGTACCAAAGATGGAAAATAGCCGTTAAAAGGACTTAGAAGCCCTCATGCCACAGGTACCAGTCTTTCTGGAATATACCCTACATACCTGGATAGAATAATACAGTTGAAAAAGGCCATAAAAATTATTAGTCTTTTCCTGGGGCCAGTAAGATTGGGTAGCATTACAATTGATTAATAGGATCAGTTAGAAATTCCTGAAGGCTAGAACTTGAAGGGATTTTGAAGATCATCATGTCTACTGGTCTCAAGGCTATCTTACTCCCAATTCAAATATAAATGAAGAAATGGAGACTCTGAAAGTGTAACTGATATGTCATAGGCCATACACATACTAAGCAGTTAGGCCAAGGCTACTTGAACTACAACCTGGGTCTACTGACCTCTAGATGGGTTCTCCTTCCAAATTCCCTTAATAAAAGGATATTTTTCCGCAAAATTTGGACTCAATTGAAAAGCTCTGCCCAAGGATATAGAAGGTTACATGTGACCTCAAGTCTTCAGATTCTCCACACCTGGTAGAGGGGAAAATTCTCAAGTCTACATATTAATTAATTCATTCAAAAAACAATCTCTCCAAGGATGTTTTGAAAATCCCACCTTGCATGACATTAAAACTCAACCAGGCTAAAAATGGTGGGCGAAAGGTGTTTTCCCCTTCCTTACCAAAGGTACAGTGAGATGAAAAATATCATCAGAATGATAGGACTCAGTGTCCTGTAAGGTCATTAGACCTGGTTCAACCAGAGAGAGAATGGTGACTTACCAAGAATTTTAAGAAAACATCAGTCTCTGAGTTGAACTAGATGATCTTATAAAACCATAGATTTACAACTGAAAGGCATCTCTAGTTCAGCAACTCACTCTATAGATGAGCTCCAGCCCAAAGAAGTCAAGTGAATTGCCCAAAGTCACTTACATATTGTCAAAGCTGGGATTTGAACCCAGTTTCTTTAACAATCTATTACTTTTCCCCAAAACTATATTGTTTAAAAGTTAAAAAAAGTTTTCTTCTCATGACACTGATGTTGTTGGATGCATTATGGCAGAACTGAATGATACAAAGAGATCCAGCTAAAGTCCTCCCACAATATAATGGCCTAGCACCTGAAGTAGTCCATCAGAGGATGCTTAATTAGAGACTGTAAAAATACTCTTTGAGTATATTACAAATTTGATAAACACTTTAAGTGTGAGTTGGACTCTATGACCCCAAAGGCCTCTCTGAGTTCTCAGATTCTGTGATGTAGTGATCAATCTCTCTCCCACTTGTCTGAACAGCTTCATGAATGGTGGGAACCATATTCTTCCTATTTCCCATGATTTAAGATAATCAGCTATCCTGAGAATCTATTGGGTTTTTAATAAAATAATAGAGAGCATCTAATTTAACCTAACCCTTTCATTTTACAGATGAGAAAATTGAGTCTCAGCAAGTTAAGTGCTTTGGCCAAGGTCACAAGCTAGCTAAGTGACAATGACCTAGGTCTTCAGTCTCCCAAACTAATATTCAAATCCTTTGCATTTTGGCAGCACTTTGGATGCTCAAATTTGTAATTCTACCAGGCTGTGGTTAGGTCAGGGCTATTATCCTAATTTGACCAATGAGCAAAATGAAACACAGAGTGGGGTTAAGTGATATGCCCAAGGCTATGAAAAGAGTCTGTGACAGCAGTTCCAAATGATACTCAGATGACCTAAGCTTCATTTCCAGCCTTAAACAGAAAGGAAAACCTTTTGCTTTCAGAGAGCTTTGACATGCCATCAAGAACTCCCTATTCAGGTTAATAAATAACTGATGGAAATTATCATCCATTCCCAAACCATTAAAAAACAAAACCAACTCTCATTTACATTGTGTTTTTTCCATGATTGCTTAGAGATTTAAGGTGCTTGAAGAGCCCAGTATGCTAAGTAGTTGCCATCTTCCATTTCTCCTCTACAACAGAATTGTTCTGTAATGAAGACTATGAAAAAACATTTCAGAAAATAGCCTTCAATATGAAATGGCAATCAATATGCATGGTATGAACTATCAAGTTAGAGAGATGTGTAGGAGAGTCCCCAAATATGTTGGGCCTTTTTAAACACATGCTTTCTGTTTGCCAGCCAACAAATAGCTTCTATATATTACATAAGGCTAAATTAATACCTACACGAAGACAGTTTATTGTGGATGATGGATCACGGGATAGTTGCTCATACATCCAGAGCAGGGCACTGGAAATCACATCATCATTACATTCCCAGGGAAAGAAATGATTGTCATATCCAGACATGTTTATCATGGACAGGCTGAATAGGTCCCTTCTCTTAGCTGATGGAACATCACCTGCCACCTTACATCATGAACACTCAGGAAACCAGAAACCAGACGGAGAACTCACGTGATGATTGGCTGCCTAGAATAAAGTTGTATTATTGCAGAAACCATTGTCGGTATAAGAAATGGGTAGAAGAAATCCTCAGGCTACGTTTGCTGGAATTTTGCTCCTGGAAGACAGAGTCAAAATTTTCTTCCAACCAAAGGTCAGAGGAGTGACTTCTCTTTGGCTTTGAAGAACACTAGGAGAGACAGTACAACAGGGCTCAACTGCATCTTGATCACAGCTGAAGTTTTGATGGATTAAAACACAAACTCAACCAAAGTGACCTGGCCAGCTTCAGGCTATATGAATGAAGTATAGGGTGGTATCCAGGTTGGAGAGTTGGTCCTTTGGTTTGCCTCCCTGACAAACAGCCTGGACTTATCAGTAGGGACACCAAGCACGTAAGAAGTGGCAATGACACTGCTTTGATCAGGGAAGGTTCAGTGCTGGAATGCCATTACCATAAGTGCCTGAATTGTTGATGTGAATTTGTATGTCATTTTGCATATCATTTGCATGTTATTTGGTGCAGCTTTGCCAATAAATACAAACAATTTATCAACTTGCACAACCTGCCCTGACCCCTAGAAGTACACAGAGAGGAAAATAAACTAAACCAGCTGTGCCTTACCATTTGTTCGCATAAAAAATGACCAGACCTGGCTGCCTAGCTGAGCAGGAAAGTAGGCTATTTGCAAGGTTGTCAGCTATACTATAAGATCTTTGAGTACAGGGTCTATGCCTTGTACCCCTTTGGGTGCCCGAGGCTAGAGCAATGCTGTGCGTATGACAAGCTCATTAAAAAAAGAAAGAAATTTACTTCTCACGGTGATGATGTTGTTCAATGAAGCTGGATCTACATACAGTGAATGTGGCAGAACAGAATGGGACCAAGAAGGCCACTTAAAGTCCTGCCAAAATGGAATGGTACATCACATGAAATAGCCCATTACAGGAGGTTTCTAATCAGAGGCTGAAAAAGTACTTGTTGAATATGTTGCAAAGAGGAGTAATGCTTTTGGTATGGGTTAGACTATATGACCCTAAAGACCCATTGGAGCTGTAGAACTCTATGATGTTGGTGATTAAATTCTCCCACACTGGTCGGAGTAGCTTTATGAATGGCAGGAACCATATTCTTCCTATCTTCTATGGAGTAAAGTCAATTAACTATGATGAATCCAACTCTATGGTTCTTGGTAACATATGATTTAGTCTGAGACTCAAAAGGCATGTTGTAATGAAATATTCTGGGTCCCATCTTGTTTTTTTCCCAGTAATACTAATAATAATTGAATGCCCCTATGTTATATACTTAGCATCAAATGATCTCACTTGAGTCTCATAGTGATCTTGTGAGGCACATAGTATAAAAATCAAAATGTCCATTCCACAGACGCAAACCAAGGATCACAGGAGTGATATGACTTGCCCAAGGTCATACAGATGTTAACTAAGAGAGCCCAGTTCTCAAGCCCAGATGTTCTTATTTCAACTTCAGAATTCTATTGACTATACTCTATTACCAGCCTAAAAGATAGACTAGATCAACTCTGAAACCACTTCCATTTCTAGACTTTTGATCTTTGGTTCTTCTGGTGCCGTGTTTTGTCTTCTGTGTACCCATTCAGCTGGAAAATAAAACTGGTTGGATTCTACCTAGTTGTACCTACCATTAAATGCAGTGGAAAGTGTATTGCACTTGGAATCAGAGCACATGGGTTTGAGTCCTTCCTCTGCTTCTTACTATCTGTGTGACTTTGAGTAAATCATTAAATCTCTTTGGGACTCATTGTCCTCATCTGTAGAATGACTGTTGGTACTAAGTGTCTCAAGACCTCATCTTCCTATCCTAAATGGAGCAAAGTGGTTATGTTCACAGTAGTGAAACCCAGTTCTATCCCAGTATGGGTTTGTTCAGAGTTAGGGCCTCCAAACAGGTAATTTTAAAGGGAACACTCAGGGACCTTATGGTATTTACCCGCATGAAAAATGGGACCTTCCAAAACTTGGGGCAATGGGTTGGGAAGATAGCACTGAATAACACAGATTTATGTATATGCTTTAGATATAGTGTACTAGCAAAAGGTATTGCCATCTTTCTCCTTCTGACTGGCACTGGAAGTTGACTTCATTTAAAAAATAGTTCTAGAAAGGGAGGGGAAAAATGTAATGCATTCTTAAAATGTTTGTATGTCAGCAAAATCTTGAAAACCATTCAATAGATTAATCCTCCAGCTGACTTTAAAAGGATGGATTTCCAGCTATAACTGAGATTGGGAAAAATTGATTTCCATGTTCCTTGTGACTGAATAAGATAAAAGCTGTTGCACTGGCACAATTTGCCCAACATGGAATTCAGACTCCTGTAGTGTTGGCTAATTGATCAGTCACTTTACGGGTCCTCATCCTTGTAGGGGATCTTCTGGAAATGAGACCAGGGAGCAATGTCTAAACATCAAGATTGATTTGGAGAAAGTTGATTTGTTTAATTCAATGATTGGTCAGTTTCATTAAAATGTGAAAGGTCTTTTCCTCTTTCCCTCTCTCCTTACTTCTCCTTTACATCCCAACTTTCAGTGTCACACTTTGCTCTTTCTCTCTTTGCTTTTCACTGTCTCCTCCTTCCCAAATTTCTACTATTCCATGAAAAGGCTATTTTATAAATGATTGCATAAAATTGGAAATTAAGGTCATGTGTTTTGTTATTGCCTCCCTAAATGGCAGTGTGATGTAGTGACAAAATCCCTGGACAAATCAAGAACACAGGATTTATCAATAAAGAAGTATTTATTAAACACTTACTATGTCCTGGGTACTATGCCCCTGCACAGTGGATGCATGTACAAAGAATCAAATAATCCTTACCTGCAAGTATCTTACATTCTATTGAATAAGATAATGTTTACACATAAATATTTACAGAAAAAATAAAGTGTATAACTACAGATAAAAAGAAAGGATTTAAGATCAAGGTAGTTTGGGAGGTTGGTACTAGCAGCTGAGCTGATCAAGCAAAACTTCATGTGCATCCCAGGCACTGGGGATTTCCATTGCAAAGGCCTGGGCTCAGGAGATAGAGCATCATGTGTGCAGAATAGAAACAAGGTCGATTTGACAGGATCAAAAAAGTTAGGAGGAGTAGAAGTGTGGTGGGGAAAAGATAGCAATATCCAATAAGCCTGGAAAGATGGTTTGAGGCCAGGTCATGCAGGACTTTCAAAGTTAACAGCAGTGGCAGATAGATGGCACAGTGAATAAAGTGCCCGATGTATTGTCAGGAAGACTCATCTTCTTTAGTTCAAATCCATCCTCAGACACTTACTAGTTGTGTGACCACGGGCAAATCACTTCACCCTGCTTGTCTTGGTTTCCTCAACTGTAAAATGAGCTGAAAAAGGGTATGGCAAACCACTCCATTATCCTTACCAAGGAAACCCTAAATAGAGTCATAAAGACTAGCACATGACTGACATAACTGAACAACAAAGCAGGGTTTATATGTTATTCTAGAGGCAGTAGAGAGTCACTGGAGTTGATTAAGTAGGGGAATTATATGATGAAATCTGCAGTTAAGAGAAATTGTTTTGGCAGCGGTGTATAGGATGGAATGGAGTGGGGAGAGACTTGAGGCAGGGAGACAAATTAGGAGGCTGTTACAATAATACAGGTGGGAGGTGATGAGGGCCTGAACTAAGGTGACTCTTGTGTGACTAGAGAAAAAAGGTCAAAAGCATAAGATGTTGTGGAGGCAGAACCGGCAAGATTTGCCAACTGTTTGCCTATGTGAGGTGAGAGAAAGAATGAGGCATCCAGGACAATGTCAAGATTATGAATCCACTGTACTAGTCAACTTACGGTCTCTGACAGACAAAGGGATGTTTAAAAGAAGGATTGTGGGGAAAGGCTATAGGTTGAGTTTGGGGTACATTGTCACCGGGGCGTCCAATTTGAAATGCCAATATACAATTTATGATTCATGTTGAATCTCAGGGGAGAGAATGGGACTATGTTAATATAGGCCATGCACCATACACATAGAATTGATAATTAAACCTATAGGAAATGATGAGATTATTAATAGAGAAAGTATTGAGGGAGAAGGGATAGAATCTTTGGGAACTCCTCACAGGTGAGAGACAAAAGAGATTGAGAAGGAGCAGTTAGGTAGAGGTGTAGCAATAAAGAGGAGTGTCATTAAAAAAATGGAGGGGGTATCTAGATGGAAAGAATGGGTAATAGCATTGAATACTATAGAGAGGTCAACAAGGATGAAGACTGAGATAAAACAATATTTGTCAATTAAAAAACCTCATAATTTTGCTAGATCACACAAGCATTTGGTATGTCTCATCAGTACCCTCTATCACTAGGACCCTTCTGAGTGGAAGATAGAGTAGAGAGCTCCTTCCAAAACTTCCATTTAAGGAGGTAACACAAGTCAGCCATTTGTTCATCTCTCTCCTGGTTTCCACAACACATCCTCATGGGATTGCAAACTCCTTGAAGGTAGGTGCGGTCTTTTTTTTTTTTAATTAATCCTGCACTCTCAGCACAGTCACTGGCATATAGTGGATGTTTAATAAATGTTTATTGGTTGGCAGACTATTAAGGATAAGTAGTAACTTTGGAGAAAGAAATTTTAGTTAAGTGATGAGGTAGATTGCAAAGGGTTGCCACAGTTATTGTGAGATGAGGAGCAACTCAACCTCTATAAGCCTCGGTTTACTCATTTATAAAACAGGGCTAATACCCATCTTAATACATAATAATTCACACATATAGTGCTTTAAGGTTTAGAAAATACTTAAATTTATATCATTTGATCTTGAATATGACCCTGTGAAATAGTGGTTTATTATCCACATTTCAAAGATGAAGAAACTGAAATTCTGACTTTCTAAGTGATTTGCCCAAGGTCAAACAGTCACTAAGTTTTTGAGACAGTATTAGAAACCAGTTCTTTCTGACCAAGTGTATCATAATGAGATATTTCCACTAAGATAAGGAATAAGGTAGGAATGTACATTGCCACCACTGTTATTTGATACTGTTCTAGAAACAGTATAATAATAAATGAAGGAAAAAAATTGAGGGAATAAACAGACAAAAAGATGCAAAATCTCACCTTTTTGCTAATAATACAATGTTTTTTACTCAGAGGATGTTAGAAATTCAACAAAATTAATAGAATCAATTAATAACTTCAGCAAAGTATTGCAACATAACCCCTCCCTGCATGATCAACCTTTCTGTACATTACCAGCAAAACCCAGCAGAAAGAGATAGAAAAAAAATTCATTCAAAATTCCTAGAGAATGTGTAAAATATTTGGGAGTTCAGTTACCAAGACACTCACAGGAGTCATATGAATACAACTATAAAACACTTAGTAAAAATAGAAGAGAAATAATTAGTGAGAGACTAATTGTTCATGATTAAGTATTACTAATATAATAAAAAAAAAAACCTAACTACTTAACTCAATTCACAATGATGGGTTGGTTCTCCAGAACATAGCTGCTTAATTCTCCTTTCAGAAATCTAGAGGGCCCAGAATGGCTGGGCTTCTTATATTTTCACTCATGAGTCCCCACCAGTGCAATTCCCATTTATTATAGCCACTAGTCACAAATAGCTTTTTACAAAAGTACACTTAATAAAGTAATCTTAGTAAGAACAGTTGGTGGAAAACATCTCATCTCACCTAAGGTTTCCCCTCAAAAAATAAAGTCACTTGGAAGAGTGGGTTCAAATTTAAAATACAAAGGTGAGAAGACATGGATGTAGAAACATTTGCTACAAAAAGTACTTCAAAATTCCTGGTACTAAGAACTGTTTTCTCCCTTTGCAGAGTCCTAGTGAATTGTCTCTTACTATAACTCTCTGCTGGGGTCTGAGAATTGTTACTTTTCTGAAGTTTATAGGCTATTCTCTTCATCTCTGGAAGGAGTGTGTGTTCATACTCTGAAGCTACTTCCTCTGTCGGATGGTTATGGATTTGTATCCATCTGTGTTTATCCCTCTCTGCTCTGGACTGGACGCATTCTCTACTAGTTCCTTATCTTTCATAAAATAGTCTACCAGTGTAGGGAGTGAGAATAAGTGACAGTGGAAAAGGGGAATTGGAGGGACAGGGTCACAGTGGCTGAGGCATAGGTCTCACAATAGCCCTGTCCAGTTTTATTTTACTTGAATATGTTTATTTGTTACAAAAGTTTATTTTCCTTTATTTATTTTATTTAATAGTGGGCTCAGGGAAGGATGAGAGCTTAGTAACACTGATACAAAATGGGGCATTTTAACATATTTTTAAATGTATAAAAGAGAAGACAATTCAGAATGAAACAAAGACAGGCAGGATAGTTTTGAGAATGGCATGTAGAAAGGGAGATTCCTTGTGTTATGTAGAATCCTTTTTTCTGTATTATGCTTTGTGGAGGGAGTTTTTTTTTTCAATTTAGGTTCTCAATACATATAGGAATACATATTATAGGAGTATGGACGATAGTATCTCTTACAACTACAGATAGGGAAGTTATTGACTTATAAAGGGATAGGAAGGATCATAAGAGACTAATCAGAAAATTTTAATTTTGTATAATTGAATAGTTTTTGCACAAACAAAAGCAATGCAGCTAGAATTAGAATAGTTCACTAGAGTAAATTTCTCTAATAAACATCTAATATCCAAGATATAAAAGAAGTTGATACACATGTATACTAAGAATCTTTGTCAACAGATAAACCAGTTCTCAAGGGAAAAAAATACTTGTTATTAATAACCATACTGAATACTCCAAATCACTAATAACTAGCAAAATGAAAATTAAAGCAATTCTGAAGTTCCACTTCATCTTTCAGATTGGCAAAAGATGACAAATAAGGAAAATAAGAATTATTGGAGTGGCTGTGGGAGGACAGTATGCTTTTCATTAAATGTTCTATTATTGAAGGTATGCATTTATCTAAAAATTTGGAAGAATACAAGAACCCCATAAAAACTTTGAATACCCCTTGATCCAGCATTACCAGCATAAATACCTCAAAGACACAGAGAAAGAACCATTTGTATAGATATATTGATAGCTGTGCTTTTTGTTGTAACAAAGAACTAGAAACAAAATGAGTGCTCATCAATTGGAGAATAGTTGAGCAAATAATGGTTTAACAATATAACAGAATATTATTGTGCTATAAGAAATGAGGGGGGCAGATTCAGAGAAACCTGGGAAGATTTGCATGAACTGATGCAAAGTGAACTGAAAGGAGAATAACTGTTTATACAATAATCATAACATTGTAAAAACTTCAAAAGACTTAGGAAAGCTGATCAATGCACTGATCAGTCATACTGCCAGACTGATAATGAAGTGTGCCCCACAAATTTTCATTGGGAGGTTCTGTACTATAGATGACACATGGAACGCATATGTCCAGACTCAAAAATCACAATACAAATTATTTTATTTGAATATTTTTTTTTTGTTACAAAAGGAGGGCTTTGATGGAGGTGGGGGAGGGCAAAGAGGAAAGTAAGGAGAAAAGTATATGTAGGAGTAGTGATAGAGGTAAGAAGGAAGAGAAAACGGAAAATAATTTCAATGAAGCATTTGAAGTATAGAAGAGATCACAAGGCGGGTAGAGAGGAACATAGATAGTCAGGGCTATGTTGGTACTATCACATTCAACTGAATGTACATCAAAGAAAAGAAGCTTTATGTAATCAGTTCACAGTGTTGCACAATCTTTTTTTCTGGCCTTCTTTGCAAAAGGAAATGTTTAAGTTTATGAATAATTATTTGCATTCATAATAAAGAAAATATTTTTTAAAAATATTTTTTAAAAATAAACTTCAAAGGAAGGATTGCCAACTATAAATAACCACATCAAAATATGCTCTGTCATGAATATTGAAAAAAAAGCAAATTGAAACAACTGAAATTTTGTCTCACACCACACAAACTGGATGGCAAAAGATGAGAATGGTCAATGTTTTAGGAGCTGGGAGGAGGTAGGGAGATAAATGCATTGTTAGTGGAACTGGGAAATAATAAATAATGTTGGAGATCAATTTCTAATTAAGAAGAGAAGTGACTAAATTGCCCATAGTCTTTTACCCAGAAAACCTACTCCAAAGAAGTCAAAGGGTACAGCAAAGATCTAATAGATACCAAAATGTTTATAGTAGTGTTTCATGGGTAAAGATCTGGAAATGAAGTGAGTGGCCATTGATTAGAAAATGAAAGCAGGATGGTCTTTGAATCAGATAGAATATTATGAAGTACGAAATGAAAATGAGTAATTCATATAGCTATAGGAAAATGTATATGAACAAGTGCTGAACAAAATAAACAGAATACAGAAAACAATGCACACAATAACTATGGCATTATAAATGAAAAAAAAAAAGTACTAGAAGAAAGTTTAGTCCTGGGTAACTGAAAAATCAGCAAAGGTCCCAAAAAAGAGATTATTAAACATATCTCATGTTGGGATACTAGGACAGAACAATGTACGTATTGCTGTGTTAGGTCAACTGCCAGAGATGGAAGGTGGGCTTTGGAGTCGGCCATCTGGGCACCCCAACGGGTGCTTTCCAGGGGCCAGTTGCTAATGTGCCAGAAAAGAGTTTTCTTAAGAGGAAGAGGCAATTATCACCCTCAGTCACAAAGGAGCTGGAATGAGGTGGTTTTCTGTGATTCTAGGATAGAGAATGCTTCATTAAAAAAAGTAATTCAGATGTATCTATCTTCCCAGCAGTCTGGTGGCACAATGAATGGATCACTGGACATGGAGTGAGGAATACCTGAGTTCAATTCTAGTCACATTTAATAGCTGGATGACTCTGGACAAATTATCTAACCGCTGCCTCGTTCTCTTCTGATGTAAAGCGGGAATAACAATTGCACCTGCTTCCCAGGATTGTTGGGAGATCAAGTGGGATAATACTTATAAAGTGCCTTTCACACAGCAAGCACTTAATGAATGCTGATTTTCCTCCCTCTGCCTCCTTTCTTTGGAAAATTGAGCAGGTGCAAACAAGCCCTGGGAAGTAGGAGTTGGATTTTTTGTTGGTTTTTTAATTATTCTGTGTCTATAGGTAAGAATAGGGAATGAGGAAGCTCTAGTTTGGGAGCCTCTGGAAGGCTAGCTGTGTGTGTGTTGTGTGCGAGGCATGAATGAGATGACGGTATCTAGTAAAAGCACTACCTGACTGCATACCTGTGCATAGAAACCAAGCGAGATCTTCCAAGTGACATCGCTAATAGAAATATTGTCCTCGTGGTCCCTGAACTATTTCTGCATGGCATCCCAAATATTTCTAGGATGAGTTTATTAATCCTATTCAGCGAACAAATATTTTATATCAGACATGTTTACTATTCATATGTATCATTTATAAAAACTCTGAATGACTTAACCAACTCATATTCCCCTAGGTAGATTGAGTCCCTAGAGTCTGACTATCTGCCCTTAGGTTCTCTGGGTTGGGAGTATCTTTATAATGTTATTTGTTCTAGCCCTTATTCTGGTGCGTTCCAAGTACACTCCACTCATGCTTTTTCTACTTAAACGCTTATTTCTACCTCCTCCCTGCCAGAACCTTTGACAAACCCTGGGTTCCTTGGCTCTGATAAGTGAATTTTTATCTTATTTTCCAAAACTTGACATCATTTCCTATTTTGTTCCATGTCGAGCTGCTCATACTCTTCCCCTACAAGCCCTTTCTAATTCCTTTTATGTTTTCCCTCCCCTCCACCCCTAGACAGTAAGTTCTTTCAGGGCAAGGACTGTCTCACTTTCTTCTACTTGTATCCCCAGAATTTAGCACAGAGTGTGGCACATAATGAACACTTAATAAATATTTTATCTTAGTGCAGTATCTCGCCACTATTTAGCCTACAATGTGTATGTTCATATATTTAATAGTAGAGCCAACAAGTTCCTTGCACAAGAAATAAGAAAGATCACAGGATTTAAAGCCAAAAGGGATATTTAAAATCATTAGGTAGCTAGATTGTATTGTAAACAGAATGTTGGACTTGGGGTCAGAAAGAAATGAGTTCAAGTCTCACCTTTGATAATTATAATATTATCCTGGTTGAGTCACTTAATCGATGTTTGCCTCAATTTCTCATTTATAAAATGGGGATAATTATAGCACCCAAGTCTCAAAACTGTTGTGATGATAAAATTTTATATACATATATATGTATATATATACACATATATATACATACACACATATGTATATATATACTACATATGTATATTTTATGTATATATATGTATATATAGCCTTTTGCAAACTTTCCCGTAATATATCCATGTGAGCTACCAAGTCCAACCCCTTCATTTCATAAATAAAGAACTCGAGAGCCAAAGAGTTGGACTGATTTATTCAAGGTCACACAGATAGTAAAGTGGAAGGGCTGGGATTCCAAGCTAACTCTTCCAAGGAAAGAACTTTATAAACCTTAAAGCATGGCATAATGTGAGTGGCCGCTATCTCCGTCATGATTATTGTTTCCTGATTGCAAATTCCACAGTCTTTCCATTATGCTGTTTCTCAAGGAGAATATTTTGCGTGGAGGGGATAGGTGAAGCATCCTTAAGATCAAAGGTGGAATTGTGGGTACTATAAGAAGTGCCTGAGGTGACTTCTACAAGGGTGCTCACTATGGGTGAGTATTCCTCCCTGACAAGGATGTGCTGGATGGAGGGGCTTGGATGAACCCTCTGAGGAGGTCAGTGTGATAGAAAGAAAATCCAAGGTGCCCACTCACTGCATTCATTCTCTCTCAACCCTGGAATGTCTGGGAAATTGCAGGAGGAGCAGAAAAGGCTGAGGTTTAGGGAAGTGTGGAATTTTTCTTCTTGAAACTGAGGCTCAAACTGTACTAATAACCACCGGGTTGCTGATATAAATCTATTTTTAAGATGATTACAGGGTTTCCATGGCCATTCCAGCGTCAACTGCTGGTTTTGTTTGCTCGTCGTCAGTAAACTGTTGGCAGGATAGTGCACCAGAGGTATACTTTTTAAAGGGTATAATTGCATGGCACAGAAATTATCACTTTCTCGACAACGGGTTTCATTGGTCTCTCCCTTTGAGAATCCGGTTTGGAAGCTGGGCTTGTCAGTCCCTCCAAGTGCACACGGTATTGTGTGTATTGGTCTCCCAGCACATCATGCTGGCAAAGACTAGGCAGAGGGTAGTAATTAAAGAGTACAATAGACCTTGAGGGATGAAGGGGAGATACTGTGTTTAAAATAAATGAACAGAGGAAAAAGAGCCTGCTTCTCTCCGAAGGAAGTGAATGCAGCTGAGAGCCAGGCATCCATCAGGCAGCTTCAGTAAAGCCGACTGGGAAATTCCCATGATGCCATGGGGCACAACTTCAGTGGTTGGGCTATATCCCTTTGATGGGATATCCCAGCATTCCCCACACTACCCCTTCCTTATTGAATATGTAAAACTTACCAAAAAACTTTTCAAGATCAATTTTGAAGGGATTAGCAATTTTTCATATTTCTGTAGCACTTTAATGTATACATATACTTTCTTCTCAAAAGAAGTAGTAATGAAAATATTATGACCATTTTCAGATGAGGAAACTGAGGCTAAGGGGAGTTAAATCACTTGTTCAAGATCAAACAGTTCATCTCAGAGACAGAACATAAACATGGGTCTTCTGATGCAGGGACTGACTAATGGTCTTTCTAATATGACACACTATGTCTATCATGCTGATAGAAACTTCTAGACATCATAGGAATTTTTAGACCTAAGTTGGCTCTAAACCACATAAACATGGGATAAAACCTAAAAGAAGTAGTTAAACCATCCCATTGTTTTTAAACATCTGGACCCAGCCTCACTTCAAAGAACATTCAGTGTCAAACAGGTCCATACACAGTACAAGACTGCCTATAGAGCCATTACTAGGCAGGCAAAGGGCTCCCACTCTTTTGAGCTCCCACTCTTTTGGATGTAGGCACTTATTCCTGGTAGGACTGTACTAGAGAGAATCATCATGCCCTCTCCCTACCACACTTACAACATATAGTATTCTGGTGGTTTTTGCCTACCTAAAGCTCTATCTCCAATGAAACGCTCTTTCTTCTGGCTATTCCAATGAGTAATGCAATTATCAGAAGATCTCCATTCTAGTTCCAGCCCTCCTTTTGTTTAGTTGTGTGGCTCTGGGCAAGTCATTTGCTCTCTCCAGGCTTCAAATTTCCTTAAGTGTAAATTAAGTGACTTCCAAGTCCATTCCTATATCTAAACTCTTTTCACTCTGTGAATCCCTACAACTGAGAACTTGGACACAAGTTTACAAAAGGTCTTACCTTAATATGGAAATTGCCAAAGATTAGGATTGGTTCAATTTCATTCTTTGCCAAGGTCTTTCAATAACTGTCTTGTCCCTGGATAAGGGACTGGTCCCCACTTGACTTATTTATCTTTCTAGTTTAAAGCAGTCTAACAAATTGCTTGCTTGCCTAGGATGAGTCATAAATCATACTGAATGAATATACACCTTTTGGCAGAGAGTGAGCCAGGATAAAATAAAAGTAAAATTATTTGTGGTGAACTTGTTCTTATAGAATCAGAGGATATTGAAGGTGGATAGTGGCTTAGATACCATCTATTTCAAACCTCTCATTTTATAGGTAAGAAACAAGTCCATAAAGGTTAAGTATCTCACTCAAAATCATAGAGCTGGGATTAGATCTCAGGTCTCCCAACTCCCACTGGGTCAGGAGGGAAGTAGGAGTTGCGCTATACTAACTCAAGCCTTGAATTATTGAGTTATAACCAACATCTAAATTTTGTTTCAATTTATTTCAGTTAAATTCCATTCAAAGAACATTACTTAAGTGTCTCCTATGTGTTTAGCTTTGATGCAGATTTAGAAGTTGAATTAGTATAACAATAGCCCTTGCCATCAAAGCTCTTTGCCATTTAATCTATGACCTGTATAGGGCTTCTTTCCAAAGGTTGTATGATCTCAGTCTCTGACTTGTATGTAGATTACTAAATGGATCTCATGAGAATGGACTTGCTTGAGAAACTTAACTCTGGGATGCTGATTTGGAGAGTGCTGGATTCAGTGTCATGAAGAAAATCCTGAGTAGAAGACATACAGGAATCACAGAACTCTGGAACTAAGAGACCTTAGAAATGATTGAGTGCATCTACTCTTATTTTAACAAGGGAAAAAATAAAGAGAACTATCTTTTTCTCAGCTCGCACATAGAATCAATGATTGAGCTATGAATAAGACCTTTGGTGCTCTATCCACTCCATTACATAGACAAGATAACAAAAGGATGGCCCAGCCTTCATGAAAATCAGTAGAAAAGGACCAATAGTTTGATGTGACATGATGAACTCTGATCGTTCCCAAATACCCAATCCTGTCTTACACGTCTTTCTTTGTATCCCCAGTATTTGATAAAATGTCCGAGACAGAGTAAGTGCTGAACGAATGTTTTTTGATTGATTGATTGGGGGAAAAATTAGAAAACAGAAATGGATAGCCAAAAGGTCATGGCAGTATCTATCAATGATACCTATTTAAATTTGAATTTAATGGGTTTGGGAATTTTCTTCGAGTCACTTGAAAAGTTACTATTTCTTATCATAATTTGAGCTTTATTATGGAAAGGAAGAACACTCATGTAACATTTATGGGATATCCAAAGTCCAAACACAGGTATTACTATGGGTACTACAAAGGAAGCTTACTAAGCACAATTCAGTGAATTTTCTAAAGATGTATGTGTTCAGTCAAGATAATAGATGCTAAAGGCTGGTCTTACAATAGATGAGAGTGGATACCAAAGATCTATCATGGTTTAGGGAATATCAGGCATTTCTTTTTTTATTTTTTAACTCAGGACCAGCCTAGCTAAATTCAGAAAGGCATGTCATCAAAAGAGTGGCCACCAGATAAGAATTTGGGGAGCTACTACTACTTATGATACCAGTTACTTAAGTGTAGAGGGCTTAAGATGTGTGTCAATGCATTGATGACTGATATTTTGAAGTGATGCTGAATGTTAAGGAAGATATCAAGACTTTGAAGGTGACCTTTGTCTTGTTAGAGGAGATGAAACATACAGACAGACACCATATATATGGGTAGTTTTGCTGATTGTCTAGACTTAAGAAAGTTTAATATGAATTATTAACATTTTACATCTTAAAACTAGAAGATCAAGAAAACAATAAATCAAGGCCTGAATCAGTACTTTCTAATTCCTGAGGTATAAGCACTGGTACTAAAAATTTAATAGTCAGCTCTCCTGACCCAGCATGTCTTCAGCACACTCCTGGATAAAGCCAAGTAAATGTAATTTAAGGGAAGAACGTTCACCAGACAAATAAATATGCCTGTTATGAAGACATGTAGTCCAGGGGTGCAAGGAGGGGAAGTAGGAGAGAAAGGGAGATTGAGAGTATGGATGATAGAGAAGAGTAATAAAATCTTGATTTAGGAATTTGGGATTTCTGAATTTATTAAACTGTCCTGTAGCCGAAATCTTCTCCAATACAGAAATGTGACTGGAGGTACGTTTCCGGACAAAAGTGTTCTCTTTTCGTGAAAATCTCTGTCTTGATCTTTCGTTAAATAGATAGCTCTAGAGGAATGCATTGTGGTAGAAAGCCCATATCTACAGAAGTCAAGTAAAAATTAATATGGTGAAGTTTTATGATGAGTAAGAGCTACACAGTCCAACAATCTGACTAATTTAGAACCAAAATATACTTTTCTCTTCAACGGCTGAGATTTTTTTGGGGGGGGTGGGTGGGGAGAGAGTTTGGAGTTTTATTGATTATCTAGACTTAAGAAAGTGATAGAAGAAAATGTTAGTAAAGCATATTAAATTTTAAAATGTGTGTGTTTGTGTGAGCATATTCCCCCCAGGAATCCAGTTGTTAAACACCTACCAGCATATCTCCATTTGCTTAGACATTTCAGCTGGAGAATTTGATTGGCTGGTTATTGTCCTTCTTTCTCAGAGGACCAAAATGATATCACCATGATAAACTCAAGTTTCAATGTATCCAACTATGGCTGATCAGACCAATATGATCTCAGAATGCTATACCACAGATTGGGCATACATAGTCCACGTGAACATTTGGGGTGGTTAGTCCAAATTTGTGCATCCTACCATTGCTCTTAGAGCACAGCACTCTTTCTGATGTGGGCATGAGATGCTGAGAGGTCCTGTGCCAGTGTCTCCCATGTCACACAATCAAATCCAAAGTTCTTAAGAGAGATCTTGAGAGTGTCATTGCTTCTTTTGGCCGCCATGTGATCTCTTGCCCCATGGGAGCCCTCCATAAAACAGTCTTTTTGGCAAGCGTACATTTTGCATTGAAACATGGCCAGCTGATTGGAGTTGTGCTCTCTGAAGCATAGTTTGAATGCTTGGTAATTTAGTTCAAGTAAGGACCTCAGTGTCTGGTACCTTATCCTGCCAGGCAATCTTTAGAATCTTTCTAAGACAGTTCAAATGGAAGTGATTTGATTTCCTGCCATGGAGCTGATACACTGTCCATGTTTCACAGGCATACAACAATGGGGTCAGCACAACAGCTCTGTAGACCTTTAGTATGGTAGTCAGTCTAACATCTATTCTCTCCCAAATTTTTCTTCACAACCTCCTAAACACTGAGCTAACTCTGGCAATACATGCTTCAATCTCATTGTCAACATGTACATCCCTGGAAAGTACACTGCCAGGGTAAGTGAACTTACCCACAGCATTCAAAACTTCTGATTTGTTGTAACCGAAGTTTCCACCTATGGATGGTGTGGTGGTGGCTGATGGAGCACCTGTGTTTTCTTGGTGTTAATTATTAGGCCAAAATTAGCACAGGCAGTGGAGAATTGATCCATACTTTGTTGTGTCTCACCTTCAGAGGCTGCGCTGAGTGCACAAATATCTGCAAATAGAAAATCATGCACCAACACTCCCTCCATTGTGGTCTTGGCTTGTAACCTTTTCAAATTGAAGAATTTACCATCAGTACAGTAACTGACCTTGATGCCTTGTTCATCCTCATCAAAAGTATTTGACAAGCATGGGAGCAAGCGCACAGCCCTGTTTCACTCCATTGGTGACTGCAAAGGCGCAAGAGCTTTGTCCATTATCCAGAACCTGGGTAAACATGCCATCATGAAACTGATGTACAATACTGATGTACTTCTCTCAGCAACCAAATTTTGACATAATCTTCCATAAACCCTCATGACTAACAATGACAAATGCCTTGGTCAGATCCACAAACATTGTGTATAGTCCTCTGTTCTGCTCCTGGTATTTCTTCTGGAGTTGTTTTATGCTGATAGTAACAATACAAAGCATTTTATGATTTCCTGAAAGCTATTTATGGACCAAAAACCTATGGTGCATCACAACTCCTCAGTGCTGATGAAGCCACATTGATTAGTGATAAGGACATGATCCTAGAGAGATGGGCTGAACACTTCCAGAGTGTTCTACAACAGACCATCATCAATCAATTCTGAGGCCATTGACCATTTACCTCAGGTTGAAGTCAATCCCTCCTTAGCTGAACTTCCAACTGAAGAAGAGGTTTTGAGGGCCATTAGGTTCCTTTCATGTGGCGAAGCACGTGGTGCTGATTCTATTCCAGCTGAGATTTACAAGGTAGGGGGACCATTGCTCATACAAAAGCTGACTGAAATTTTCCAAGTTATATGGCAAGAAGAGGTTATCCCCCAGGAGTTCAAGGATGCCTCCACTGTCCATCTCTATAAAGGTAAAAGGAATAGAATGTCCTGTGACAATCAAAGGGGGACGTCTCTCTCTTAGTCATTGCTGGCAAGATTCTTACTAGAGTCCTCCTTAATAGGCTGATCCTTCACTTGGAAGATGGTTTCAGAAAGGGCAGAGGAACTGTCATTATTTGTTGAATAGAACCCGCACAGAGAGAGAGAGAAAGGACAATACTCACTCGTTAAGTGCCTACTATGTGCCAGACACTGTGCTAAGCATTTTACAAATATTATCATTTGATTCTCACAACAACTATGGGAGGTAGGTGCTATTTTTATCTCCATTTTACAGTTGATGAAACTGAGGCAGACAGAGGTTAAGTGTCTTTTCCAGGTTCAAACAACTTTAAGTGTCTGAGACCTATTTTGAATTCAAGTCTTCTTGACTTCAGGCCCAGCGCTCTATCTGCTGCACCATCTAACCCTTATCAGGGCCATTGATTCCACTTCACAATCTGATCTGAATCACTTTCTTTCAAATTGTCTTAGGAAGATTCTGAAGATCACCTGGAAAGAGAAAGTATCAGACAATGAGATCCTGTTGAGCTATTCTTCCAAGTATTCAAAATGTATTACCAAGAGCAGAACTCCCATAGGCTGACCATGTTGTTCAAATACCAAACGTACATTTTCCTAAAAGACTATTTTACAGAGAATTCACACATGGCAGGTGTTCACATGGTGGTCAGAATAAATGATACAAGGACTAGGTCTCTCTGAAGAACTTTGGAATTGATTGCTTGACACATGAGACACTAGCAAAGGTCTGCTCAGTATGGCATGCTTGCATCAAAGAAGGTGATGTGTTCTATGACAAGGCAGAATTGCAGTAGCTCAAAAGAAACATGAGATACTCGAATATAGAGATACCCCCATTCCAAATGTTCATATGGGCTATTTGTGTTAGATGGACGGTAGAGCCTTTTGAGCTCATATTGTTCTGATCAGTCATAGTTGGCCACATCGTACCTTGACTCCACCATAGTGTTGCCATTTTGGTCCTCTTTGAGAATGAAGGACAACAAATAACCAACCAACGAATCAGGGTCATCAATTCATCTTGAAGGTGCTCCTGTGATAGGTAATGCAAAGACCCCTGAGAGAGGAATGAAGAAACCTAAATTCTAAACGAAGTTCTGCTACTAACTTGCTTTGTGACTATAAACAAGTAATTTCCTCTTGGGGTCTCAGTTTAGCCATAATAAAACAGGGATACTCTTCCTTTTGCCGGCTTCACAGGATTGTTGCCAGGCTAAGTGAGATCTTGGCGAATGTATTTTGGAAAGGATAAAGCCTTATTTTGTATAATGAGCATTTTCTTGGGAGTAAATCTACATGGGACATCTTTGACTACTTGACCCAAGACAGAACTGTCCATAATTCATTTAATTCCATATTTAGTTTCCCTTTCAGACAGAAGGTCTGTCTCTTCTTCATCACAGAGTCTGCCTCTTGGCCCTTGGTCAATGCAGACCCAAGTTGAGCAAGGTCTGACTAACTCTGGCAATAGGTGTTAACCCCTGGAAAATGATTTTAATAACAAATAGGTATTTATAATTAATGTGCAATAGCTCAATTACATGCATCTCTTTAAATTTAATAGGCCCAGTTAAGGTAAGATCATTAAGTACCCAATTGAATGTTAAACACATATATTTGAGGTTTAACAACTGTGCAGCAGATGCGGGATGGATTACAGGATTGTTAAAGGGCATTAAGAAAGTTGTTAATATTGCGGGGGTATTTAATTAGCGTTTTAAACAGTCTCTATACTTTGAAATGTGCCCAAAATGCCATGCGAAGCCTGTGAGGGGAGAAGAAGCCTAATTGACAGTGTTACTGTTTAAACTGAACCACGAAGAAGAGAACCCAACAAAACAGCCCTCTAATTAGCATGAGAAATGACAACAGCAACAAAAAACCCACCGAGTATCTCCGATGACAGGTGCAGCAAATAATAAGGCTGATGAAAGAGTTTGCAATTAAAGAGTCTGCTATCAAGACGAATGAAGTATCACCTTACGTTCACGTAAGGTGGGTTATCTAGGTGGGGCAGTGGATAGAGTGCCCAGCCTGGAATCAGGATGACTCTTCTTTCTGAGAGCAAATCTGGCCTCCAACACTTACTGGCTGCGTGACCCTGGGAAAGTCACTGCACCTTGTTTGCCTCAGCTTCTTCATTTGTAAAATGAGGAGGAGAATGCAATGGGAAACCAGTCCAGTATCTTTGCCAAGAAAACCCAAAATGGAGTCATGGAGAGTTAGACCAGACAGAAATGACTGAACAACAGCAAACGTCTATTAGAGAGAAGGCCTTGGCTTAAGAGTCTTTCCTCGATCTGTTTCCTCTGATTTTCTCGTTAAGCTTCTGGATTGCTGTTCCCTCCATTCCAATGACAACTAGACTCTCCTTAGGTCTTATCTTTCCCCTTCCTGGTAGTTCTTTTTAATGTCTACCCTAATTTTGTTTTTCTCTTTCTTCTTTCCTCCCTCCTTCTCATTCTGTTTCTATCATTTGTTTTTTTTTTAAATTTTATTATTTCTTAATATATAATTTATTTATTTTTAGTTTTTAACATTCACTTCTACAAGAATTTGAATTCAAAATTTTCTCCCCATCTCTCTCTATCCCCACCCCAGGACAGCATGCCCCCCATCCATCCCTTCCTTTCTTCTGTCCTCTCTTCTATTACCCACACTTCTTCAATCCCCCTTCCCCTCTATTTTCCTATAGGGCAGAACAGATTTCTGTACTCCATTGCCTATAGCTTGATTTCCAGTTGCATGCTAAAATAATTTTTAACATTCATTTTTGAAGTGTCGAGTTCCATATTCTTACCCTCACTCCCCACCTACCCTCATTGAGACAACAAGCAATTCTGTATAGGTCCCAACAAAGCAAAGCACTTCCATTGCAAAGGACTAACCACATCTCCCTCTGCCCTATTCTGTCCTTCGTTTATTCCATTCCCTCCCTTGACTTGCCCTCCCACAATAATGTTTGCTTCTGATTATCCCTTCCCCCAATTTGCTGTCCCTTCTATTATCTTCCCTCTCCTATCCCCTTCCCCCTTACCTTTCTGTAGGGTAAAATAGATTTCCATATCCAATTGAGTGTGGGTTATTCCCTCCTTAAGCCAAATCCCATGAGAGTAAAGTCCAATTATTTCCTTTCATCTACCCCTCTCTTCCCCTCCACCGTAAAAGTTCTTTCTTCTCTCTTTATTGTGAGGTGATTTGCTACATCTTATCTCTCCCTTTCTCTTACTCCTGGTACATTCCATTCAACAGTAAATTTTACCTTTTTAAGGTATTCTCCCTTCATATTCAGTTCACCCTGTGTGCACTCTCTCTCTCTCTCTCTCTCTCTCTCTCTCTCTCTCTATATATATATATATATATACATAAATATGTATATATGTGTGTGTGTGTTGTGTGTATGTGTATGTATGTACACATATACACATATACCCATGTACATACCTGCATATATATAATATATGCATACTCATACTCACCTACATACTTACATACATATATATTCCCTCTGACTACCCTAATACTGGAAAAGGTCTCATGAGTTAAAAATAACTTCTTTCCTTGTAGGAATGTAAACAGTTCAACTTTAATTGATTCCTTTAGGTTTCTCTTTCCTCTTTACCTTTTCATATTTGTCTTTATTCTTGTATTTGAAAGTCAATTTTTCTATTCAGTTCTGGTCTTTTCAACAAGAGTGCTTGGAAGTCCTCTATTTTACTGAGATTCCATTTTTCCCCTGAAGTATTATACTCACTTTTGCTGTGTAGGTGATTCTTGGTTTTAGTCCTAGCTCCTTTGCCTTCTGGAATATCATATAACAAGCCCTTCAATCCCTTAGTGTAGAAGCTGCTAAATCCTGTGTTATCCTGACTATATTTCCACAATACTTGAATTATTTCTTTCTGGCTGCCAGAAATATTTTCTCCTTGACCTGGAAACTGGAGTTTGACTACAATATTCTTAGGAGTTTTCCTTTTGAGATCTCTTTCAGGAGGTGATCAGTGAATTCTTTCCATTTTTATTTTACCCTCTGGCTCTAGAATATCAGGGCAGTTTTCCTTGATAGTTTCTTGGAAGATGATGTCTAGGCTCTTTGTTTCATCATGGTTTTCAGGTGGACTAATAATTTTTAAATTATCCCTCCTGGATCCATTTTCCAGGTCAGTTGTTTTGCCAGTGAGATATTTCACTTTGTCTTCTATTTTTTCATTCTTTTGTTTTTGTTTTGTAATTTCTTGATTTTTCATAAAGTCATTAACTTCCATCTACTCCATTCTGATTTTTAAAGAACTATTTTCTTCAGTAAGCTATTTAACCTCCATTTCCATTTGGCCCATTCTGCTTTTGAAAGTCTTCTTCTCCTCATTAACTTTTCAAACCTCTTTTGTCATTTGGGTTAGTCTATTTTTAAAGGTGCTCCTTTCTTCAGCATTTTTTGAGTCTCTTTGAGCAAGCTGTTGACTCGCTTTTCATGATTGTCTTGCATTGCTCTCATTTTTCTTCCCAATTTTTCCTCCACCTCTCTTACATGATTTTCAAAATCCTTTTTGAGCTCTTCCATGGTCTGAGACCACTGCATACTTTTTGGAGGTTTTGGATGTAGAAGCCTTGACTTTAATATCTTCCTCTGATGGTGTGCTTTGTTCTTCCTCATCTGAAAGGATGGAAGAAAATACCTGTTCTCCAAGAAAGTAACCTTCTGTAGTCTTATTTTTCCCCTTTTAGGGGGATTTTCCCAACCAGTTACTTGACTTTTGAGCCCTTTGTAAAGTGGAGGGTATACTCTAGGGACCTATAAGTTCTCACATCCTCCAAGGTGGTGCAATCAAGCCTGCACTCCGGTCTGTGAACAAGAATGAGCATTCTTTTCTGCCCAGTGCTCCTCTTCACTGCAGGACCACCACTTAGGACTGAGACCAAGATCTGTCACTTGATCCCCCCAGGATCTTTAGGCCAAGGCCTCCAAAAGTGAATGTTGGTGCCACAATGGTTGTTGCTGCCCTGGGGCCAGGGCCAGATGACACTCCCCTCTCACCCAGGTGAAAGGGCTTTCTTATGGACCTTTGAAGCCATCTTTGGTATTTGTGGGTTGAGAAATCTGGGAACTGCAACTGCTACCTGTGATTCCACACCCTGAAATCTGCTTCAGTCCTGTCCTTGCCATGTAGCCAAAGCTGGGCTGCACTCCCCTCTGAGCCTGGCATGATAGACCTTTCCTGTTGGCTTCCCAGGCTGTCTTGGGTTGGAAATCTCCTTCATTCTGTTGCTTTGTGGTTTCTGCTGCTCTAGAATTTGTTTAGAGTCATTTTTTCAAGTATTTTATGGGCTATGGGGGTATAGCCAGAGCAGGTCTGTCTTTCTACTCCACCATCTTGGCTCCTTCCCCCTCTCATTTGCTTTTTAAAATTTCCATTTGCTTATGAGGGTCTAAGCTAAACAACTCCAGTGCACAGGGACTCCTCAGGGTACTCCATGCTTCTGGGAAAATGATGTCTCTATCACCAGGGAGACCATTGGACTGATGGAGAACATAGACTCAGCAATAAGGCATAAGAGTCCCAAGTCCCAAGTCTCATTCTACTATAAAACACTCTTTTCCTTTTAAAATGAATTTTATATTACTTTGCTGGATATTTGGGTCAATTTTTAAGAGATCTGATTTTTGCCAGTTTTTTGTAACAGCAATTTATTTCTGAATTTATCCTTCCCTACTGACCCACCTTTATAACAAAACTTGGAAAAGAGGGACTATCTATTTCCAGAAAGAAAACTGGCTAATTCTGAGTAGATTGATTTGTGCTTTTTCTAAACTTTCATTGTTTTTCCATGTGTGTGCATGCATGCACTGTGCACATGGTTGTATTTTCTTTTGTAACATGGCTAATATGGAAATATGTTTTGCATGACTTCATACATATAATCAGTATCATGTTGCTTGACTTTCCAAGGATGGAGGAGAGGTGGGAGGGAGGGAGAGAATTTAGAATTCAAATTTTTTTTAAAAATGAATATTTTTTTAAAATTCATTTAAAATGAAATATTTTTTATAAGTAATTGGGACATATTTAATGAAAAACAATACATAAAACAGAAGGAGAAAAGCAATGAAACAAAAATAATTAACCTATTAAACATTTCTGATAGTATATAACTTAATCTATACCCATAGTCTCCTAGGTCTACAGTGAAGGGAAGGGAGTTCATTTTCTTAATTCTTTTCCAAGGCAAAGTTTGTTTATTTATATTACTTATTCAACTCAGTTCTAGTTTTTTGTTCTTTCCATTTAAATTTTTGTAATGTTGTTAATGTGAAGGAGGTAGAGATGTCAGTGACTAGAGTGCTGGACCTGGAATCAGAAATCCTGAATTAAAATCTGACCTCAGATACTTGCTAACTCTTTGTTCCTGGGCAAGCTACTTTGGTACAGTGGAGGAAGAAATGGCAAACCACTTCAGTCTCTTTGCTAAAAAAAGTATGGTCCATGGGGTCATAAAGAGTTGGACACGACTGAAAGACAATAAATCATTTTGCATATTATTCCCTGAATCTTCTTACTTTTTCTATGAGTTCATAGGGCAGGTAGGTGGTACAATGGATAGAGTACCAGTGTAGGAGTCAGGAGGACCTGAGTTCAAATCTCACTTCAGACACTTGACACTCACTAGATGTATGACCTTGGGCAAGTCACTTAACCCCAACTGCCTCATCTCCAGTCATCCTGATGAATATCTGGTCACTGGATTCAGATGGTTATAGAGGACAAGTGAGGCTGGTGACCTGCACAGCCCTCCCTCATTCAAAGCAAAGTCAAGTGCAAGTCATGTCATCATTTCTGTAATGACATGATCTTCTTCGGCAAAGAAGTACAAACACACAAATCAGTTTGTATCTTCTGAATTCATCATATCTATCATTTCTTACAGCATAGTACCATTCTATTACATTTAAGTTCTATAATTTGTTTAGTTATTTCTCTGTAGATGGGCACCCACTTTTGATAGACCTGTTGTTGGTCCCACACCAAAAAAAAAATACAGCTATGAGTATTCTGTATATAAAGTAACTTTCTCAGAGTAACCCTAGAAACGAGTGGTAAATGGAGAGTGAGGTAGAACATATCTTCTGTATTTTAAAAGTGATCAATTTAATCAGTTAATCTATTTTAATTAAAATATCTCTTTCCTCTTTTTGACTCTTCTCTTTCCTTACCCAGTTAAGCAAGTATTTAGTTCAAAAGCTTCAAAAAGTAGGTCTCATTCTACGACTCAAGTACACCACCTCTTTCCCAAGAGGTGGGAAACATGATTTCTCTATAGTCCTTACAAGTCACAATTGATCATTGAAATTGATAGGAGTTCTAAATCTTTCAAAGTTGTTTCCTTTTTCATCATTGTATAAGTTGTAATAAGGCTCATCAATGTATAAGCTGTCTTCCTATTTATGCTTCCTTCATTCTGTCTCAGCTCACACAAGCTTCACTAAGTTTCTATGAATGTCATTTTTGTCATGCCTAATGGAACAATAATATTCTATTACCTTTGTAGCAAGGGATGGTGTGTGTGTGGCTACCAGAGAGGCAAGAGTAGATATCTCTATCTTCTTTCATCCTTCTCCAAGAAAGAATTTGATTGCTGTCAGGAGAAAAAGCAGGAGGATGTGGCCAGAAGCTGGACATTCTGATCTCTTCAAAAAGAGGAGGTACTAGGCTAGAATTATATCTGTCTCCTCCCTTAAAGATTACTAGTTTAGGAGATGTAATTTTTAGGTTCAAGCTATAGTTCCTCATTGCAGTTCAGTAATGAGAAAACTCTAAGGTTTGACTGCCTTCCTACCAAAGGCCAGTTCTACAATAAACACGCATAGCGAATATCATATAAACCTATTTTATTCAAGTTGATAGCAAAACAAAAATCAGAGAAAAAAATGTGTATGAGAATATATAACAGACAACACACATTGAATGAGCTCTCCCTTTGGGGTCAAGATAGCTTGGTATAACCAAGAGTGAGAATCCCAGCTCTCAGCCAAAGGAAAAATTCCATGAAGTCTTTAGCTGGGTAAGTTAAGCTGGGTAAAGATATGATAGAGATGGCCAACTCTTCTTACGCCTCTTCCCATAGTTATTCTCTCTCTCTTCAAATTAGAATGGCCATCTTCCTTTTTGCAACAAGAAATCAAATAAGTCAACAATCTTTTTTTAAAGAATTTTTTATTAATTAGTTTATTTTTAATGTTTAACATTCTCTTCCACAAGATTTTGAGTACTAAATTTTCTCCCCATTTCTCCCTCCACCTACCCCAAGACAGTGTGCATTCCAATTATCCCTTCCCCCAATCTGCCCTTCCTTCTATTTCACCCCTTGTTTCCTTTATCCTCATCCTCTCTAGTTTCTTTTAGGGAAGCATAGACTTCTATACTCCATTGCCTACATGTCTTATTTCCCAGTTGCATGTAAAAACAATTTTTAACATTCATTTTTAAAACTTTGAATTCCAACTTCTCTCCTCTCCTGCCTCCCCAACCATCCCCACTGAGAAGGTAAACAATTCAGTATAGGTTATACATGTGTAGTCATGCAAAACACTTCCATAAAAGTCATGTTGTGAAAGACTAACTACATTTCTCTCCATCCTCTCCTGCACTCTATTTATTCTATTCTTTCTTTTGACTCTGTCCCTCCTCAAAAATATTTCTTTCTAATTACCCCATGCTCCCATTTACCCTCCCTTCCATCATACCTTCACTTTTCTCCCCTCCTTTCCTGTAGTGTAAGATAGATTTTCATATGAAATTGAGTGTGTGTGTTATTCCCTCCTGAATTCAAATCTGGTGAGAATATGGTTCACTCTTTCTCTCTCATCTCCCCCCTCTTCCCCTTCATTGAAAAAGCTTTTTCTTTCTTCTTTTATGTGAGAGGCAAGTTACCCCATTCTATTTTTCCCTTTCTCCTTTTCCCAATATATTCTTCTCTCACCCCTTAATTTTATCTTTTTAGATATCACTCTTTCATATTCAACTCACCCTGTGCCCTCTGTCTAAATGTATATGATCCATCCAACTACCATAATACTGAAAAAAGTCTCAAGAGTCACAAATATGGTCTTTCCACATAAAATTGTAAACAGTTTAACTTTAGTAAGTCCCTTATGATTTCTCTTTCCTGTTTACTTTTTCATGCTTTTGTTGATTTTTATGTTTGGAAGTCAAATTTTCTACTCAGCTATGGACTTTTCATCAAGAATGCTTGAAAGTCCTCTATTTCAATGACCATTTTTCCCCAGAAGGATTATAATCAGTTTTGCTGGGTAGATGGTTCTTGGTTTTAATCCTAGCTCTTTTGACCTCTGGAATATAATATAACAAGCCGTCTGATCCCTTAATGAAGAAGCTTCTAGATCTGTTATTATCCTGATTATGTTTTCACAGTACCTGAATTGCTTCTTTCTGACTTCTTGCCATATTTTCTCCTTGACCTGGGAACTTTGGAATTTGACTACAATATTCCTCAGAATTTTCCCTTTGGGATATCTTTCAGGAGGCAATTGGTGAAGTCTTTCAATATTTATTTTATCCTCTAGTTCTATAATATTAGGGCAGTTTTCCTTGATAATTTCTTGAAAGATGATGTCTAGGTTCTTTCTTTGATCATGGCTTTCACACAGTCCAATAATTTTTAAATTTTCTCTCCTGGATCTATTTTCCAGGTCGGTTGTTTTTCCAATGAGGAATTTCACATTGTCATTTTTTTATTCCTTTGGTTTTGATTTATAATTTCTTGATTTTTCATAAAGTCATTAGCTTCCATCTGCTCCATTCTAATCTTTAAGGAATTATTTTCTTTAGTGAGTTTTTGGACCTCCTTTTCCATATGACCAATTCTGCTTTTTAAGGCATTCTTCTTCTCATTGGCTTTTTGGGATCTCTTTTGTCATTTAGGTTAGTCTATTTTTAAGGTCTTATTTTCTTCATCATTTTTTGGGTCCCCTTTAGCAAACAGTTCACTCATTTTTCATGATTATCTTGCATCATTCTCATTTTTTCCCCCAATTTTTGGTCTACTTCTCTTACTGGATTTTGAAAATCCTTTTTGAGCTCTTCCATGGTCTGAGACCAATTAATATTTTTCTTGGAGGCTTTGGATGTAGGAGCTTTGACTTTGTTGCCTTCTTCTGTTTGTATATTTTAGTCTTTCTTCTCACCAAAATAAGATTCCATAGTCTGATTCTTTTTCTGGTTTTTGCTCATTTCTCCAGCCATTTACTTGAGGAATCCTTCATCAAGATAGTTCTCTTCTTCCATTGAGGGTGGAAGGGTTTACTGTCAGCCACTAGATAGCTCCACAATCTGTGAGCCTAGAGCTCCAGAAATAGCTGCTGTCTCTTTCCCTGCAGCACCTGCTGTGGGTTCTTCCACCCCTTCTACCACCCTGGGCCTGGGACTGGACCACTCTACTTTTTCACACAGGTCACAGGTTTTTTCCACTGACCTTCCAATTTTTCCTCAGTCTTTTGGAGTCGTGAAGTCTGGAAACTTCCCCTGGTGCCAGTGATTGGTCCCCCAGTCCTGCTCAGGTTCTGTCTGTGCTGGTAAGGACCAAACTGGACTGCACTCTGCTCTCAAGCTAGCATGAGAGACAATTCCTGTCAACCTTCAAGTTTGTCTTGGGTTGGTGATTTGCTTCACTCTGTCATTTTGTGGGTTCTCTAGCTCCAGAATTTATTTAGAGTCATTCTTTTATAGATATTTGGCTGGATTTGAGTCGAGAGATCTAGAAAGTGCATGTTTTTACTCTGACACCTTGTCTCAGTCCCTCATTTTTTCCTCTATCCTTTCTTGATTTTGTCAGCTCTGCCCTGCTCCTCAGCCCATGATAGGCATTGAATAAGGAGAGAGGCCCATACAATTGGCCCCTTGAGCCAAGGATTATGCAATTATATTCCATAATTTGTTCAGCAAATCATCAATTGGTGAATACTTTTAGTTGCCAGTTCTTTGTCAAAATGAATTACGCTAAATTCATTTCCAAGGAGTTTTCCTTTGGTTTGCAACCCTCATTTCTTTTGCCCTCTATTGTTTATGATGCTATTTGCTGATTCACCATGTGTATAGAAAATAGTAGGGAAATAATAAATGATGTTTGATTGATTTTTTTAATTGATGATACTCTTATACGTTCTTTCTTTATTCCCTCTGGGGCCCACATGAGATGAGAACTTCTAAAATACTGACTCTGAATTTATTCTATTACATTTCTATATTAATTGATGTAGTTTTTAACCTAGATACTTATTTTCTACTCTACCTAATTTTTTGGAAATATTGAATCAGGAAGTAAGCAATATCAAATGGAAATGATGTCAATTAGTGTGAATCATTCTCTGTTGCAAATTATAAGACTTAAGTGTATCACTGACCTTTGTCAAAATGGCTTACTACTCCTAAGGTCAGATTAGTTTTTCAGTAATTCTTTGTCATTAGCACTTAGAGGTATAACTTCCCTTGAGGACTCTTACATCCCTTTTCCTGGGGTGAGTTGGATATAGTCCTCTCTAGGAGCAGATGTTCTCTTAAAGTGCATCTTCCTGCCCCAATCCCAGCAAGAAAACAATTATGAGATCTCTGATTCTTAACTCAGACATACACATTCTCCCAATGAAAGAGGAGAAGGGACAGTGAATAGCCCTAAAGCCCACAATCATACTCTGAAGCCTATGAGGTTCTTTATGATTACTGAGAATAATAGGCAAAATTATTTGGGGATCCTGGAGACACAGAGTGGAGCTCAAGGTATTTAAATTTTCCTTTAGAATTTCATTGTGTCTTTAACTTTGGTGGTGTTTCTATCTTCTTATCTCATAAACTTGGCTCCAATGGCAATTCTCTATCTGGTGCACCACCTCTTTCGTTTTTGTTTTTATGATTTAGCATTTGAAGAGGTTGGAAGAAAGTCACTCCTCCTCCATCTTGCCTTTCACAGGATTCATTCACTCAGATGTTTTGAGGTGCAATTTATGAAATCAGATTCAAAACAAACTGGTGTTTCTTGGTTTTACTCCTTTAAGGGACCTTGGACTAAGTTCCACATTAGTGAGTCTCATCCTCCAACTGGATTCAGTCTCCTCTCATGGGGTTATTAAGGGCATATTTCTTCTGCGCAAAGCATCTTGCTATACACCAAGAAAAAATATAAAGATATGTATGAAGAAAATGAATCCATTTATTTACTTAATCTGGAATACCAAAAAGAGCTAAGGAGGCAAAAGAGATACAAGTAAATAATTTGGGGGAATCTTAAGGATGGAGAAATCACTTCTAATTGGAGGAACCATGGAAGACAGTTTTGAGGAAAAGTGTACTTGAGTTCACAGATTCATAGATTTAGAGCTAAAAAGGAACTTTAGTGGTCATCTATCTCAAGCCTTTTATTTCATAGTTAGGGAAACTAAGATCCAGGATAGGTAAAATAACTTACCTAATTGAAACAGTCAGTAAGTGTTAAAACCAAGTTTCAAATCTAGGTCCTTTGACTACAGATCCTTGTTCTTTCTCTTATATCATCACTGAGATTGGGTTAGTTGTATATTTGTAAATGCCTGACAGGAAACTGCTATTATATGTGCACTACTCTGCTTCTATATTCTGCCATGTACAGCATGGGCCACTGGCCATGAGCACTCCCCAGAATTTTCCTGGGATAGCCTGTCATCATCACTCACCTCAAGATCTTTCCCCATTGTCCAGCTCTCACCCTCAATAACTTCAAGTGGCTAAAATGGCAGCAGACCATGGATATTGTACCACCAACAGAAGGAACATATATCTTTCCTGATCAAGTGAAATTTGGTGACATCAGGGAAAAACAGCATCAGCACCTCATGTCATTTAATAAAACCTAAAGTTACAAGTGTCCTGAACCATTCCCTGAGAAGTTATTTTAATGGGCAGCCCTTCCCCAGAAAGGTCTGTGAGTACAGAATAACACAAGTTAATTTTAGCAAGCACTTTTTAACCTACATTTGGGGACAAAAATACCAGGAAACCTATTATATAATTGAAGGAAAAAGAAACCCTCTGGGTGTGACAAAAAGTTGTCTGTCTTAAGTTACTGCAAATGGAAAAATGATATATAGAGAAGTTTGGTATTTGAGAGGTTCAATCATCGGAAACTATTTGCTGGGAAATCTACTGAGAGTGCCTAAGCACAAAGAAACAGCTGCTACTCCAGGTAGACAGAATGCTCAGCCAGGGACTTCCAGAATATAGCTATCCTTTTCCTTTCCTCCTCCTCCTCAGTTCTCTCTATGGGAGAAAGTGCTCCTCAATAAGCTCTAAGGATCCCCAGTGTTGCCTTCTACTCAACATCATCAAAGACTCATTAACTACTTGGTACTTCAGAAGGCAGAATGTAGGTCTTATGTGGGAAGAAGATATGTCCATTACTTTAAAAGAGCTTAAAATCTAGGGCAAGAATTGGCAACTCATGATTAAGGCACCTCAGACAGTATAGATATTTAAATGTTTCCTTAATTGAATTGAATTGATTCTGAAGTCTATATTTTATGCACAAAATGACTTTCCAAGACCCAGGGACAGAATACTACACAAAAATGCTCAGCTTCCTTTGCAGTTTAAAGAACTGGATGCTTCCTTGAACGCCACTCTCACTAGTTGAAAAAGATCTCTCACTCTCTAAATAGTCTACCCTCTGGGTCTGTCCTTGTCTCTTACCACATCTGACATTGTATCATGTTGTGTGTGTGTGTATGTGTTTGTATGTACATGGCTTATCCTCCTGTTAGATTGTAAAGTCCTAGAACACAGAAAATACTTCATTTATCATCTTTATATCCCCAACACCTAGCCCTGGTGCTTTACACACATATAGTTAGGTGTTTGTTGAACTGAATTGCATAAAATTCATTTGAAGTGAATTACTAGTGCTGTAGTGCTAGCCTTATGAAGTATGTTACACAGTCATCAGGTTGGGGGTGGGAGAGTGCTATTATCAGACTGGGCACCAGCTATTTGAACTGCAGCTGGTTTTTGGCCAAATAAAAAAAGGAGTTGGCAAAAAGCATACGGTAGTATTATTTCATCTACTTGTGGGACCAACCAATTTTTTGTGATGCTTCAGGATGAGGGATAGCAAGTCAGTGGTTCAGACTGACCAAAAACAATTTGTTTGGTTCAATATAAGCATCATTCTACTTGGTGGCATGAGTGAGATGAGTCCTGCTGTTTGGGTTCTTCTAAGATCAGACATCTGACCACTTAGAAACTGATCCCTTGTTGTCTTAGCAGTCCACAACTCTGATGGGGTGCACTCCAAAAGCTAACTTGTCAGTAAGCCATTTGGGACTGAGAATGCATTTTACTACAGAAATAATGTTCCCAGGATGGCCTACAGAAGGTTATTTGATCCACAATGCAGCTCAACCATAGTGTTAATAGTACAGTGGTTTTTAATCAACAGTTACAACATGGTTTCTATGCAAAAATGTATTCTGAAGTGTGACTTGGAATACTAGAAACATATTTCTTACTGACTTGGCAATAGCTTTCTGTTGGGAGGTGAGGAGAAGGAAGTGGGGGAAAGGAGAAAGTTTGAAAACAGAGACATGTATGTGCTTAGGTAGCAGGCATGTGCATATATAAAAGGTCATTTGCAGAGCTATAAGTAACAGAAAGAAGACAACAGAACAAGCATTAAATACCTGCTATATGCCAGGCACTGTTATCTGATTGGATTCTCTCAGCAAGCCTAGGAAATGGGTGCTATTATTATATCCACATTACAATTGAGGAAATTGAGTCAAATAGAGCTTCAGTGACTTGCCCAGCACCCTACAGTTAGTAAGTGATATCAGGTTTTCCTGAATCTAAGTCTAGGCCTCTGTTCTCTGCCCTACCTCTCTACCTTGGGACAGGCAGCAGGGGTTTCACCCCAGGCACTGATATGGTGATAGAACATGCCTCTTCCCCCTGAGGCTACAGTTCCTTCTTCTAAGCATGGTGATGTTCTTCCATGGTTTCGGTTGTATCTGACTCCTTGTGACCCCATTTGGGATTTTCTTGGCAAAGGTATTAGAGTGGTTTGCTGTTTCCTTCTCCAGCTCATTTTACAGATGAGGAACTGATGCAAACAGGGTAAAGTGTCATGTTTTTCTCTCAGTACTTAGCATTCCACTACAGAGGACTGTCGCTGATATAGACCTCCAGCTGGGGGACCTATACCAAGCAAGACACCCAGGATCAGAACAAGATAAGCTGAAGGAAGTCAATGATATAGCTTTTATCATTCAATTGGTTTTTGACCAATTAAATGCATTATAAAGTAACTCAAGAATCCTCATCATTTTGTCATTGGAGTCCCAGCCTGAACACTTGAGAGAGTGGTTCTGGATTGGTTTTTTTGTAGATCTGTCTTTTCTTTAAAAAAATTAAACCATGACCTGGATACACAAATATTCCCTAGCAGAACTGCAGCACTTCTCTGAATGTCCTGAACATTCTCTGACTGCCTGCTGGGCAATTAGCCATTTTGGTTATAAGAAAACTCTACAAAGAGGAAAGGAAAGTAACTGGATTTTCTTTTCTTCCTAAAACAAATGAATTTTCTTTAATAATATTTAGCACTTTCCAAGTGCCTTAGAGCTAAGGAACTCGGATTGCTTTCTGCATTCTAATTAACTCTCCCAGTCCTTCACAGGAAGTTGTATCAGGGATCATCTCATGAGACTTTTTATCCTGGGCACAGATCCAGGGTCATTGCATGTGTGTGTGTGTGTGTGTGTGTGTGTGTGTGTATACACTAGGTGCTAAAGAGACTCTAACACAGCAAGAGATCACATATTCCCTCAGCAGGGTATAACCCTCCTAGGAAATATGCTGTGAAATGCATTCCTGCCCAAATCCGGAAAGTGTCCAGAGTCCCAGAGCATTATCTGGGATTCCTAAGGATGGTGGTGTCACTAAGAGGATGAGACCTGTCACTGAGGCTCTGCAAATATCCTTTTACACTGTGTTTGACATTTCCCTAGACTTTGGGAAAACAGATTTCAAAGACTTCACAGACAGTGTAGGTAGTATTTGTGCCCCCATGATGCTACAGGGAAAGGTTGGCTCAAAAGCAATGCAAGGTTCTAAAAGGACACAATTCTGATGACAAAAAATATAAGTGTTTACAATAAGGAAGACAATCAGTAGCTGTCTAAGAAGACTAATGTGCTGAGAAATCACCTACCAACCTGGAGTTTTAAAAGACAAAATAAGGAAGCAAGGGCAGGTGATAGAATGAATACAAAGCTATGATACTGCCCTCTGAGAATACTGTCAGGGCTGCTATGAGTCAGGAAAGAGCAAGCCGATGCTAAGGACAACAGATAAGGCTTTAAAAAACAAAGCTTTGCCAGGGTCAAGAGAAGGATCATGATAGAGACCCTGATGACAACAGATGAGCACGAAGGTAGAACTACTCAACCCTTAGTCACACGTGTTTTCTTGTCCAAGGAGACTGATCTTCAGATCAATAAGTACAAAACAAAGATGCATAACATGGAATTTAAATCCAAAGTAAGAGATATGAGTTTTGTAAACCTTAAAGTATTAACTCCTACCAAAAGAAGCTCTGAAATACCATCATCAGGAGTCTGGCCACAGAATTGGGAAGGCCTGCTTCCGATACACACTAGTTAAATGACCAAGGGTAAATTAAATAATTTGTCAGTTCCCATGCAACTCCAAAACACTCCAAATTAGATGTGATTTGATAGTCTGCAGCTGAGGATAGTTGCTTGGGCCAAAAATATGAAACAGGAGTAAAGATGGAGTTCAGTTTTTCTCTGTATATGTTAGGGGTGTTCTTTCTGCCTGAAGCAGAGAAATATTTTTTTGACCTGCTTTAGTGATAATTCCATCCTTCCAAAGGTGAACAAATCAATAAAGACAAATTTGATTTTGGATCTGATTATCATAAAAAAGGAAGAAAGAAAGATGAAGAATTTTTATTTGAATAGAAAAAAAAGAATCTGTGGCAGGAGGTGATCCCTCTAGCTTAGAATTTGTGCTGGAACAGAGGAGAGCTGGGTATATACTCATATGCACCCTTGATTTCAGGAGATTCAATTTCAAAGAGTCCACAAAAAAAGAATAGTTAAGATGAAATGGAACAATATTTTTACAGAGATAAGTCCGTGGGAAGGATGGAAAGTTCTAAAATGTGAAATTCTAAAGAAGAAAAGAGGAAAATTTAGTGAGGAGGAAAAAGGGGAGTAGCCAAAAGAGACTATTATGGATGAACGTGGAAATTGACTACCAGATTTCAAAAAGAGATGTACAGAAGAAGGAAGCAAAGTTCTATGGTGAAAGGTGAACACCAAAAGCATGGCCTAGGCTGTTAAGAATTACATTTGGAGTGTTAAAGCTCTGAATGACTTGAGACTGTCAAGGAAAGAATTAAATATTGTTGTTGTTTAAAGGAAAATTTGGGGGGAGGGGTCTCAAAGAAGAAATAGGACTCATGTTGGGGATGGATGAATTAAAATAGTTGACAATAAAGAGAAGCTAGAGATGTTGAACATTTGCTTTGCTTCTTTTCTGCCAAGGACAGTGATTTTTGGACTGGAAAGGATAATAAAATATAATTAATGGGAGGTTGATAAGTAAGATGAGTAGGGTCACATAAATAAAGTGCCATTCCGTCCTTGATGAGTTTCAACTAACTTGTCTCTGTGACAGACATTCTAGGATACTGAAATAACGGCAGAGGTGGTTGCTGAGTCATTGTGTTTGATCTTTGAAAGGCCATGGGGAACAAAACAGATGCCATAAATTGGAGGAGAGAAAATACTGCCTCATTTTCGAAAAAAGAAAGCGTATATGATGTGCAAACTCTAAGTCAGAGAAATTGAAATTGATTCATCAATCAATCCTAGAAAATATTCTGTTAGTTGTCGGTGGCTATCTAGAAAAGAATATGGTGACTATCAAGAATCATCATGGTGTCATCAAAAAGGAGTCTTGCCAGAATAAACTTCAAAAAAAGGTTGACAGGATTACTAAACTAGTGATCTAAGGGCATACGACAAATATAATTTACCTGGATCTTAGCAAAGCGTTTCATAAATTCTCTCATTTTTTTATTGTAGAAGGATTGGTGGTATTTGGGCAAATAGTAGTGCAGATAGAAAGTTTCAGATTTGGTTGAATAGTTGGACTTGACGGCAATAGCTTCTTATTGAAGGTATGTTGACACTGACCTGCCATGTAACACTCCAGAGAGTTCTCCTTGCACTCAACTCTCTGAAAGAAATGTCTGCCAAGGGATGCTTAGTTAAATTTGACTTTATTTTTTACTTAATTTCAGGTAATCTCCTAAGTGAGAATTCCTTCTAGTCTTCACCTCCATCAACAAACCCAAATCGCTTCCATTGTCACTTCCCCTATGAGGAATTTGAGACCCACGGAGATTTAGAGATTTAAAATTTTTTAAAAAACGGGGATTCTGGTTCCCCTGTCCCAATATGAATTCCTTGATGGCAGAGGTGTGTGTGTGTGTGTGTATTTGTATCCCCACAGCTTACCACAATACTCAGCCATAGTAAAAACTGATGTTTTTCAACCATTCATTCATTTATTTATTCATTCAATGTCGTGATTAAGTTCATATACAGTCATGAATGTCATAGTTAAAAAAAAAGATGAGCAAAAGACTTACTGAATGCAAAATAAAAAAAAAAAACTTAGTTTGGTGATGTGTTAAAATCGCTTTTTGGTGATTTCCTATTAAAAGGATTAACTGCTGATACTGGCATTTAAGATCCTCTATTTTCCAACTTACCTTTATTGCCTTCTTTCATACTATCTGCCTTCTGTTACTCTCTCTTCCAATTGAGCTGAACTACTCTCCCTACCCTTCTCTTCGTCCATACCTTTCCTCATCCCCTACTTCACACCTGAAATGAACTCTTCCTCCTTTCTCCATCACTTCACTGTTGTTGATGTTTTTCCCCTCCCTCTTGAACTTAGCTCAGAGCTAGACCCTACATCAAGCCCTCCCTCTCTGATTCTCACTCCTGAGATGAAAGTGGTCATCTCTGTATCTTCACATCCCTCCTGATGCCACTCCTACACACGTAGAATGGTATCTCTGATACATGTATGCAATGTATTTATGCATGTGTATACTTATATGTATGTATATAAATGAATATATATGTGTATATACGGATACATATATGTATATATTTTTTCTTTTCTTTTCCCTACTCGTCACTAGGTTATAAATTCCTTGATAACAGGATATGTGTCACACTGCTTTATCTTTGTGTCTCAAACAAGTGACTTTCTAGGGTAGACTATTAATAAATGTTAATTGAATTAAATTGAATGAATAATAACCATAAGTTTGATGATAGCAAGAAAATATCATGTTGCTAACCACAGTGTGGGCAACTAGATGGCACAGTGGGTAAAACTCTGGGCTTAGAATCAGGAAGACTCATCTTCACGAGTTCAAATCCAGGCTCAGACACCTACTAGTTATGTGACTCTGGGCAAGTCATTTAACTGTTTGCTTAAGTTTCCTCATCTGCAGAACAAATAGGAGAAGGAAATGGCAAACCATATTGCCAAGAAGACCCCAAATGGGGTCATGAAGAGTCAGATACAACTGAATACCCGCAACAATCCCAGTGTAGTTGAACTTGGGGAGGGCAGAATAGACAGCCAAGGAGTACAAAAAACTCAAGTTACTTGCCACCATGTGAAGAGGATAAAAGTTAGAGTAAACACAGAAATTTCCCTCTCCCTGCCGCCATCTCTCTGTGAACTACGTGTTGTCTGCGCACTCTACTTGCGGTTTTTGTCCAGCAATGTCTAAGCCACAGATATATATGCAATATCAGATGATAGGTTACACGCATTATGGATCAGTCACATGGTAAAATATCTGTTTACCATCATTCTTCTCCATGAGTACTCTGCTTTAGTCTGGCTAAGCACATGCTGCAAATTCCCACCTCCCTGTTTTTGCTTTTAGTTTCCTGTGGGAAATGCCTCACCTCCTCTCCACTTAGCAAATGCTAATCATTAAAACCTGTCAATTCCTACTTTTTCCACAAGGTCTTCCCTTATCATGCCAATGCACAGTGGTATCTCCTTCTAACTTAAGTGTATGCAGGGCTACAGAAGATTGAGAAGCAGAAGAAAAAGCATTAGATTTAGAGTCCATGAACTTGTGTTTGAATCCAAGCTCTGTTACTTGTCACCTATGTGAACATGGGCAAATTGTTTCATTTCTCTGTGCCTCAGTTTCCTTATCTGTAAAATAAAAGAGTTGGATGATATGATCTCTAAGGTCTCTTCCAGTTTTAAATATACTATCCTAGGATCTACCACCACTGGGAAAGTGTCTCCCTGAGCCCCAGTTTCCTCATCTGTAAAATAGGGGTACCACTCCTTGCATCAGTACAGGATTTTGAGGACAGTGCCTTGTAAACTATAAAATGTTCATGAAAGGTTTATATGTCATAGAGAAGGTGTCAACTTGCATTGCCAGAGGGAGTTACCTCAGTCAATACTTCCCTATACCAATGAAATTACAGGCCCACTCCCTATCCCTATCCTCTTCCATGGAAGGCAGTTAATGCATATTTTTTGAATGAGTGAATTCATAAGGTAGGGATCAGAGTCTTAAAGGATCTGGGCTATGCTCCCAATTTAACTAAATGGATCATCCTCATTTTTTTCTTTTATTATTCATGCCAAGGCATCCCTTCGTTGGCACAGATAATCAAGACTGATCCAAACTAAAAGAAATTAAAATCAAACAAACTGCATTAGCTAACCTGATTTTTTTAAAATCTAGGTAGGCTTCACTTTTTTAAAGTCATGTATTACTAGACAGAAATGCTGTAGAATAAATGCATTTATATTTTGCTTCTAATTAATACTTTTATTTCAGGAGGTGGAATCGTCACTCACTTTTACAGATCAAATTACTCATGAACCCCCTCTAAAATGTGTGCCAAAGTCAAAAGTGCAAGCAGCCCCAGGGCAGTTTGCAAGGAGGATAGCTGCAGTGAGCAGTTAGCACACCATTAATTCTCAATTAAGTGCCAATTTGCACATTGCTGGGAAACAATTGCAAATTCTTTGTTCCCCCCTTAAGATGTCAGTGGAATCCAAGAGTAGGGAAGGAAAAATAAAGACAACACGGAAAAGTCATGCCAAATGCCAAGAAGGGATAGATTGCGCACACTGCCAACTTGCCTAGCCCCTTCCTATCAGTAGGCAGTCTAATAAGTCACAGGGGTAGTTTAGAGATTTATCATAATCCTGACTAGCTACAAGGAAACAGTTCTTGCCAGGGGGTTGTTGTCAGGATAAAGCTCAGATCCCTCTGAAGTCAGGAATTGGAGGATTTCAGCTATAGGGAAAGTACCCTTCTGAAGCAGTCACCTCATACATACCTGTGGAAGAGTTGTGGAGGGGATGAGGGAGAAAGTGGTATGGTAGTGGGAATTGTGCTTTGCATATATTCTATTTCCCCTTCCCACCTTCCCTCTCCCTGACCCCTGTAGATCTGATTGTTAAACATGTTAAACAGAACACCGTTGGTATAGACCCAATAGTTGAAATAAGACCTAAGAACTAGAATAGCCACTTTAAATCTACTATCCAGTTAGTCAATGCCCATTTCATTCATTCAACAAATATTTTGCTGAAAGTCAGCTGTAACTACAGCATTATGCCAGGCATCCCTTATCTTGAACATATAGCTACTTACTAGCTATTTGGAAGGATAAAGAATCAGAGAGTCATAGAGTAACACACAAGGGACTTGGAGGTGCCCTTATCTAGCCTCAACCTAAAATATAAAGCCTTATTAGAAGATGAACACACACACACACACACACACACACACACACACGCTTACACAAAACTCATTCAAAATATTCATTCAATAAACATCTGTGTGCTATACTATGTTGGGCATTGTGAGACATACGAAATTTGGATGAAATATGGTACCTTTCTTTACGGAATTTATTAGCTAGGGGGATTCTAAAACACAAAAATTGCAGTAACACTAAAGAATAGGAGCATATAATTTTAATCTGGAAAGGACCTTGGATATCATCAGTTCTAACTCTTTCGCTGTTGCAGATGAGGAAATCGAGGTGAAATCCCTTGCCCAAAGTCTGACAGCTATTAAGTAACAGTGTTGGTTTTTTCCATCTGGGTCTTCTGACTCTGTCTGAATCGAATGATTTTCCACTACAGTGTATCATGTTACAGGATGAGCAGATCAGAGAGACGCAAAACAAAGTGATGTCTGAGGACTAAGGGGGAAGTACAGTGCTGGTCTGGAGACTGGGGGAGCCTTCATGGAAGAGATTAGGCTTTAGAGGACTCATAGATGTATCAAAAGCAAAGAGACGAAGCAGAGGGAATAATATGTAAGAACAAAAATTGGGGGAAGGAGAGTACTGGTGATACATGGTTTGTCTAGGGACAGAGAGTAGTCTGGAGAAAAAAAAATCAAGAAAGGAAAATAATGGCATATAAAATGAAAACGGTGAGGCAGCCCCAGGTTGTGCATGGCATGAATGCCAGACAAAAGACTCAAATTAAAGGGTCTAACAAAAGTTAACAGATGCTACAAAGGCAATAAATCCCATCCCATTCTCAGGATCACTGATAGTGGGCCTTCTTGTTCCGAAGTGGACCAGTGAGATAGAATTGGATTTCTAGGCTCTTACCACTCAGAAGGGCTAACTTGTACTTTCAAGCTCATTATTTTGGGGTGGGAGCTTTAGAGACAGGAAATGTCAGGGAAGGTAATCTGCTCAGTTTCAACTTGGCTGGACCCCAACCCTTAATGCTTAGGGAAGTCCTATAGGACAACACCAATGCCTGGGAAACTCCCACAAGCTAGTTGTTTTATAGAGAGAACACACTGTTCTCCCTCTTGGGACAGTTAAGCATTTCTAAACTGCCTTCAGAAAGCCGTAATAATAAAAGAACTGAGATACAACAGAGCAAAGAACAGACTTTAGAATTTATATCTAGCAATTCATCTTCGTTTTGCTAAGCTACAGGACCAAGACAACTCAGGAAGCATATGTACAAGATAAAAAATGCACTTCACATTATCACGTAACTACTGGATGATTGATTAAAATAAAGTTACCCACCCAAATCGATGGGCTGCACTTGTCTCATGTGTGTATATGTGTGTTTGTGTGTTTGTCTGTGAATAGCCCTCTGCAAAAAAAAAAAAAAATTGAATAGGCAGCTGGCTTTTTAAGAAATCTGAGCAGTGTTAGGCAGGGTCCTGTTATCTCTTCCACTAGCCTGTTAAGGTCTGGAATTTTTCTATGAGAGGTTCATTCCTTTGGGATTTGCTGGATTTTTTATTCTTTAAAAATCCTCTAAGAAAGGCAGATAAACCCACTGGGGAACATAAAACCTTGAACTATTAACCAGGCTTACAAAGAATTAATAGTTAACTACTTCTTTACTTTTTTTTGGTAGAGTGGGAGAAGGAATGGCCAAAGGCATATAATGAGGGGGACAAAAAGAGTAGATAGATAGGGTAAAAAAAGGGTAAGTAGAAAAAATGGAGGTGGATAGCAGTTGAACAAGACAGGGTTTACACATGTTATGACTTTGCTTAAGTAGAGTTCTATGTAGGAGACATATTTTTGCCCTGATTGTCTGCAAGTAGAAACTTTCCTGCAGTTACCAAAATAGGGAAACATTAAGGAAGCCAGAAATATCCAGGGACCCATTATTCTACCTGGAGTTTTATTCCTAAATACTTACAAAAAAAGCTGAGCTGGAAGAAAACTGGGAGTAAGTAATGATTTACCCCCATCTTCATGCTTTGGCAGACTGGTACTTAGCAGAAGGGTCTCACATAGCAGCTTTCTCAAATCTTAATGCTACTTCTTGGCAGGGAGGTGACATAAGGTGATGGAAGAAAGAAGGATAAAGATAGAAAAGAAACAGATTTCATCCTCCCCCTCCCCCAAGGTTTTATATTTTAGAATAGTTAAGGTATCTGGGCCTCAATCTTCACCCATGAAGAAGAGGGGTTCAGTCTAGATTGGAGATCTGTGTAATTAGATTTTTTAAAAAAATATACTGATGACTATAGTTCAATATAATTGGTTTCCTTTGTACTATGAACTTAATTTTATGCATTTAACATAATTATTTTTAGGAGTCCATGGGCTTTACTAGATTTCCAAAGAGGTCTGTAACACATGCAAAAAAAAGGTTAAGATTTCCTGGTCAACATAATGTCTAAATTCTTTTCATCACTTAACTGCTTTAAGGTAGCCTTAAACAAGAGGAAAACGAAAATGGACAAACTGCCTCTCTCTTGGGAGGGACCAGCGTGCTGCTCTGAATCCGTTACAACGCTGTTGATGCACTAACTCGGGGCACTGTGCTTGGATCTGATTTCTAAGCAGTGGTGATGCGTTGACCTGAGCTGGCCATACTTTCTTGCCTTAGTTCCAGAATCTGAGAATCCCACAGTTGGAAAGTACATCAATGTCCAGTCTGCGCTAGAATCGTAATTCAATTTATTTTCGTTACATAGTATTCTATTTCCCCCCCAATTACATGTAAGGATGGCCTTCAAAATTCATTTTTATAAAATTTTGAGTTCCAAATTTTTCTCCCTCCCTCCCCAAAAAGGTGACTAATCTGGTATAGGTTATGTATGTGTAATTACGATAAACATATTTCCACATTAAGGGAAAACACATATGCACACACATATACACACACAAATCTGCCTGGTAGGGTAATGCAGGATTAAAATCATTATTATTCTGAAGGTTGTTCTTCTCTTAATGCAGCCTATGATTAGCTTTATTATTTTTTTTAAAATGTTGATTGTTTTATTATACCATTGATATCATTGGCCTGCACTTAGTTTACAGTCCTCAAAGTCCCTTGATCATTTCCCTACTTGATCTAATTACAACTAGCTGATCTAATTAGCTAGTTGTAACTATATAGATACCTATCTAGATCTATAATTCTATTTGCTTAAATATATACATATAGATATGGATGTCCATCTTTTAAAATGTCTAGACATAATTGCCTCATCTTATACTGGAGAAATCAACCTTTTGAACCTACATGCAAGACTTTACATTGATTTCTATTACAGTGAGAATGAAACTTATCACCCTGCCTGCCAATTTGGGAAAGGTTTATTATTGTACTAGAAGATAGTGAAATTTGGTTTCCTCCCTTTGAGTTTTCAGAAGGTGAAATGGCAATCAGCCTCCCATCTGACTGTCGGCCTGAGCTGCCTCAAATTTGTGCATATACTAAATGAATACAAGGTCTGCTGTACACGGGGTGAATGCAGGGAAAATCCAGGGATGAAACCTACAGTCTGTGATAAAGGGCATGCTTTGTGTGGATTAGTGAACCAATATTACTGTAAGGCAATTTAATTATAATTTAATTCCATTCTTCAAATGTTGATTAAGTTTTTACTCTGAGCAAGACACTGTATAGAGTAGTAGGCACTGGGATGACCTAGTCATCTAGATGGTAGGAAGACAAAAAGATATCTCCAGCAAACATTTCCAAGACACATGGTGCTAAAGTGAGGGATAGAAGCCATGGCTGTGCAACAGAATGAATTAATTGGTTGACCGGGTATCATGGAAACCCAAAACCTTGACCTCACCATCAGTACCAGTCCAGATTACACAGTGGCAATAAGATAAAGGAAATTAGCATTAAGTTTTACTTTCCCCACAGAAACGATCATTGACCCTGGGTGACTGGGGGTGGAGTTGGGCTCATGCTGATAAAAGATGAGTACAGGCAGGGGTCTGACACAGATAAAGGATGAATATGGGTAGGGGTTCTATGTGCATCACCCATGGAGTCTTGTCACAGCGCTAAGGACCACTCAGGAACATAGCCTCCCCTTATTATTCCCATCTGCCTGTCTGGGATCTACTCTGCCCCGCAGAGAGAAATAAATGGCTGTCTCTGCATAGCTTGGTTTCTGACAGATGAGAGTGTAAGCCACGAAAATCATCCCCTTTACCTCCAAGCATGAAAAGCACTCAAGTCTTGGTACCCAGGTAGAATCCTGGGATTCCAGATGTGAAGCTGCCTGCACCATTTCACTTAGGACATTCAGCAGGCCACTGGAGGGCATCTCCAATGGGGTGGGCATTTGTGCATGTGATCCTTTACATCACTGACTTGTTTATTTCTTATTTCTGTACCTTCCATTCTCCTCCCCACCCCACCCCTCTCGGGGCCTCCCCCCTCCCTCACGTTCTCTCTCTGCCCTGACTCAGGCCCTTTTATTTCCCTGGTTCCTCCCCTCCTGTGATTCCTGCTGTGACAGCACTTCCCATCACTCACTACCCTGGTGCTCCCGCCTCATCTTCGCACTCTGGGGTTGATAAATATGGACTTCCAGCTTGAGAGAGACTGGGTGAAATCACTGGAGACTTCTCAGAGTGGAAACCTCAGCTCTTTGCAGACGCTGCCTAACTGAGAACAGCTTGAGAAAACAAGCTCTGTGGAACAAAGAAGGGGGATGGAAAAGGGTAAATGCCCATACGACTTGGAAGGACTAAGATGGAAGACAGAGAGGATTAAATGGAGGGGAGGACTATGGAACAGACAACACCAACCACCTCAGTAGAATCCCAGGCTTCCAAGACAGAAAAACCTTGTAGATAGATGCCAAGAAAACAGAACTTGAAATTTTCCAAAAAAGTCTGAAGCTTGCCACAAAGAAAGAATGCAGGATGCATGGTAATATAGAATACATAAAAACTCTTCCCTCTGAGGATGAGGGCTCCAAACTGGGCAATGCTGATGCTCCCCACTTTGGCCTGATGTGGGCAGACTTTGGCTTTCTCACCTATGACAAAAGGTTGGAGTATCCGGCTTCTAAGACTTCTTCTACTTCAAAATCTATGACTGTTTAAAAAGCTGACACTATGAATAAGAGAGCTGGTTTAATGTAGTTAAGATCTTAGCATTTTTGTTGGTTTGGGACTTTTCTTTATTGGAGTTGTGACTTCAGCTGTGTAGACTACTCTTCACAGAGAACTTTACATCCCCCTAAAGTGAATATCAGTAACTAATCTGTAATATATTGCTTTAGAAAATTTTCTGGGTCAGTGAAAGATTAGATGACTTGTCCAGGGTCACACATCTAGTAGATATCAGAGGAAGCTAGATGAAAGAGTATATAGAGAGCTGGGCCTGTAATCAGGAACACCTGCGTGCAAATCCTGTTTCACACACTATCTAGCTGTGTGATCCTGGACAAGTCACATAAATGGCCCAGGACAACTGGTGGAAATTAATAGAGAACTTCATAAACATCACAAATCTTTTTCTGTCTCAGTTTTTTCTACTGTGATATGGTAATAATAATAGCATCTACCTCACTGGGTTGTTACCAGAATTAATGAGATATTTGTAAAGCTCTTAGCAGAGTGCCTGAAACATAACAGGTATTTAATAAACACTCGTTTTCTTCCTTTCTTCCTCCCTCCCTCCTCCCTCTTCTACTTCCTTCCTTCCTTCTTTCCATCCATCCATCCTTCCTTCCTTCTTTCCTTCCTTCCTGACTTCAAGGTCTTTAACTGCCTCTTGACTACATTGTTGGAATGTAAAATTATGTTATTTAAAGATAAATAAATCTTATCTATTCACTAAAGGAGAATAGGTACCAGCCATCTACAAGGCAAAACTATTAATTCTTCTAGTAATTTTATGGACTTAGAATTAATATATCTACAATTTTATTTAAATAGCCTATAACTCGAGTTTTCCTCTAACACTGGACTTTCCCATAGGCGGTCTGAATCAGCAAGCTTTTTCCTCTTTGAATTTGTGCCAGGAGATGAGGGGTTATACTGGAAGAAAACTAATCTTCTGAGAGTTGTCGTGAGAGGTCATTGGTTTAGTCCCTGGTTGGAAACATTTTGGACAGCCGGACTCACACTGTTGGTCCAAAAGGCTTTTCTAAAAGTGTGTTGATATTTCTAGAGAATTCACCCCTTTGCCCTGCTTCCCTTCTGCATGTCAGTAAACAGAGAGAGAGGAGAGGAAGCCAGACAAATGGTGGCAGTGATTTTCTCACATTTCGATCTGCTTCTGTTGGGGTAGAGGAGGTTTCTGCTGGTATCCATTTTGGTGAGTCCCCTCCAGGAACCTTGCCTCCCTCTCCAGTGAAGAGGGGAACTGCCAGGGCAGAATCGAGAAAGATCCCCAAGTTAATATCACTGTCACAACCACGCTCATTTCTGGCCCTTACTAGAGATTCCTGCATGGGAAAGAACTGATTTCTCCTGGCAGTGGACAGTCTCATAATCCCTACAGCAGATAGAATGACCTGTTTGTGATGTTTATGAAGTTCTCTATTAATTTCCACCAGTTGTCCTGGGCCATTTATGTGCCATTCGGCTTTAAATGTGGTTGTTCTCAGTTATACCCAGGTCATTGCTGAGACAAACACCAGCTTCACAACTCAGAACCCTCACTAACATCTCTCATTATATCTTAGCAAACTAATGGACACAAATTCAAAGCAAACTCTATGTAATGAATGAGAAGATATCAAGATAGCAGCCAGGTATTTAACCAGGTGTTAAACACTTCAGGTCTTGTTCCTGAATATCTGCTACTACTACAGGTCTCCCAATTGCCTTCCAATCAATGTTTCTCTCATCCTGATTCATCAAGAGTGGGACACATCTGTTCATTCACAACAAGGTACTAGAGAAACTCACTACAGTAGGAATTTGGGGGATTGCTGGCTTTTCATCGTGGCAACTAGAAAGCATTAAAGATATCAATATTGACTTCTCTTGGCACTGAGGTTGAGTTTAGGGTGCAGAGACCTCTTTTGGCACTATGCTATAGTACAGATGTGTTTGCCATTTCCCCTCGTCTCCTTCACTTTTTCCCATCTTAGCTGACCTCTAAAACCTTCTCAACATTCTAGACTGGAAGTATGCATAGTCAATTACAAGAGTCTGCGCTGAGGCAAGGTACCATGCCACAGCATCCACACATAGACTTCCGGGAGGTTTTGGTCTAAAGAAAATTTATTCCAATGAGGAGGCTGTCTCAGTTCCAAGAATTATGGAGTAATACATTCAGACTTACCTCTTAAATTTGGAGTAAATGAAGCTTCCTGTCTGAGATGGGTGTTTCCTTAATTTCAATTTAATAAAAAATTATTAAATATATCTTACGTTCCAGTAAGGGTGCTAGTCACTACGAAGAGAGGATTTTACAAATCATTAAATAAAAGATACTTTAAGAAGGTTAAGAGACTGAATACTAAGGGAAACTAGGGAAGGTTTCCCAGAGTTTATACCTAAACCGTCTTAAAGGGGACAAGCATTTTAGGTGCCTACTGTGTGCTAAGGGCTTTATAAATATTATCTCATTTGATTCTCATAACAAGTCTTTGAGGCAGGTGAAATTATTATCCCTGTTTTATAGGGAAGAAACTGAAGCAGAGAGAAATTAAATGACTTGCACAGGATCACAGTTAGTAAGAGTCTAAGGTAGGATTTGAATTCATCTTCCTGTTACAAGCCTAGTGCCCCAAACCATGCCATCTCTCTTGTATCCTGGCTATTTTGCTTCCCTCTCTGATATCTCTGATTTCCTGGTTTCTACTTGCTTCTGATGATCCGGATACATTTCCTTGTCTAGGTGACTAACTCTGTGTGCTCTATAGATGTTACAGCCTTGCTTTGTTACCTTGTCTCTAGAAACCATAATTACCCATAAAAATTATATAGATAGATCATGTTTTCACCCTCTTAAATTGCAAAGCTGCTCATCTAAAAGTGTCTGAGAATCAATCAGATATCTGAGAAAAATTAAGGGTATAGTTATTAGGCTTGGTCCCTAAAGTCAGAGGCAGTTCCAGTTTTCACCAGGATAATGATTGGTGTTTCAACTGAAAAAAAAGACAAGTCCCCAAAGTCCAGAGGACCCAGAGGTCCCTCCAATTGTGAATATGAGAAATTTATCTGTAACTTACAGTTTTAGAAAATTTACTTGGTCATTAAAAGATTAAGTGACTTGTCCAGGGCCACACATTTAGAAAAGATCAGAGGCACCTGGGGTGGGGTAGGAGATAGACAACTGGGCTTGGAATCCAGGAAGATTTGGGCTCAAAATCTGGTCTCAGCCAAAGAGTAGTAAATTACATATCATAAAGCTCGAATTTGAATCATGTAGGACTACTTACTAAAAACTCAAAATGAAAATCTGAAATGGGCTATACAAAGAAGCAGGGAAAATTGGCTTTTACTTCCCAAATTCCTATCCACCAAAGCTCAGCATACTAATTCATGAGAAAAGATGAGTATTTAATATATCCAAAGAATTCTACAGTTTCCCAAGAGAGGAAAAGAGCTCTGGGCAAAACTTATGATGAGGAAACTGACAGTGAAGAAAATCTTTAAAAAAAAATAAATTAGATGTTAAAAGAAGAAATGATCAGATGGTAACTCAGTGTCATACCAAATCTAGATAGTGAAAAGACTATTTTATTTTTGAAACCCCAATTTATAACAGGGATATTAAGGGAGTGATAGCTATTCCCATAAGAGGTTTAAACAGATGAAAATGAGTTTAAAGAAGGTGGAGAGAGTAAATCACTATAATTCTCCCACATTGACCTCAAAATGACCATAAAATAATGCCCCAAAACAAATCCTAGAACACCAAACCAGCAAAAAGATAGGGTGAAACAATATTTTAACCCTAGAAACTTGGCAGATCAGGAGGAAAGATGTATCTTACTTAGCTAAAAGGGGAATGCATTCCAGGACAGGAAGCATCCCAGTAAGTCCCACCTCAGCAAACCATCTGGAGATCCTGAGATCCAGTGCAGTGGATCAGGCAAATGCCAACACCAGGACCACCTACATGCCTCAGCATAGCCAGGGGAGGTGACTGACTCCAGCCCCAGAAACCTCCATGTGCCTCAGCATAACCTTGGGCAAACTTTCCTTCCTTCATTGTTGATTCCTTGTTTTTCCTTCCTTCTTGAAGAGGATCATGACATCAGGAAGGTGATATCATGACTCTACAGTGAATTTGATTTAAGTGAAGAGGTCTGTGCAAAGTCACCAGCCTCACTCTCTCCTCCAGAGCCATGTGAGTCCAGTAGCAAGATATAGATCAGGATGACTGGAGTTGGCCCTGGATGCAGTGAGAGATTTTGACCTTTTTAAGTGAAGGGCTTCCCCAGGTCTCAGTTTGACTGAGGTCATGCCCATTAAGTGATTAAGGTTAGATAAGAAATGAGGCAAAGGATGACCTGCTTTACCTAATCAAAAAAAAAAAAACAACAAAACAAAATGGAAGGGGAGGACCCTCAGGGTTTCTGACCAAAACAGAAACCATTGCCATTTACATTCACTCTGGGCCTAAACAATGCCCAGGTGAGGTTTGGATTGGGACCTGTTGTTAACCAATCGATGAGAGTCAGAGTGACTTAGGTTAAAAGCTTGGTCCTTAGAAAAGAAATCTAGTCTATAAACTCCAAGGCTTCAGCAATCCAGATTTATATTCCTTTGTGATTCCCTTCGTTGACAGAGGGAGAGGAGGGAGGGTGTGGAGAGAGGAAAGGAAGGATGGAGAGAAGGAGGGAGGGGAGCAGGGAAGGAGGGAGGGAAAGAAGAAAGGAAAAGAAGGAAAGGAGGAAAGAAGGAAGGAAAGAAGGAAGTAGTTATGTTGCCCAACTGGAACTGACCAGTTCGGTCCCTAATGGGTCAACTACTACTATTCACAAATTGTTGATTGCCCTTAATTCTCAAAAAGGACCATGACAGCAGAAAGATGATGTCATGACTTGCAAGTGTCAAATTGTCCAAACTGGCCTCTAACCTGTGGACATCCAGAACTGAACAGAGTTGACTGCAGATAGGAAAGTCAAGAATCAAACAGAAGCATAATTTCAAAGTGCGGGAGAAGACTTGCAAGCAAGGAGGCAGAGAAACATGTGCCAGAGGCCTGCCCCTAGTGGAGGAACCTGCTTTAGTGGGTCTGAACTTTGATTCATGCACCTGTGGCTAGACAAAGCATCAAACAGTGAAGCATAGCAACAGTAATGAGGCAAAGTTTTCCAGTGACAAAAATGTCTGTTCATAATAGGGCTTCATGTCTGAGCATGTTGTTGATTATCTGAGCTTAGGGACCATCAGTTTCAGAAGGTGAGCACAAAGCATTGTTACGCCAAGCTCAGGATACAGCTTGCTTGCTGGACCTTAGCTGTGAAAGACAGGGTGTCTCCTAATTATATCTTGATATTTCCCTTTTTTGGCTAAATGGAGTGGGGTATGAAAGAACCTTTACCCTTCTGGTTAATAAAGGAGAGGCAGGTATAGTCCAAGATGCCATGAGAGGCCAGCTGTATGGGGATAAGATGTTGAGTTACATAGGTCTTTTCTAGTTCTTGTGCGTTTACAAGCAGAAAAGAGAGGGAGATCAAGAATGTAGAGGGAAAAAATGCCAACACATGCCTAAAACTGGGCCTTGGTAATTGGCTACATAACGAAAAGGGAAGAGGAAAAAAAGAAAATAGGACAGTATACTCAGCATTCATCTGGAATCTTGGGACAACTGTCTCATTTGGATGTTGGCTGCTTCTGGGTCTATACTAGATGAACCTTGAAATCCCCAGAAGGTTCTGCTTTCCACTCAGGAGAAGGGGCTTTCTTCAGATGATCCAGGAGTCCACATCCACAAGTTTGGCATCTGTGGGAATAATCAGAAGGACCTTGTAGGGGCCCTTAGCTTGAAAAGTACAATTGTGAGAAAACTCCTTGCATCAATCTTTGGATCTGAGTTACTGGTTAGCATCCTTGGTTAAAGGTCTCCAAACATCACATGGAGATGGTCCAGTTTCCCAGTCACATAGTTTCAAACAATGCAATAAGGTTTTCTCACAATTCCCATGATAGCATCATCACATTAAGTCAGGTCACATTAATGTCATGTTATAGATCCAACTACTTGAAGTGCTCCCAATGGACTAGTTTTAAGAAGCGAGATTTACATGTCACCAAGGCAATGAAGAAAACTTCAGCATAAACCATGCAAAGCAATGCAATCATTGTCACCCATGTTAACTAACATCAAGTCTCCTTGTAACTCAGTAATGCATTTTCAATATCTATTTAATCAGCATATTTTGAGTCCAAGATATCTCATGTAGTTATATGGTCCTTAGAAATCTTTTTGTGGACAATAGACTTTATTCTTAGGACAGTTCTCAAGGACTCTGCTTCTCTGGTTCCAAATCTAGAGGTTCCTAGATAATTCTGACTTAATATAATTTAGTAAAATACTTAAACTTGATCCTTCACTCTTGAAAATTTCAGTTTATGTACCATTTGCTGTTCCTCTCTTTACCTAAATCCTGTTCCTGATATAAGAATCTTTTTAAAAATTATGAAGGTTCAACCATAAAATGAGCTCTTCTGCCTTTTAAAATTATAAGACAGATACTTCAATAATGGTAAAATTATTTTACTTTCTTTAACAATTTATGTGTACAATCTGAATCCAATTTTGAGAACTTGTTACTAAAACATACTCAAAGCCTGAATTTCCATGAGAGATAAATTTGGAAGCCAAACATATAATCCAATTGTTTTCTCAAATTTTTCTATTTCATTTATTTAGAAAACTTTTATATTACATCTTAGTCTTATTACTTTGTCTAACAATTTCCCCCTTAGGAGGATGATATCCCTATATTATAATTTGATCACAAATACAGGCTAAAATTGTAAGATGCTCGTAGTGTATCCTATTACAGTAATTCAGAAATGTTTCAATATCGATTAATTATTCAATAGATTTAATACTGTAGTTAAAAAACTTCCTGATAATATAAATTATTTATATATATATATATGAAAAAGGAGGGACATAATTATAACAATATAATGGGGGTGGGGTGGCAACCTCCCTTAGCTCTGTTTGATTTCAGGCATGAGTCATATCTAACAGACAATCATGTAGTCACAGAATATCTAAAGCAATGCTCAGAATTAACCAGCTTGGGAAATTGATTTTTCATAAAAGAAATAGTACAATAGGGAAATAGAGTCAGAAATCCTACCTAGACCATGCCACGGTTGTTCCCAAAACTTTTCCCAGACATAGACATCCACCTTTAGCAGTTCCCAGACTGCAGCACATGTAATTTTCTACTGTTGGTCAGGTGGTTACTAATGTTGAAATATACTTAACATGATTCTATAAGTATATCCTTTGTAGATTGCTTGTTATCTTGGTGAAGGCAGAGGGAAGGGAGGGAAGGAGAAAAATTTGGAACTCAAAATTTTACAAAAATGAATGTTGAAAACTATCTTTACATGTAAAATGCTATTAAGAGCAAAGCAAAAATATGTTTTTAAAAAATTAGTAATGGAATCATCAAAAGGAAGGGGTTAGTGAGAAGAGAGTCTATGAGTAAACTTTGCAACATATTCAAATAAATATTTAGAAGGTATCCATAAGTCCTCATTGGTCACTGAATCAATAAATGAAGAATGGATACTTTCTTTTAAGTTTCCCAAAAGGAAGAAGAGTTGGGTCCTTGAATCAAGTACCTAGGCTTAAATGAAATGATTATAGATAATAACTATCACTTGTATCTGGGTTTTACCTCAGGGAGTTCAGATATTTGTCAAACTGGACTTCTGGGAGGTATAAAGCCTTGTTAAAATTAGGACCTGGAATTAGTGAAGGCAGCCTTTTGGAAATGTTTTATACATTAATGGTTATGAATACATTGTTGTGACTTTTGAGTTGACTAATGTACCTAAGACCTTCCAACATTTGATTAAAGAAATTTTGACAGAAAAAAAGAATGGTGAGCTCAGTCAAGGTAGGAACTCAGGATTGAAAAAGGGAAGAAGAGTACTCACCAGACAAGGTAGGAGAGTCAAACTTTGGAGAAATAAGTCTCCAGTGGTACCTAATCTGTTCTCACTGGTACTGAATTGTCCAGTGACCTGGTTCCACGTCCAATCCCACTTCTGGCGCCACTTAGTGTCAACCAAACCAAATCGGCCTCTTACTTTGGATGGCCAGAGGTGAACAGAGCAGGCTAGGAGAGTCAGGAATCAAATAGAAGCTTAATTTCTAAGTGAGAAAAATAGCTTGCAAGCAAGGAGGCAGATCAGATACATATGCAGGGATCCCAAACCTAGTGGAGGGACCTGCTTTACTGTGGCTGGACTTAGATTTTTATACTCATGGTGAGACAGAGTCCAACAATGTAGTGTAGCAAGAGTAGTGATGCACAACAGTGGCAATGAGGCAAGGACAAAAGGACAAAAAGTCCATTCATAGCACAGCTTCATGTCTGGGCCTCTTGGTGCTTGTCTGAGCTCAGAGACCATCAGTTCCAGAAGGTGAGTGCAAAGAATTGTTTGTTATATTATTGTTGTTATGCCAAGCTCAGGACATAGCTTGCTTGCTGGAATTTATCTCTGAAAAACAGGGTGTCTCCTAATAGTATCTTGACACAAGTGAATTGGACTTAAGTGAAGAGGGCTGTGTAAAGTCACCTTCTCCAGAACAATTTGGGCCCAGTGGCAACTGGATAACTGGAGATGGCCCCAGATACAGTGAGAGACCTTGACTTTTTTAAGCTAAGGTCTTTCCTAGGTCTCAGTTTGATGAAGGCAACACCCATTCAGTGATACAGGCTAATCAAGAAATGAGACAAAGGATGACTTTTTTTTACCTAGTCAAAAAACCAAAAACAACCCCCCAAAATCAAAAGAAATGGTTTTGAGAGGGAGAAAAACTTGAAATTCAAAATTTTGTAAAAAGAATGCTAAAAATTGTCTTGACATGTAATTGAGAAAAATGCTCCTAAAAAAATAAATGGAGAAAGGAAGGAAAAAGAAGTAGCTACATGTAATTGGAACATCTTGATGACTCTATAATCAAAGGACTTCCAGGAGATATGAGTTATCTCCCTTTATTCCATGTGTTCCCAACTTGAGCCCACTTTTCCCTGGATTCTGAATATACTGATGAGATAGTTGTCACAAATTTTGGTAGCTGGGAGTTGGGAATGATTTTTACTATATGTTTTACTATTTTTACTATAATACCTTAAAAACATATCCTCACTAAAAGCTAATTATCTGGTTGACTAATATCAACTGATAATCAATGCAGGAATCACACTCACAGAGGCTAATGAGTTACAACACTAGAAAATATGTCTCTCAGCTTCTAAGGGCTACTTTTAGACCCAAAAGGGAGAAACAGCAGATATCTTCTGGGTACCCAACCTGCCAGTGCCAGTAGAGTTTGGAAAGTTGTTGGAGAGGATGATTTATATCAGAAACTATTTTGGGTGGGAGAAGGAGGAAGAGGTGTCTGTACATATGTTAAGAGGTTAAGATTGGTTTGACATAAGTAAAACAAACTCTGCTGTGTCTGGTCTTGTTAAAATAAGTAATGTAATAAAATATTATGATAGAGAAATCAAACTTAACAATTATAGCCCAGAATGCAAATATATTCATCTCATCCATGAAGAGGAAGAGAAATGCAGACTGAAGTAGAAAATATAACCCAACTATATGTTGCCAAAGGATATTCATTTAGAAAAGATTTAAATTGAGGATCTAGAATAAGATGTATTAGTTTTAACTGAATCCAAAGCAAAACAAACAAAACGAGGAGTTATAATCATGATTTTGGCCAAGGGAAAAGGCAAAATGGATAGAATTAAGAAAAGCATACAGGGGAAATACATTAATCTTTAAAAGATACAAAATTATCAATATTAAAAATAAATATATTGAATGTCATAGCACCAATGTGAAAGCTGACTGAATGTAAAAAGAACTAGATAATAAGTAATTAATAACAGGAAACTTTCTGGTCCTCTGAAACTTGGCTAATCTTACATAAAGATTGCTGTTGTTCAGTCGTTTCAGTCATTTCAGTCATGTCTGACTCTTCATGACCTGATTTGGGTTTTTTCTGACAAAGATAATAGAGTGGTTTTCCATTTCCTCTTCTGTCTCATTTAATAGATGAAGAAACAGAGGCAAACAGGGTGAAATGACTTTTCCAGGGTCACACAGATAATAAGTGTCTGAGCCACATTTGAACTCAGGAAGAAGAGTCTTCCTGGCTCCAAGCCCAGCAGTCTATCTACTGTACAACCTAGCTCCCTCAAGAGACAGATAAATCAGGAAATTACAGACCTGAACAACATTCATAGAAAACAAGATTTAAACTACTTACAAGAGAGTTGAGTGAGAAACTTAGAGAATGTACTTATTTGAGGGAACTCAAGATGCTTTCACACACACACACACACACACACACACACACACACCTCTGATCATTTTTCCTTCTAGTTAAGACAGCCATAGAAGAATCCATTTCTCCCAGAAATACTTCAGCAGTGATCTCAAATGAGTACTAGATAAAATAATGATCATGAAATACAAATAAAAGTACCTGTAAGCTCCTTAATACAGACAAGATTGCACAAAAAAGACTGGTAGGGTCCCACCAGAGAAGCTAGAATGAATTCAGGTGAACAAGCCAAAGGTCCATAGAATTACTATAATGGCAGACCCACCAGGAGGGCCAGATAATTGAAGCAAAGATAGGACCTAACGTGAACCCTGGCTGGAGGCTTTCATTTCTGTTGGCAGATGCTCAGATCTTCCTGGGTTTTTAGCTGGTCTTTGATTCTATAGAAGAACCATAAGACATGACCAAGTATCTCAACAAATTTGAATACACTATCATACATAGTTGAAAGAAGGTAAGGATCTTAAAAAGGAAAAATGAGGAGTTTGGGCATTCCAGGCATGACAGACAACTTACATGTGTGCAGAGATAGGAAATTTTGAGGTTGAGACTTGAAGTAGGATTAGTGCTGCTGGAATAGTTGCTGCTATTTCTTTTTATACATACATACATACATACATACATACATATATATAATTAATTCATTTATTTTTAGGTTTCAATATTTGCTTCCATAAGATTTTGAATTTTCAATTTTCTCCTCCTTCCTCCCCTCACCAAGTCAGCATGCAATCCGATATAGACTCTACTTATACATTCATATTAAACATTTTCACGAGTCATCATGTAAAGAAAAATTAGAACCATTGAGAGAAACCACAAGAAAAAACAAACAAAACAAAACAACAAAAGGAAAGGAAAGCAAACAGTATGCTTCCATCTGCATTCAGACACTCCAGTTCTTTTTCCAGATATGTATAGCATTTTCTATCCTGAATCTTTTGGATCTGTCTTAGATCCTTGCATTACTGGGAAGAGCTAAGTCCCTCAAAGTCAGTTGTCATACAATATGGTTGTTACTGTGTACAATGTTCTCCTTGTTCTGTTCATTTCATTCAGCATCAGGTCATTCAAGTCTATCCAGGTTTTTCTGAAGTCTGCTGCTGATTTTTTCTTATAGCACAATAGTAGTCCCTTACATTCATATGTCACAACTTGTTCAGCCATTCCCCAATTCATGGACATCCTCTCAATTTTTAATTTGTTGCCACCACAAAAACAGCTGCTATAAATATTTTTGTACATGTAGATCCTTTTCCCATTGGGATACAGACCTAGAAGTGGTATTGCTGCATCAAAGGGTATGCACAGTTTGGTGGCCCTTTGGACATAGTTCCAAACTGTAATCCAGAATGGTTGGATCAGTTCATTCCACTAGCAATGCATGAGTTTTCCAATATTCCCACATCTCCAACATTTTTCATTTTCCTGTTTTGTCAAGAGATATGGTATCTCAGAGTTGTTAACGATTTGCATTTCTCTGATCAATTGTGATTTAGAACATTTTTTCATATGACTATAGATAGCTTTAATTTCTTCCTCTGCAAATTTCCTGTTTAAATCATTCGACCATTTCTCAATTGAAGAAGAGTTGCTATTATTTTCTGGACCACTGAATAATCTCTCTCTTTCTCTTTCCTCCCTTTATGTTTCTTCACCCTCTTTTTCTCATCCATCTATCAATTAATTTAACTAGAAAAGTGTGGAGGAAAAGATAAGTCTAAAGGAGAACATACTTTGGACCTGTTGAGTTGGATGTAAAAAAGGAAAATCCATGTGAAGTTCTAAGTGACAGTTGGAGGAACAGGAATAAAATTCAGGGGAAAGATAACAGCTGGATAATATGGACATTTGGAGTCATCCTCATGGAGACTAATAAGGCGAATAATCAAACTCATGGAAGTAGATGAACTCACCATGGGTATGAAGGAGAAATGAGCCCAAGTCAAAAGTGTGAGGTACACCCATTCTTTTTTCTCTTTTTAAAAATTTCATTCTTTTTTATTCTGAACTTAAAAATAAAATAAGCATTTTTTTAGCACAACAGAAAAAAAAGGATGATTGATTGTACATGAAGCTGCATATCTGTTATATACAGCCTGCTATTAGTCTTTTAAAATCTATAATAAAGTTATCAGGTAACTTTCTTTCTTTTTCTTTTTCTCTTCCCCCACCCACTGTAGCTATTGGTACCATTAGACATAAATATGCATGTATATGTAAAACCATTCTATACATATTCTAAAGGGTAAGGCTAGATGATGAAAGAAAGGAGAATGAGTGGTCAGACATGAGAGGATAAATAACAGGAATGCCATAGAAATTGTATGAGGAAATAATATCTGGAGGGTAAAGGGAAAATGTTAAACAGAACTTTTAAAAAAAGGTCAAGGAGGAGAAGTACTGAGAAGACCACAGAATTCAGCAGTTGAGAGATAGGTAAGTCGGTTCAGTGGAGTAGTAAAGTCAGAAGTTGGACTATATGGAGTTGAAGTAAATGGAGCCAGTAGGTAGATGACTTTCTATGATTATAGAATATATTTTATTTATTTATTTATTGAAAAATTTAAATTTAATTAAAAAAAAAGATGTGGCAGACAAGTCATCTTGGAACTTGTAGGTTCTTCTAATTCCTATTGGATTTTTTTTTGCTTTAAATTGTATTTTACATTTTTCCCCCAACTGCATATCAAGAAAATGTTTAACATTCATTTTTACAAGATTATGAGTTCTAAAATTTTCTTATGATTGTAGAATTTAAAACTGGGAGAAATCTTATAGATTATCTAGTTCAGTCACTGCTTTTTAGAAATATATAAAATAAGCAATAGAGAAATTAAGTGACTTTCCCAAGTTCACAGAGGCCCTAAGTAGCAGACCAGGGTTTGGATCTGAGTCCTCTGACTCCAAATCCATAATCTTTCCATGAAAACATTTTACCACTTTGACGATCATAATACAAATGACACCTGTTTTATGTAGGTTAGGATAGGCAATTAAGGGAGCAGGAAGCCAGCTTCCTTGTCTCTTGAAGCATAAAAGGCCCAAACACAGGAATGGTTAGAAATTCCTTTGAGCTCCTTCTGCCCTCTGGGGAATTCCTAGGTAGAAGTAGTAGGCAAACCTTAAACACATCAATTTTCTGAAGTCACCTTTTTTCATTCTCTTTTTTTTTTAAGTCAACTAAGAAAGCAGAGGAGTGGAGGCTCAGTTCTCCCTCCTAACTAGTGGAAAAAGGAACAGATAGCTCCTTCTCTTTCCTCTGGATCTCTTTCCTTTCTTATGAACAGAGAAAGTTCAAACTAATTATTCCAGATCTTTCTCTTTGATCTCCTTTTCTGGGGAGATAGGAGAACAAACTCTTGAGTTGTGTTCTCTCGGTCTTGCCACTTTTCACTTTTTGGAGGATGGAGGAGTATGGAATAAATAACCTGGTCCCTCATCTTTTCTGTAGGCAATGGAAGATCATTAGTGTTACTTTTGAGGTGACTTTCTCTTCTGCTCTGTATCAGTAAATCTCTGCCAGGAGCTTGTAAAACAATCTAAGTCTTTCTGGGTCCTAGAGTGGTAATCTATTGTCATCCTCTTTAAAGAAATAATGATGTGATTCCTATCTATAGGGATGTTGTTAAGAATTCTAGTTTCATTGTTTGGAAGTAAATTTTGATATATTTATAGATGTGTACCGAGCTAACAAATCCCCTTGATAACTGCATTTGCTTGAGAGTGCCTATTAAATTTCTTTTTCTTTGTCTCTCTCTGTCTCTGTCTTTCTAATTCTCTCTCTCAGTGGAATTCAACCCAACAGGTATCCTAGTAGCCATTGCCAACAAAAATCCCTAGGTGAAAAATAATAGCAGATTGATTCTCCATGGCCCATCTAAATTAAAAGTCGGCTTGTTAAGGAAAGCTATTAGGAGTTATTGCCAACAGCAGCATTTAGTGATTAACAGATTTATATAACTAGCATTCACATTATGCTTTAAAGTTTAGAAAATGCTGTAAAAATGCGATCTCATTTGATCCTTCACAACAACCCTGAGATGTAGATGATCTCATTATCCCCATTTTACAGTTGAGGAAACTGAGATGGAAAGTGATTAAATAACTTGTCCAAAACAAATAAGTGCCTCCGGATGGACTTGAACTCTGGTTTTCCTAACTCCAAGTTGACAATAGTACATGATAAATTTAATGATGGAAATTTTAGAATGTGGAGGTTGGAATGTGAGACTTGTACCTCAGAGGTCATTTGGTACATCTAGAACTTTAACAATAGTGCACTAACAAGAGATGACAAGCACATGACCTGTGGACCACATGGCAGCGTTCAGTACTCCCAAGTGCAGCCCCAATCTGATTACTACTTATTCCTCCTTTTTTTTTTTCAGAAAATTGGGGTTAAGTGACTTCCCTAGGGTCACATAGCTAGTAAGTATCTGAGACCAGATTTGAACTCAGTTCCCCCTGCTTCCAGGGCCAGTGCTCTATACATTACACTACTTGCTGTCCTGATCCCTAAGGAGATTAAAATGTAATTGGGAAATATTTAACAAAAAACAAAATAGAACTTAGATAATGTTAGTATGTGGCTTTCTAAGTCAATATGCAGTACAGAGGTGTTTATGTATGGTTTGGTGGACTCCATTTCAATTTGAGTTAGATGTCACTGTTCTATAATACATTTTGTCTTTGTTTAAAGACCCCCACTGAGGGGGAACCCTGTGGTTCCCAAGCCATTCTTTTCTAATTTGGGATACCTAACTTTTAGGCAATCCTTTCCTTAAACCAACCTGAATTCTACTTCTTTAAAATTTTCATCTATTGCTTTTAATTCCCCGCTTTTGGGGGTAAATGGCAGATATACGGGTAGGGGAGGAGAAAGAGACATAAAGCAGGACAAATCTAATCTTTCATCCTTTTGAAACCCTTTTAAATGCTTGAAAACTTATCATATCTCTTTCTCTATCTTCACTCAAGAGTCTTCTTTTTGTCAGGCTCAACATCCTCCAGGTCATTCAAATGTTTCTGCTATAATATGACCTTAAGGCCCTACATTTCTTGATTATCCTTCTCTACCTGATCTCTAGACTACTGATGTCCTTTCTAAAATGTGGCCACCAGAACTGATCACAGTTCTGACATCAAACCATTAATGACTTGGGTCCATCCTTTCAGCCAGTTTCCCCAAGTATACTACTGTCTCATGTCTCTCCATTTTGTCCACAAGAATAATGTGAGCTATAACTACAGCATTCCCCTGACCTAATGATCTAGCAACCTTGTCAAAAAAGGAAATTAATTTTGACTGGCTGTTGAAGCTTTGCTAGATCTTTTGTGATCACTACTTATGTTTACAAGCTATCCCTTTAATAATACACTCCAGAGTTTTACCAGGAATCTAACTCAAGCTCACAGTCCTATGCAACCTTGACTCTCTGACTTTTTTAAAAAAATTAAATAACATTTGCTATTTAATTCTTCTGGTACTTCTCTTATTCATCATCTTTCAAAGGAAACAACATGTAAAGGCTTATGTTTCTGTACCAAAAATCAACTATATGAGTATAGGAAAGGGATAGATAGCAATTTTTTTGATTTTGTGGATTGCAAGTTCAACAATGAGACAACAGCATAATTTGACAGTCAAAACAAAAAGCTAATGCTACCTAATGTTGCCTTTAAAAAAAAAGCACAACATCTAAGACTAGGGAGACGATAATGCCTTGCCCTGGTCATACAACTTCTAGACTATTGTATTCAGTTTGAGGATGTCTATTTAAAAAGGACAAAGATAAGCTAGATGACATCCTGAAGAGGATAACCAGAATGTGAAGGATATTGAGATTATACCATTTGACCAAAAATTACAATGTTTATCCTGGAGAATAGAATGTTTTGGTGAATGGGGTGGGGTATGATCACCTTCTTTATGCATTTCAAGGGTTGTCATGTGGAAAAAGGATTAGACTTGTTCTATTTGTCCCCAGAAGGTAGAACTGAGAGCAATGCATTGCAAGAAAGCAGATTTCAGTTTCAGGCAAGGAAAACTTTCCTAATAGAGCTATCCCAAAGTAGAATCAAATGTGTTAGAAGGCAGTGAGTGGGGTCACTTTCACTGGGGGTTGTCAACAATCAGACACTGGATAATCACTCCTTGAGTTTATGGTAGAGTAGTTCTTTTCTAGGTTTTATTAAATGGCTTGTGACTTAGATTCTGTGATTCTGCATTTTTTTTTATGGAGTCATAGGTCCCAATAAAGTCATTAGGTATATCAAAGAGAAGAGCCCTTCATTTTCTGAGTCTGGAACAAAAGAAGTTAGGATAGGTAAAAGTGTAGTACATGATGTTTCTTCCAGATAGAATGGAAACTCTTTGAAGTCAGGAACTGTCTTCATTTTTTGTCTACTTCTAGCCTCTACTCTAACATAATTCTTTGCCCATGGACTAGGTGTTAGTTGACTTGGATTCAAATTCTCCTTCTAACACTATTCGTGAAACATTGTGAAAGTCACTTAATCTGCTTGGGCCTCAGTATCCTCAACTCTATAATGAGTTAGTTGAACTCAATGGCCTCTGCAATTTCTTTCAATTCTATTGCTGCCTTCCTTTGTTCTTTGAGGTCCCTTCCAACTCTAATGTTCTATGACTAAAATTTACTGAATTACAGCTGTGGCATTCCATGACATTGTTGGGATGGCAACGACAAATTGTGAACTATATGAATGGCCTAATCTGGCTGTTTTCATTTTGTTGTCAGGGCATTCCTCTGCAATACCAGTGTTTAGACCTGCAGCAAATCCAAGGAGACACACAGCAATGGGATGGTGTGAAATAGACATTGCTAGACGGCAGGGTGTTAGAATCCCTTTATTTGACATAATGGGTCAATGTATTTTCCTTCAAATTAGATCTCTGATCATGGGGGTGGAGAAAATCTAATAAAGTCCAATATCATGACTCATTTTTTGTTTTAGGATTAATATTTGAGTGGAAAAATATAAAATAAACTGCTTGAGCTTCCTTAACCTGAATTGATTTTAACTTAATTTCATAGCTAAGAAATGTGGTGACATACCTAAATCTGCAAATCATTATTGTAAAATGAATTACCTGGTAAATTAACTCACTCATTCATTCATTTATCCATTCATTAATTTGTCTGTGTCATGAACCCTTCAACTTCGTGTGGCATTTACCTTGATGTTTATGTTTGGATAGAGATAGTTGATGATAGTGACATACTATGGAAAACAATCATGAGAATATAGTAGATCAGGTCCTTCTGTTTGGGTTGCTAGCAAAGGTTTGGAATTTCTGTGAAGATTGGCTATTCTTTCAGATGAGCTCTCAACCCTCATGAAGGACTAACCCTCAGAGATGAATAACTTCATGACCAGTTTCGCCAGAAGGAGAGAGTTTTTCTTACTCTCCTAAGTTGAGGAAACCAGATTATCCATTTATGGGCATTTCTCCCATTAGCTTCAGATAAATTTCATAATCTGTTTCCATTTTTATCTCCGTCTATCATGTGTGGACTTGGTGTGGAGCTCACCATAGATTTAGGGCTAGAAGAGACCTTGAAGGCTACCTAATTCACAAGCCCCCATTTTATGGATGAGGAAACTTGAGACTTACAGAGGTTAAGCGATTTACCTAGGGTGTCAAGAGTTAGTGTAATGAGAATCTTACTATGTCTCAGGCATTCTATACATCAGACCCCTGTTGCATTAGTAAATGTCTGAACTCAAGTGTGCCTGATTCCAAGGCCAGCACTTTATCCACTCCACCATGTTTTCTCAAATATTTCTAAAGGGAAGAAAAAACAATGAACTCTAAGTGACTTTGGACTAGGCACAGAGCACAGGTTAATATTCAGAGCATCAATACTTATAACAACGGAAATTAAAAGTCATGTGCTGGAGCCTTTTGTTTTTTCTTTTACCCAAATATTGACAGGTGGTGAGCAGGTGGAGCCGCCCAGCACTTGTCATGGATGTGTCTGAGTGGTAGGCGGAGAAAGGGTGAAGATATGACTGAATGATATCGGCACAGTCGCTCCTTTCCTGTTGTTGAGTGACACTTGGATATATCACTAGACATATAAAAATAGAAGCTCTGTGTCAGCCTTCTCCTTGTACAGGGTGCTGTGCTGCAGTGTTTAAATCTGGATGTCAGTATGCCACTATCGTTATTTATAGAGGAGACCCACATTAACATTTTGAGAGTGAGAGAAGGAGAATGAGAGAAAGGAAAAGAAAAGAGGAATGAAAGAGACGCTGAACACACAAGAGGGAAGGCAGATTGAATCTGGGGCCCTGTTACTATTCCTACCTTCTTTTCACACATCATTTTGTACTTTTCAAAAGACTTCCCACCTGTCCCTTCCCTTCCCCATCTCCCCCCCTCCCCCCAAGAAAGTATTCCAAAGTGAAACAGATTGCCTTAGGAAATAATGACTTCCCCAATCACTGGAGGTCTTCAAGCAAAGACTGGATGATTGCTTGTCAAGTGTGTTTTAGTGGAAATTCTTTTAGGTACAAGATGGAATAGATGGCCACCAGTGACCTTTCTACTCTGGAATTCTGTGGCTTTCTTATACAGTATCTCATTCTACACACACAGTCCCTTTGAGGGGGTTCATAAAGCAAGTCTTATTATCATTCTCATTTGAAAGTTGGGTTTCATAGGCATAAGGGAATTAAATTTTAGGGAACTGAGTCATAGAGAGGTCATGGGACTTGTTCAGTGTCACTTAACTAGTTAATCATGGAGCTAGGAATAAAGAAAGCCAGCCAGGAGATCTCTAGGGAACTGTCCACAATATCAGGCTAATTTTGAGGGGCAATGTTACATAGGATCATAAATCTTGAGATATAAAAGATCTCAGAGGCTAGTTAGTTCAACACCCACTGCCATCTCCCATTTAAATAAAGACCTAGGGATTTTAAGTTCACATAGGTAGTAAGTATAAGGGGAAGGACATGAACCCAGGTCCACTGACTCCAGAATTCTTTCCTTTGTAAGTAATAGGAAATTGACCCCCTTTATCCCATCTAAATTTAAAATGAACTCAAGTAGTTAACTTCAGGATCTAGGGACTATAAAGAAATAGCATCAGGGCACTTTGCCAACATCCAGTCGATACAGGATTATCCCAAGCAATCAATATACATTTTTTTTCATACCATATCTCTATACAAGAAAAATCCTTCTCTATATAACAACCATGATTTCTTCCTCCTCTCCTCTATATTCTTCAGAATAATTTTCTTCACAGAACAATTTCCTAACCATGACAAATCTAGACCATCACACTCACCCCATTTCCAGATGACACAAAGTTGAAAGGGACAGTTAATACGCTGGATGACAGAATCAGGATTCAGAAATATTTTGATATGTTGTTAAAATGCTAGGTCAAAACCATCAAGATAAGCTCCATCCAAATATTTCCAAAAATTCATGTTTTCATCCATGTGGGAACAGTACTACACAGTTCACAACCCCTTCTTAGTAGGCAGGTTCACAAATAACTATGGCTAACATTCCATGACTTGGTGGCTCACTTTTTGGTGATGGATCTCTATTGACTGATCTTAAGATGACAATCCAGCACTATACCTATGTTTAAAGACTTTATAAAAGTGCAGGACTTGCCAGTGTTTATATTCTGCTGTGCTGGTCTTCAAGAACTCAGAGACTTTACTGTTCCATGATGAAGTATAAGTATAGGATTTTAATGAAGGAAGATGAGATTGAATAGGGATAAATAAAAAAGCCCTGTGTTTAAGGTTTTTGTTTTTAATTGAATAATTTTAGGATCAAAAAGACCTGGCTAGATAGGAGTTCATATGAAAAATCCCTGAGATTTTTAGCTTACCACAAGTCTAACATAAGCCAAGACTATGAAGAGGTTTAGTTTTGGATTTGTTTTAAATAATGCAATCATAGGCTGCATTAATGGGAGTTGAGTGTCTATATCAAAGGAGGTCATGATCTTACCATATTCTCATTTGATTCCATCACATATAAAGAATTGCATATGGTTCTGGGTGCTCCATTTCTATGACAAACTGATGAGCATTTCTAGAAGAATAGCCTTATTGTGAGGAATCTGGAAACCATGGCCTTTGAGCATTATGAGGAATCTAGAAAACGTGACTTTTGAGGAAATGTTGAGTGAACAGGAATGTAAACATTCCAAATAAGAAAATATAAGAAGTAAGGCCAAATAAGAAAAAAAATCAACAACTTAGGAAGGACATGAAAACTGTCTTCAAATATCTGAAGAACTGTCACAATCAGGAAAGATTAGGAGTGTTCTGTCTTAGCAAAGCTAAGATCAGTAGGAGAAAGTTACTGTGTAAGGAGGCAACTTTGGACTCATTACCCTGAGTAAGTCATTTAATATCTCTCTGTTTTCCTTTTGTCTTTGAAAAATGAGAGAGATGAATCTCAAAGGTCCCTTTAAACTCTAAAATCCAATGATTCTTAGGGATAGTTTTAGAATAGTTATTAAAAAATTATTTGTGAATTCTTTGTTACTAGAAGTGTTCATAAAGTTTTCCATTCTCATCTTGGTGTTGGAAATTGTGTGAAGGTAATCACACATACATGACCCCTATCATTAGATGATTCCAATGGCTTCTATTACCTTTCTTTAAATGGTATTCCACAGTTATCAGATTTATTTTCCAAAATTTTATCTTCAAATGATCTTGGTTCCATTTAATACCTTTACTCTTTGTCTAGCATGTATTTGAATTTGTATTATTCTAAGTTATAAATATGTAAAATATGATAATTATTTTAACCCAATAGAAATACTCAGTATGAGTAAAAGATAATGTGACCACTTCAGGGCATTCACGCACTGATCAAGACCCAGCTGTATTGCAATAGTCCAGGAGAGAGGTAATGAAGGCCTGAAATAAGATTGAATGGGTGGGAAGTAAGCAGATGTGAGAGATATTAGGGAGAAATTAATGACAAGATTTGGTGAATGACTGAATGGACGTTGCATCTGCCTTCTTCATGTGGCCCCCAGTTGGGCATCCTCATCTTTCTCTCCCCTTCAGTTCTAATTTGTATTTTTTTTTCATGCCAGATTGGAACATAAGCTCCATGAGATCTGGAACTTTCTTTTTTACTTATTTTTATATCTCTGGTACTTGGCACAGGGTGAGTGCTTAATGAATTATTGTTGTTTTTGTATGTGGGCTGAGTGAGAGTAAGCAATCAAGGATAGAACTGAGGTCAAGAACCTGTGTTATTAGAGAAAATGGTGATGCTCTTAAGAGAAATAGGAAAACTGAGAAAAACGGTGTGGGAACTAAGATTTGGCATCAGACATTAATCAACAATCACTTGATAGTTATGAAACACCTAAGTGCTGGGTACTTTGGTAGGTGTTGAAAAAAATTAATTGTTCCTTATGCAGCTTGATAGTCATTCCAAAAGAAAACAGTAGGATAGCGCAAGAGTATGAGAAATACACAGGCTAGTTGAAATCTGAATCATTCTATCCCTCCTGGGCTATTCCTTCATTTTCCTTTGGGGCAGCGCCATCTTGATTTCCACTTGAAGGTTCAGGGAGGATAGGGTGTTTTCCTGAAGGTCTATTAATAGTGACAAATGCTATGTATTCTTTTGAATACTTCAATGTTTATTAGCTTTCTAGATTGGAAAGTCACTGATGTTCTCTTTGAGCCTGGGGTGAAAGCAAGCATCACAGACCAAAAAATGCCAAGTTTTCCTGACAGGCTGGGAGCTGCCTGGTTGTGCCAATGGAAGCCTTTTGAGAATTGATGCCAACATCCCCCCAGCTGCCTCATGTTAATGTAATCAGCAAGAAGCCTGTACACCTGACGGCAGTTCAGAATATGAGGTGAATGATTAAAGTTTAAAAGGTCGTATACCATTGTAATTCTGAAAAGAAACTTTATGATTCATCATTCCTGATGTAATGTCATCTGTTTAATAAAGCCGTATTTCACTTGCTCATTTTTAATGGGCCTATTTAAGTAATGGCATTGGGTTGGATGAATCCCCCCTTCTTTTCATGCTAAGTGTGGTTTGGATGGAGTATACTTGAAAAGAGCTACGGTAGCTTAGGACCCTGATATTTACAATATCTTTCAGCCCTCAGCTGAATGGGTATTATTTATGCCAAACCACTCCTTGGGCTGAAATATTTAGAGAAACAAAATGAACAGCTGGATATGCTAATACATGAATAAACCATGTCTCTCTTAATTGTATGGATGTGGATTTATATCTTGAGCAGACATGGACATCTGTAAAAGGCTGTGAGAATGGGTGGTCAGAGAGGTGACTGGACCATCCATATACTTATAAGGGTACTCTGCCTGAAACAGTCCATATTTATGGAATGTCAAAGCTAGAAAGTGTCTTTGAGAGCATGTAGTCTAGGGATTCTTCACTGGGGGTCTAGGGATCTGTAGAAAAATTTCTGGGAACTCTGAAAATAGAATTAAAATTTAGAATTTTCAACAATTATTTAAAAACATTTTTTTTTTCTGAGAAAGTATCCACAGGCTTAAACAGAGTGCCAAAGGGGTCCATGACCAAAAAAAAAAAAAAAAAAGGTTAAGGACCTCTGATCCAATAGAATGCTTTATTTTCAGATGATTAAATTGAGGTTCAGAAAAAGCAAACAAGTTCTCCCAGGTCACATAGCTAGCAAGTGATAAAATCTTTCCACCTCACTGCACAGGGATGAGACAGGTCAGAAATATTTCTAATTTGGCTGTTTTGTTGCAATGGGCAGGCTCAATGAGTCATACTGTGAAAGTCAGGTCTTTTTGTTCAAAGTCAGGTCACATCTCCCTCAATAATACCAATGGCAAATTAATAGTGAAATAGTGTAGTTGGGATTTCAGTGATTCTTGGGAGAGTAAACTCTGGGGAAGAGCATGTACAATTGTCTATAGATTTAGGACATTTTGAAATGGCACTTAAAAGCCCTTAGTTACTTTTCCAAAGTCTATGCTGTTAGTATTACTCTTTCTCCCCAGATGTGTCTTTAGAGATTGTTTCCCTCTATCTGTCAACTTTTAATATGTCCTTCTGGGGTTCTCTAGGTAAACTGAAATTTAGGAAAGGGAGAAATAGAAGCAAGAGAGGAAAGGGAAGGGTGATTGATACCTTATGATTTAATTCATAGTCACAGAATCTCAGAGTTGGCAGTGACCTCAGAAGCTATCTGGCTAAACATGCAACCAGACAAAAATCCTGTCTATAACATACCCAAGAAGTGTTATCCTCATCTGTGCTTAGAGATCCACCGAAAGGGCAAACCCATTGCTTCGTGGAGTAGCTCATCCTTTTTTATTTTTTCTTAGCTCTAATTATTAGGAAACTTTGCTCTTGACTTAAAAAGTTTCTGGAGACTGTTCAACTCCATAGAGAATATTGGTGTGTAGTAGTTAGAAAAGGTTAACAGTGGATGCAGCCAGCCTTGAAAATGAGGAAGACCCGCTGCAGACTATTGTATTTGGAAACTGACAGTTTTTAAGGCACTTAGGAAATACTCAAGACGACTCTGTCTTGTCTTGACTTGATCTTGATTTCTTAGCCCTATCTCGTGTTCTCATTCTCTGGATACCCTTGATGGGACAGTCTGATTTGACCTCCTGCTCCCTAAAATAAATCTCTAGATATGACATGCATATAGAACACAGCATTCTGGTTTAACAGACCGACAAGGTCGTCTGAGTAAAGTCCTACACAATACTCAGCTCTAGTCATACCACAAAAGTGGGCACTTTCCTTCCCTTAAATATCTTCTTTTGTTCTCTTTCCTCCTCCCAGTATGTCCATAGCAATGGGCATGGGTGTGGGTATGGGCCATATATTGATTGATGAATTGACTGACCGATTAAATACCACTTTATTAAATGTCTGCTATATGTGGTAGATGCTGGAGTTGAGAGAAGGAAGGCTCAAAGCTAATTAAAACATGATTCTCTGACAAATGCTTTACCAGAAGTAGACTCCTCCTTGCTGTTATTTCTCACCATGTATTTGTAATTAATTTAGCTATCAGAATACCTGGGTTCCTGTCTTGACTCTGAAATCTCCTAACTATGTGAGTCTAAAGAAGCTGCTTAATTTCTTGAACCCTTAGGGTATGGCACTACTTACTTCCTAGAGTTCTTATAAGAGAAGCATTTGTTTTAACATGAGGTTATTATGGTTGCGTATGCTACAGCTTGGGTGAATCAGGTGGACACCAAAGGTGGATGAACCAACCCCAAGGGCTCAGCAAGCCTTCATACCAGAGGTGCTAGTTCTTCCTGAACATCCCTTCACCTAGGGGAATGGGCGGATGATCCAAAAGCCACGAAGCAGGTGTGGTGGAGTGACTGGAGCATAGTCAGACATAGAAGATGCCAAAGTCGTCCACTGCAACCCTGGCTCCAGCCAGCAATCTTGACTTCTGTCTTGCCACTGGACTTTGATGACTCTGGAAGACAGAGTGAGACTGATGATTGTGTGCAACTCTGACTCACTTAAATCTAATTCATACATGAAGCGAGATGTCCCTGCATGATTTTCTTGGTCCTCTTCAAAAACAAAGGATAAACACGAGTTATTGTTGCTATTGTAATTATTGTCAGTCTTTTGTTTGTGCCTTGCTAATTTCTTATGAAGTACTTCTCTTTGGCTACTTGCTCCAAGAGGTCAATTGTTCAATTGTTTTTGGTCATGTCTAATTCTTCTTGATCCCAGTTGGGGTCTTCTTGGCCAACATACTGGAGTGGTTTGCCCTTTCTTCTCTGGCTCATTTTACAGGTGAGGAAACTGAGGCAAACAGGATTAAGCAACTTTTCCAGAGCTAAACAGTTAACTTCTTTGGTAAGATTTAAACTCAGGTCTTCCTGACTCCAGGCCTGGCACTCTGTCTACTGCACCACCTACCTGCCTCTGCCTACTCTAAGAGGTAGCTTGGTGTAATTGTATTGGACTTTCCTTCCTAGATAGGTGACAATAAGCCAGTCACAACCTCTCCCATTCACATTTCCCAAAATGTAAAATGATCATAATAATTAGTATAAAATGTTTCACCAACACTAAAGACCTATATAAATGTAAATTAGTATTATTCCCATCACACCTTCTACTCAAGATGCAATAGTTTGCTCAGGTTGCATAGATTTAAACTAATCATGTCCCCACATCAGAGATGTCAAATACAGCAAGAATGAGAACCAAATTAAAATGCAGGTAGGAAACATTTAACAAAGTAATTAAAAATACAGTGGAACATAGATAATGTTACTGTGTGATTTTCCAAGTCCACATGCGTCCAGCTGAGGATCTTCATGCTTGGGTTTGGTGTCCTGTTTCTAGTTGGGTTTGACACTGCTGATCTACATCAGAAAGAAGACAACTCTAAAATGCTTAGGTGATAAAGGTGCTGGCAAAGGGTCAGGACTCTGTTAGGAATGGTGGCACCTAAAGCAGAGGATCCTAGAATTCATGGAAGGAATATTAGAGGGTATTTTGTCCAATTTCTTCATTTTGTAGAAGGGAAAAATTAAGGCATGAAGGGAATATGACTATCTGGGAGTTCTGTTGCACCACCCAGTCATGAATCTACCACACAAATCACAATTCTCTTGCAATCATTGAAAAAGTAGTAGTGACACTGCCACAATTTGCCTGGTAGTATACCCATTCTTACACACGTACACACACACACACACACACACACACACACACACACACATACACACACACAGAGCACACTGTCCCTTGCCCCAGTAGCAACTTCCAGCTCAATTTCTTGAGGACTTCATTAACCAAGATGACGTCAAAGAGATTTGGATTTGGAAGACTTGGCCTAAAATCCTAGTTCTGCTACTTATTACCTGATTCAGGTCAGTAGGAGAAGAAGGGAAAATGTGAAGGTGGAGGCAATTAGAGTACCCAGTGGATATTTAAGAATGCAGCCTCTGTCTCCAAAGGAATTCCATTGCAATCAAGAAAGAAAATATAGGACTTATAGCCAGAAGACCTAGGTTTGATTCCTGAGTCTATCATTTCCTACCTCTATGACCTTGGCCAAGTCACTTAACTTTTCTAGTTCTTATTTTCCTTACCTTAAAAATGAGGGTGTTAGATTAGATGACCTCCAAAATTCTTTAAAACTCTAAATCTTTTTTTAAATTTTATTTATTTTATTCTGAACTTAAAAAATAAAACCAGCATTTTTATAACAGTAGAATAGAAAAAAAGATAATTGCACATGAAACAGCAAATCTATTATTTACAACTTGCTATTTCTTTTAAATAAATGAAAAAGTTATCTTGTAATTTTCTTTTCCCCCTTTTTTCTTCCCCTTCCACATTCTAGACATGGCTACCATAAGACACAAATATATATGTATATATATACATGTATATATATATATGTATGTATATGTATGTATGTATATACAGTGTATACTATGTATTTGTGTGTATGTGTGTATATATGTATATATATATATATATATATATAAAATTCTATACATACTTCTATTTAAAAGTTCATTCTCTGGATACAGATAGTATCTTCCTTTGTAAGTCCTTTGTAATTAATTTGATTTTATATAATAGTCAAAATGATTTACTCAAATTCCATATCTATGCTCTTTTGATCTCAATTTTTAGCATGATCTGCTTATCCAATATTGGCATATTTGTAAAAAAAATAGTGCAAATACCCTCTTCATAGAATGGCAGCAGAAACATTTAATTTTTATCTTTAACTAATACTATGTTTGGCACATGGTAGGTGATTAATAAATTAACTGGTAGGTGATTAATAAATGCTTGTACACTTGTTGATTGATTTGTCTACCTTTAGTATTTGCTAAATGCTAACTATTACCTCAGGATAAAATTGCATAGCCCCTAAAACCTGCGGGCCACTTAAATTATTTGAACAGAGTTGATCTCCTGGGAACAATTCTGCCTGTAACCTCTCTGGTCCAGAGAAAGGAATTCAATGAGTGTCCAAGAAGCAGACTAAAGAATCCTTGTGTCCTCCCTTTATAAGTGAGTTTGTTATACATATGATCTGTAGATTCAGTTTGTATATTCAGTAACATCCTAGGGGGAAGAAAAGAAAGGGGATAAACATTTATAGATCACCTTCTATGGGCCAGGCACTGAGCTAAGTACTTTTTTCCTCCCTTGAACCATAAATGAGGTGGGTGTAGCTATGAATGTGATCCTTGAAATCTCAACCCTAACACTATCTTGTCATTTCCATTCTCATGAAGGTTCACTGGTTCTATAATGCCTTTGGGGCAAAAAAATGGAAATTTCTCTTCTTGGTATTTGAATCTTTCACAATTTGAGTTTCACCTATCTTTTCATGTTGATCAGATACCACTTCCCCTCATATACTCAATAGTCCTATGTTCTCTTCTCCATAAATGAAATTCCTTCTCCTGCCTTCATGCATTGTATACAATGGATAGGGAACACATAGAATCAGGATGACTTAAATTCACTCAGTCACTTACTAGCTATTAAAACTGTGATCTAGAGCAATGTAACTTGCTTTCTCACTGTTCTAGGCAGCTAGGAGCTACAATTGGTGTAGTCAAGAAGACCTGAGTTCAAATTCTTTCTCAGACACTTGGTAGTTGTGTGACCCTGGGTAATTCACTCAACCTGTTTGCCTCAGCTTCCTCAACTGTAAAATGGGACTAGTAATCACAGCCATCTGGAGGAATTGTTGTGAGACTCAAACGAGATAATATTTTTAAAGCTCTTAGGATGTTGTCTGGAACACAGTGTTTAATAAATGCTTATTCCATTCCTTTCCCCTTCTCCCTCCCATTTCCAATGCTGGAGATGCTCTTTCAAACTCTAGCTTTAATGTTCAGCACAAGTGACAGCTCCTGAATGAAACCTCTACCAAATCCCTCAGAAAGTGTTGGTACTTTCTCAGCTACTGAAATTACTTTGCACACTTTAATATATATATATATATATATATATATATATATATATATATATATATATATATGCCTATATAAGTGAGCTTTTCCTTCAGTAATCCTTCCTTGAGTACAAGGATCACTTTAATTTTCATTTTTCTATCTCCAATACTTAGTGTAGTTCCTATAGTAGGTAGGATTATGAATAGAGTTCTGGCCTTGGGAGTCAGGAAGACTTGGGTTCCAGTTCTGCTTCAGACACTTACTAGGTGTGTGACCCTGGATAGAGGTTTAACTTCACTCAGTTTCCTCATGAGTACAATGGGGATAATATAGCACCTGCCTCAGAAGGTTGCTGCAAGAAAAAAAATGAAATAATGTATGTCAAATGCTTTGTAAACCTTAAAGTGCTATATGTCAGTTATTGTTATGTGTAAAATCAGGAGTTTGGATTAAATGACATGAAGGTCTTCTGCTCTAAACTGTATGAGGAAAACGATAGGGGGACCTATTACATCCAGTCAGTTTCTATGTAGCAGACAGTATTGGAACCATTTGAATAAGCAAGAACAGAAATAAAACAACTTGGCCATTAACATTTTGTGAGATGCTAACCCATGATGAAATGTTTTGCTAAGAGATTTAGGGTTCCCTGCCTTTCTTCCTTCCTTTCACCTGCTAATTTATCATTATGTTGTAATAGGTAAAAGAGTTTTTTGGATGTGATTTGACCTTTATACAGCACTGCAATTCCATCTTGGTCACATCTCTGTTGTGATGCCAAAGTTCTGGGGAAGGCACAGGAAGAGGACACGTCTCAGCTATTGTTCTTAGTTCCAAGGTTTTAGTCTCTTTGAAGGAAAGCTGGGTTATATTTTAAGATTGTTCAGAACCATCATGGATGACTATAATTCATGCTAGTTGCTATAAGGACATCAGTTAAAGCCCTGTTCACTAAAGGAAGATTTCAATAGAACACAAGCTCTTTGAGGGAAGGTACCCAGATCTTAATAAATATTCCTTGATTGACATTGGATGATGATGCTGATACTGACAATGAATGTGTAAAGGAGTTGCCTGGGGAGCTCCTACCATAGGAACTTCCTCCATCAAGCCCTCTAAGACTTCATAGTATGCACATAGTGGTTAATTGGCGTGGGCAGGGTCACAGAACACGGTAGGATTTTAATCCAGATTTTACTTACTTCAAGTACAAAACTCCCTACACACTACACCATTCTGACAAGAATAACAATAAAAAAAAAAATCATTTGATGTTCTTTGACTCTGTGTTATATTAATTCCTTGGATCTGTATGACATCTTTCTCTTAAAGAGTATCAATCACCTTTGTAATGCTAATCAGAGGGTTAAAGGTCTTCCCTACCTCTTAATGAGCCTGCCCATTTAGGGAAGCTTGACTAGGGGAGATCCACACTTTTTAATTTTTAATGCATTGGCTCTCCAGGGTTGTGATGCCCTCTGGCTCTGAAAAATGTATAAATACTCTGAGCTGAGGTTTGGGACTTACTCTTTGGAAGTGTTTGATTGGCCAGACAAGACTCAGGGCAGCTGCTAAGTTGCTGCCCAGCTTTGAAAACCTTAGTTTAGTGCTTTTCTCTCTGGTATGGTGGGACACTTACCTGTCCGTTGATCTATATATGTATTGCTTATAGTCAAACAGTTGGAAGCCCTGTTTGTTGGTTGATCTTTGTTTCTCTATTTGTATTTTCTCTGAGGTTCAGGGTGCTGACTTTTTTCCCTGAACTAAGTGAATGATATATGTGCTTGAGTAAAGTGATTATTGACCCCTCAAAAGTTGCCTTTCCTTTTAGAAAAGCAAATCAAAGAATCTGTGATAGCAGGCCAACCTGGATGTGTCAGGATGCTTGCTTTTACAACTTTTTTCATCTGATTTCAGTTACTTTCACAATATCCTTAGAGATTTTCAATTAGAGCATGTAGTCTTGTGCTGACGAGTAGATAGAACATTGGAATTGCAGTCAGTTTGAGCCTTGGATCTGCTACTAACTAGATATGGTCACTAATCTGGCCTCTGATGCTACCTGTTTGACCTTAGGTGAGTCTCCTAGCTTCACTGTAAAATGAGGAAATGGAATGATCTATGATTACAAACCAATTTCCCCATCAATTTTCCCCAAGATATGGGTCTAAATGTGATATAAGGTCCCTTCCAGCTCTAACATTTTAAGAGATTCTATATTCTCGTCTTCTTAACCAGGAATCATCCAGGTGCTTGAGATTACGACATATTGTGAATTCCATTAGTAGAATTAAAGCTGACGCTTCTCATCTTCCTTCAAACTATATCAGAGAAATAATCTTGAGTAAAGAGCTTCTTTTGATGTCAATAGACCCTCTTGACTCAGATCAGTTCCCTACAGGGTATGTGTCAAATGTTCTAAGGCGCCCCAAATCTCTACACTATTAGCGGAGTCTCTTTGCCTGGGTAGGAGCTGGAATCGGGGATGTTTCAGTAGCTTAACCCTGTGATGGCTCTGATATGGTTCATGCGTGTAAGAAAAGTGGGGTGTAAGTTAAGAAAGATGAATGGGTAGTGAGGAAGAACAATCACAGTCTACCTGAACCTCAGGAGTCTCTTGGTACAACTCATACCTGAAGAATTGCTTGTACAATGACTATGACAAATTATCATCCAGCCTCTACTTGAAGTCCTGGAAAATATGGGGACATATTACTTCCTGAGATGACCCATTTTGTCTGATCCATCTCCTTGAGTTGTGATTTTAAAAACAAATATTTGAAGGCATCTGTGAAGTTCTTCTCCCCAGCCCCTCCAAGTCTACTTAGCAACTAGGTGATACAGTGGAAAGAGTGGTAGTTCTGTACTTGGGAAAAGCTGGGTTTAAATTTGTGCTCAAACATATACTGTGTGACCTGAGAAAGTCACTTGACCTCTCTCTGTCTCAGTTTTCTCAGTTGTTAAATGGGAGATAATAAGAGCACCTAGCTTACAGGGTTATTATGAGGATTAAGTGAAATGAAATCTGTAGAATGTTTAGCACGGTGTCTGAAACAAACTAAGTACTTAATAAATGTTTCCTTCCTTCCTTCCTTCCTTCCTTCCTTCCTTCCTTCCTTCCTTCCTTCCTTCCTTCCTCTTCCTTCCTTCCTTCCTTCCTTCCTTCCTTCCTTCCTTCCTTCCTTCCTTCCTTCCTTCCTTCCTTCCTTCCTTCCTTCCTTCCCTTTATATGTGAAACACCTTCATCTGGCTTTTGTATGACATGATCTCACAGCTTCTTACCATCCAACCAGCCTTCCTCTGGATGGTTTCCAGCTTGGCAATGTCTTTCCTAAAATGTGGTTTCCAGGAAGGATATTTCAGAGTAGGGCAGAGCACAGCAGGATTATTCCCTTGAGTTCTGAACCCCTTCATTTACAGGCTTATTCCCCTTTATTTGACCACACCTTTTCCTTCTTCTTGTTCCCCAATCAAACCTACCAAAAAGACACCCTTAATTCAGGAAGTACTAAGTGGAAGCAGGTCGATTGGAAATTCCCCTCTAGGAGCTTATTCAGCAGAACAAAGCAGCCGCTCAGAACTCACTTGGGGTGAGCAAGCTCTGGTGTGGGGAGCATGGGAGAAGGGCTTGCCACTTACCAGCCATTTGACATATCAGTATTTTGAAAACCAAGACTACTATAATGAGTCAAGTCTCAGCCTTCTAAGAATTCCACACCCCTTATTCTTCTTTAATAAGTTGTTTTAGTTAGGGGGGCCGCCTGGGGAAGCAGCCCCGCTTAGAAACCTTGAGGGAATGTATTTATCACAGTCAGACCCATGTTCCACAGCCAAGTGCTATTTCCATTCAAATGATATCACATTTTCCAGTTTTTCAGCCCCTTTCAACCAGAATGGGGTTGAAAATCTTTCCCCAAAGGGAGTACCCAGAACTGCTAGTACAAATAGGCATGATGAGCATGAGAGCAGCCAGGGTGGAGCAGGGAAAGTAATTGAATAAGGGAGGCAATGATGCTAAAATGGTTCTGCCAGAAACAAAACATCAGCCTGGTTTTCCAGAGGATACCTTTATCATGGTGAAAAAGGATTGCTCAGTCCTTGCCTTACGCACCTTCAATATTCTAGGAGCAAGAATAGTGAACCCCAAGTCTCAATGTCTCAACATACAATAATACTCCAAGATAACTCTAATTTCCTTAAATGCTCTTATGCTCTCTCTTCATATACATATATACCTACATATATATCACATATATATGTGTATATATATCTACCTACATAGAGACATATGGGTATATATTATATATGTGTGTAGGTACATATACACACGTGTAATTGCATCTGATAGCTAGCTAGCTTGAAAACATACTCCTCGTTAAGAGAGGGTGTCATGAAGTTAACTATAATCCTATTAAGTTTAGTAATCACTGGTTTTAAGAGCAAATGCCTGGGGATGCAATTCCAGCCCTGAACCTGGCAGTTGGTCTTAGAACTCAAATGTTCCTGGTACAAAGGTTCATCGAGTTCAGGGTGAAATACAGTGAGGTGGATCATTATCCACGTTGTGGGACAGGGAGGGATGGATGATGCTGTGTCCAGTTGAAGGAAGATGCAGCTGTACTTTTAAGAAGCAACATGGAATTACCCCAAATGGATTGTGGCCAAGACACTGAGCCACTGCCTCATGCTTCTTGCAAGAGGGTGTCACTTGGCTAGGAAATTGGTTTTATTTATCCTCTGAAAAATGGGGCTTCTGACAGCTGAGCAATCTGGAGACCCAGCTGGGTGGTTTGAATGGGACACCTCCCATTGAATAGTGCCACTTGGCGAATCATCCTTTTTCTGGAGAAGTGGCATCCAACTCTTGTCCCGTCTTTGGTCTCCTGGACTGTTGTCTCAGGACTGAACTGAGTACCATAGTGTCTTCATTTAGGCTTAAGATTCAGTCAATGACCTCATTTCATGAGATGGAGGGCAGAGGCACCACTGAAACTCCCTGGGGGGGACACAAGGGTCAGCACCCAAAGGATCTCTCTCAGAAATTACCCCTTGTATCTGAAGCATTCGGACCCTGCTTTCATAGGGTGGAATTGCAAATCAGTCAAATGCCTGAGTCGTGTAAACACAGCCAAAACATCAGAGTGCCCCCTGCCCGGCGCCTGGTTTGGGGGTGAGAATGGGTATGGGGCAAGCCAGGTCTACTCATGTTAATTGGCTCTTTTCTTGCTCATTTGTACTGAGTGAAAATCCCTTAGCGATTTCTAGACGCTTCCTGGGGAGTAGGAGGGGCGGCTTCTCCTCCTCTGTCTCCTCACCTCCCAGCCCAGAACGTGGATAATGAGGGAGGGCAAAATTCCAGGGAAATCATTTTCTCTCGCCTGCTTGCACCCCTTTCACCGAAGCCCCACAATTCCTAACATCAGCACCTTCAGCCCCAAATAGCCCAGGGATCCTAGGGAGAGGAAAAAAAAAACAACCGAGTCTGGCCACTGGCAAAGAGAAGAAGCAATGCTTCCCTGCCCCGGGCCGTGCCTTTCCTCAATAACTTCCCTCCTCCCGTGCAGAAAAATGGTCTCTAAAAGTCGAAAACGTGAGGTTGGGAGGTAAATCAAACCCTGGACAAAGGGTCAACGAAGAAGGATAAAGCTGCCACTTGTACGTGTCGAAGGCAGTAAAAGGGGCAACTTGTTAGATTATTTACAGTCTCCATCAAGCCGAGTCCCTGGGTGCGCAGACAAAGCCCCGGGCCCGTAACCGGCGGCGGCGCAGCAGACTGGGATGCCAGGGAAAGGGGACTGGGGGGAAGAGGGGGAGGGAGGGCTGGGGCTCAGGCCCGGGGGAAGCCACTGGGGGCTTGGACTGGGCCGCCTGGAGGAGGGGGCTCGAGTGCGGGAGTGAGGAGGGGGCTCGAGCCCGGCCATGGGGTCCAGGCTGGGCTGCGGGAGTGGGGAGGGGGGCTCGAGCGGCCGGGGGTGGGGGGGTGGAGTTCGGGTCTAAGGGAAGGGATTAGGGGACGGGTGGGGGGGGTCTAGGTCGGGAAAGGGGGCCCTAGCTACTGCTGTTGCCAGAGGAGGGGAGTTCAGGTCCAAAGGTCGGGGCTGGGGGGAGTTGGGGAGGGGGGTTCGAGCAGCAGTGGGGGGTAAGTAGGGGAGGGCTCCGCGGTGATAGGGGCTATAGCTAAACTACCTATGGGAGGGAGCTCAGGCCCGGGAGAAGGGGGCTCGAGCCTAGGGGTTGGGGGACAGGGGTCCCCCCAGAGAGAGGGGTCTCGGGCTGGGCGGCATCGGGGGGATTTAGGTTGGGCTGCGAGGGGTGTGGGGTGGTTCGCATCATTCGGAGGCTGGAGCTGAGCTCCTGGCAGCCCCCTGCCCAGCCCGGCCGCCCGCCACCCCTCGGGGCCTTGGCTGCCAAGCTGGGGAAAGGGTTAACTCTTCTCCTTGGCCTGGGGAGGAAGGAGGGAGTGGGATGGGGGCGCTGGGCTAAGGGGAAACCTTGGCTAAGCCTTCGGCTTTCTCTGCATTATGTCCAGGTGGCATGACGTGTGAACAGACGAAAGATAAAAATCACCGAGGAAATCGCTCTGTCTGAGCCCAGATCACGACGCCTTCCAGTGACCCGGCGACCCAGGCGCTATCCGTCAACTTGTCCTTCCAGCGACTTTTCACCCCATGCTCTGGGCTTGCTACTCCAGGGAGGGGGAGTCTGGGGTGGGGTGGGGAGCCTGGGAGGGAGGGGCAGGGGGGAGGAAGCTCGGATGAAATACAGCCCTCTTTCTGCAAAAGGCTGGGGGCTCAGGTCAGACACTGGTGCAAGAGTCGTTTAACCAACCAAATACTTTTACCAGGCCCCCTCGTTCCCTACGACTTGCCTCCCCCTCCCCAGCTCTCATCTCCCCCGCTTAGGAAACACCCGGCCAAGTAATTGGCCCCAGTTCTCCAAAGCAACAAACCCTCAACCCAGCCATCAGCTCAAGGAGAGACAGGGTTTTTTAGCTGCACATACAAAAAAGCCCATTTTGGAACCTAATTGCCTCAACTTGCGATCCAAGAGGCTTCTCCAGGGAGCAGGGAAGTTACAAGCAACATTTCAGAAGCTTTTATTTTTTTTTTTGGTTTTGGTTTCTAAACTCTCTGGGGCTAGTAGCTTTGCCCCCACAGCATAGGAGGAGATTGTGGAAGAGTGCATATGTTTAGCATACAACCTATGTATTTTTACTATCTGACATAGTATAATCTTAACATTTATCTTGTGTTTTAAGATTTGTTTGCAAAACTTACTTTACAAATTGGCACTAGGAACACATGTTAGGGTAAAGGAAATGCTTTTGTATAGGAAAAGGCTAGTTTTAGGGGTTGGCACACTTCTATATCTTTCAAAGGGCTGTTATCCCTACCCTCAAATCAGGTAAAAATGTTCGCACACTTTTCTGTAGCCTGTGATGAGGCTTATAGCAAATGCTCCCACACATCTTTTGAGCTCAAAGGTTTAAAGGAATTTTGGAAAGGTAATACAGTCGCAGTGGATCAGCAGCACGAGGCAGTACTCAGTGCAGGCAACATAAAGTTTAGTTGCTGGATTTGCTATATTTATTATTGGTGCAGCTGCGGACAAGGAAGGCAACCATAGCAGGGTATCCTGAGAGGCAGAGGAGATGACTTCTACCAGGAAATTCAATTTTACCTCCTTGGCCAAGCTGATCCTCAGATGGGGATGGAGACAGCCCAGGACCCTGAGCCTAGAAGCCCTATGGAGTAGCAGTCTCCCACCTTTCATCTTCTCCATACCATTGGCCTTGCTTTCAGCTTGGTAGCCCATCATAGAGAGGTACATCCACAGGAGAGAATGGAATCATCTTCCATTTACCACAGTAATACCACCAATAACAACTTCTGATTGACTGCCATTGATGCTAGACCAGGAGCCCCTGGAATAGAAGCATTTCCCTTCCTGAAAAGTGGCCCTGCTTCCAGAGCAGACCCCACAGCCATCATCCAGGAAAGCGATCCATGTGGAGCTGAGACTGGGCAATTGCTTTTAGAGGTGTTATAGCCCCTAACAACAAAAGAATATTCTACCCAACGAAGTCTTTGGCACTATCAAATGATTCAACATCAGAAATGGATATGGTTTTATCGGTACAAATAATATTAAAGAAAGTTAATTATCATCTGTTTGACTTCTGCTCTCTAAGGACCATAGAGTGTTTCCATTTGACTTGCAGCTGAAATTCCTTTTTTATTTGAATGGCAGCTCCTTAAGAATCAGGACTGGTGTCTACTTGTATCCCCAAAGCTTGGTTTGGTGCTTTGCTTTATAACTACTTTTCAGTAATTTGCTCATTAGAGTTTTAGTTTCCTCATCTGTAAAATGGGGACAATAATATATGTACTATCCACCTCAAAGAGTCACTGAGTGTGAAAATGTTACATAACATATTATTAAGGTCAACAATTCAAAAAAGGTACCATGTCCAAGAGGAAGGATATACAAGATATTGAATGACCTTGGCACCTTGCAAGCAGGATGTTAACTTATATTGGAAAGCTGGTTGAGGCATGGGGGTTAGGGATTAGGGATCTTTTCATATGTTATTTATACATATCTTTAGGTATTTGTATAGTCAAGTTTTAGATTTTTTTTTAAATTTAATATTACTATTTTATGTTCCAGAAAGTAAAGTCATAGAGAACAAGGATACTTTCTCTTCCTTGCCTGTACGTGGCCCAGTGCAAGTCTATGCATGTATATTAAAAATTAAAAAAAAAAAAAAAACTAATTGGATGGGATTTGGGAGGAGTGATCTACATGGTAATGGATTTCATTGAGAATAGTATTCTAGGACTTGAAGCACATTATCTACAAAACAGAGCATCTATAAGATGCTTCACCATTTACAAGGACTCCCCTTTCCGTTTTCACTCTACATTGAACATTCTCCTAAGGTGGTGTCAAATAACCTTTGTTGAGCACATGTCCACATATGCCTGTATTATTCTACTTGATATTAACAATCAGGGGATTGTCAAATAAAATTATTTGCATCTATCTGCCAAGGAATCCAGTATGATCTTAAAATAAGCATAGAAAACCTCTTGTTGGGGGAACAGTCTTTCTTTAAGGCTGCATTTTGTCGCACTGACTTTCTTTCTCTTCTTTCCTTTTCTTTTTCTTTCTCTCCTCTTCCTCCTCCTCTCCTTCCTCCTCCTTCTCCTCCTCCTCCTCCTCCTTCTTCTTTTTGGTAGTTGAAAAACAAGAAAGTTAGCAGACTTTTGAGTAGATCTTTAAAAGGCTCTATACCTTTCAGTCAAATACCTATAGACTGTATCACCCTAGAAGACCTCTTGACTATTTAGCCACTAGAAACTGCTTGAAAATTGAATTGTGAAGGATTAATGTAAGAGCTTTCAAGACTGTTTTTTGTATTTTTAACTTTTACTAACAAAGAAAAATGAAGGCTCAGGTAAAGGAATTGAGAGTATCTAATCTAGGGATATATGAATTTGTTTTTGTAAAAAATATTTTTATAACTGTATTTCAACATAATTGATTTCCTTTGTCATCCTGTGTATTTTATGTATTTAAAAACATTGCTCTGAGAAAGGGTCCCTAGGTTTCACCAGGCTGTCAAGAGTCCATGAACACCCAAAAATGGTTAAGATCTAATCTCCACTCCAATCTGTAGATGCAAAGTCACTTATGAAATATTAGTTTTGATCCCTTAGGACCCCAGATCTTTGATAGACATTCATATCCTGAGTTAAGAATGACAAATTATAAAATTTTAAAATCTACCTCTATCCCTAGTAGCATGTAAGACTCAAGCCCAGGTGTCACCTCTTATGGGAATTCTTTCCCCTTCTTTTTAGTTGTCAATACTCCCTTACTCCTCAAATTATGTTGCATTTGCTGACCTATTAATTGTTACATGTTATATTCTATAGAAGCATGTAAGAACCTTGAATGGAGGAGCTATAATGCTTTTCTATCACGGGAATCTAGTAGAGTTGCCTGGCACATAGGAGTCCCTTAATAAATTTTCATCGAATTAAGAATCTCTTCAGTTCTCTGGGTTCTTACTCTACAAAATTGTTAAGGAAAGATGGCTGGTAACACTATATGTAATGACCAATGACCACATATTTCCCTTTATTATATGGGATGATTTTTCTGAGAGAAGTGAGGGAGAGGGATATGGTATAAATATAAGTGATATAAAACCGAAGATATCAACAAAATTTTTTAAAGTGTGGTAAGGACATCATCTTTTTTATTCATTATGACCTTTCCAAAGTAGACCTTGCAACTGTTTACTGAGAGAGAAATCAATGGGGCTCATTCCTTCACTCAAAACTTCAATTATCTTGAGGCTGAAAGTTTCAAAACACTTTTTCTAGAAGTACTTTATTGTGGTTGATCTACTGTCTAAAGTAACTAGCAAACTGTGTTTTACTCCTTCTGAGCTAAGTAGTTAGTGGAACAGGTATTTTAAAATTTCTGTAGTTCTTGGGTGTTGGAAAACACTTGGCAGCTTCAGACTAGAGGATACCAATCAAACTCAGAAATTCTATTTCTGACAAAATGGTGTGGTGGAAATTACTCAAGACTAGATATCAGGAGATCTTGGTGAATTTCCAACTCTTCCAACAGGTCTCACTAAGAATGTGATTTTGGACAGCTCACTTTCATTGTTTGTCTCTCAACGATCCTCTAGATTAAAACAGGAGGTGATTTTTTAGGTCTCCATCAGCTTTATCAGCTGTTGTTCTAACCAGGACTTTTCTGACAAAGGAATGACATAATTTACCATGAAGCATTTGCCAGAAAATCAGAGAGGTCACTTGGGATTTCTTTGGGTCAGGGTTAAATTCATCTGCTCTTGTCTCTTGTCTGGAATATGCCCATCCTTCCCCTTGTCTTTTGTTTACCTGTATAACATCCTAAGAATGGAAATTTGCTGAGGTAACCTATCTGATAGGCTCAGCTAAAGTCATTTGCTTAGACTACCTAGGGTGCCCCTGCTCTTTCAAAAGTTCTTGGAAGAGATACTATTCCCAGGATTCTGTGTGGTTTGTAATCTCGACTAATCCCATTAAACCCACAATTTCTCTCCTGCTGCTCTAATGCTCATCAACCTTCTTTGTTCCCATAATAGAGTCAGCCTCAGGTCATTCAAAGCCCACTTCTCACTCTGCTTGAGTTTATTTGGCTCCCAAGAACAGTGCGAAAACCTTCTTTGTTCCCCTAAACTACTGCAAGCTCTTGCCCTCCCAGTCTGATAACAGCCAATCTGTATCTTGTCACTCTCTATTCTCCTACTCTCAATCAAGTTACTTCTTCCCAACAAAATAATAATATTAATTACAGTCTTTAATTTATATGGGGCTCCTGCCTGAAGGTCCCTAGGCCAGGCGAGAAGCATCATTTGTAATGGAATCTCAGAATATCACTGAATCTCACAAATGGAGAGGTCTTCAGAGATCATAGAGCTCAGTTTGAATCTGAATAGAAATCCCTCCAGCAATGTTCCTAAAAAAAATGGTGGTCTAGACTGCCAGTGCAGGAGGCGGAGCAGCCCTTTCCATTGAGGGACAGCTTTCCTTGTTCTGTCCTCTGGGGCAAAAGTGAATAAGGAAATCTCTTCTCTGTTGTATATTGTAGCCTGTAAAATACTTAGAAACAGTTCTCATGTTCCCATAAGTCTCCTGTTATCCAGGCCAAATATCCCTGGTTCCTTCACCCACCCTCCATATGGCAAAAGGTACATCAGTCACTGTGAGGCCTTCATAGCCATTTTCTTTTGAACTGACCCCAGTTTATGAATGTAGCAAGGGAGCAGCATTTCTGATTAAGCCTCAGAATGAAAATAAAAAGGTTTAGAATGTCTTTTGCAAATACTGTAATGTAAATACACAGCATTAACCAACGATATATAGTACTAGAAGAAAAATAAAAGACTTACAAACTAGATGATGCAAAAAAGGGAGTCACTAACCTGCTGGTGTCTATCCAATCCCATTATTCCTCATGAATTAGTATGTCAGCAAGCATTTATTATGCTCATGCTCTGTCCTAGGCCCTGTGCTAAGTGCTGACTATAAAAACACAGTCCATGCTTTCAAGGAGCTCACATTTTAGTGGAGGAGATAATCAACAATAATTGTCCATACCGAATAGTGAGAGTTTAAGGTCATCTCAGAGGTCTTCCTAAATACTTGGAAATGGTTTCTCCCTCCTCTTAACTTGAGCACTACTTTTTTTTTAATCTGAGATATTAAGAAGATGATTATCATTTATAGTTTTTTATAACTAAGTAAATTGAGGGAACCATGTGGGGTCCAATGAAAACAGCACTTGACTGAATGGGAGCCAGAAAAACCCAGTGACTTTGGGCTCTGTTTTTGGAGCTTTAGGTACTTCAACTGTAAAATAAATACGCTACCTACTCACAGTCTCAGTATGGAAGGAGGTGAATAAACACATGTAAAAGCTTTGATAAACCTTAAAAGTCTCTGCAAATGGGATGTGATGCTGTCATTATTTATTGTTCAATCATTTCTAATGCTTCATGACCCAATTTGGGGTTTTCTTGGCAAAGATAATGGAGTGGCTCATCATTTCCTTCTCCAACTTATTTTACAGATGAGGAAATGGAGGCAAACAGTTACCCAGGTCAAATAGCAGGTAAGTGTCTAAGGGCCAGATTTGAACTTAGAAAAATGGGTCTTCCTGACTCCAGGTCTGATGCTGTATTCACTGTGCCATCTAGATGCCCAATGGTATCATTATCATCAAGCTTTGGATGACTTCTTCGTCCTATTTAAAGAGAATACAATGTTGACTGGTACCTAATACAAGGGTGATAGGATGAGGATCCCAAAAGATCTCAATAAAGAGTGTGCTGAAGATTGTGAGGTGAAATTTAATAGGGATCGGGAAGGAATCGTATATTTGGGATGGAAAACCCCACACAAGAAAAAGGTGAAGAGTGTTTAGAAAGGTCTTAGTGAGCTGCAAACTCAGCACATTATCAGCACATTGTCCTTCATTCTTGAAGAGGACCGTGACATCAAGGTGATGACATGACTTGCAATTGACTTTGATTTGAGTGAAGCAGGACTGTGCAAGTTCACCAGTCTCACTTTCTTCTCCAGAGCCATCTGGGTTCAGTGGCCAGATATTCCTCTGAATGACTGGAGAAGGCCCAGGATGCATTGTGAGACCCTGGCCATTTTAGGCTAAGGTCTTATCACATTCTCACTTTGAGTGACATACAACTATTCATTGCTTCTTTAAGTAGTTATTCAAGGGATGGTCTCTTTAATAAAAAAAATAGTAATAAATCAAACTGGACAGGGAAGATACTCAGGGTTCCTGGGTAAAAGAGAAACAGTTACTATTTAGTATTCACAATTTTGCTAAAAGAGAAACAGTTACTATTTAGTATTCACATTTGCTAGTGGACGCAAATGGCCCAGGATGAAGGAGGTAATAGTTCAGGCTAAATTCTGCCCTGGTCAGATCTCATCTTGAGTCTTGGCCTCTGTCCTGGAGACCACATTGAAGAAGGGTCCTCAACAAGCTAGAGATTATCTGAAGGAAAGAGACCAGCAGTCTTGACATCATAAAGACTGACTGAACGAATTAAAGATGTTTATAGCATGGCAAAGAGAAGATACTTTGAGGAAGTTGCTGAATTCAGGCATTTCAAAGGCTGTCATGTGGAATGAATGAATAAATGAATGAAAAACATTTATTAAGCACTTACTGTGTGCAAAGCACTATGCCAAGTAATGGATATACAGATAGAACAGTAAGACTGTCTCTATATTCAAGGAGCTCACATTCTAACCAGGGAGGGATAATGTATAAGGTTTTAGCAGAAAGTCAGATGGAAGAATCCTATTGTCCTTGGGGTACAACAGAAAACCAGAGGATAACACTTCGCTTTTAACATTATTTTCACTGATAAAAAACATATTAATGCTTCTGATGTTGACCGATTTCACGGTGCCAAGGACTTGAGTGGCTAAAGCTTCCTTTTCTGGATCAGGAGTAGCTGAAACAGCCCCCTGCCCTGAAGGAAACTACATCCTACAGGGGAAGGAAGGAAGGAAACAAAGATTTATTATGAGCTTGTGTAGCCAGCACTATGCTAAGCACTTTATAAATATTATCCCATTTGATTTTCAAAACAAGTGAGAGAAGTAGGTGCTATTATCCTTATTTTAAATGTGGGAAGACTGAGACAGATAGAGGTTAATTGATTCATCCAGGGTCACACAGCTACCAAGAGTTTGAAGTTGGATTTGAGCTCATGTTCCTTAATCCAGGGCAGGTTGGTAGTACAATGGATACAGTGCCAGGCCTGGAGTTTGGAAGATCTCATCCTCCATTAGGTTCAAATTCAGCCTCAGACACTAGTTGTGTGATCCTAGGCAAGTCACTTAACTGTGTTTGCCTCAGTTTCCTCATCTATAAAATGATCTGGAGAAGGAAATGGCAAACTACTCTAGTATCTTTTTGTTCCCCTCATTATCTAATCTATTATCTATCTGTTCTACCATTTGTCTTTCTTCTGAGCCTCTTTCTCTACTCTGTATATTTGTCTGTTCCTTTACTAAATTCCTTAATATTCTTTTATACATGGTGTGGGGGTAGCATCATATGAATTCTCACAACCTGAACACTGTTTAAAACTCCAAAGAGTTAAACCAACTCCTTGAAATTCCATGCTCAGAAGAAGATTCATTTTTAAAATCCCTCAAGTCATCCTTCAGAATAGCTCTTAAGTAAGACCGGTCTCAAATTACATTATGGCTTGGAAGAATTCCTAGCCAAGGTATCATCGGGAGTGTATATTGTCTACTGGCTTCTAAGAACAACTCTGCTGACAGTGAAAATCTAAAACTCATTCCTGGACAGAGCCATCAGTAAGCATTCTGGGACTTGGGGCAAATAGAATTGAATGGGGTGATGGTGGTGGTAGGTGGGGTATAACTAAAGACAACATTCCTCTTGAGCATTGTTGAGATAGACTTTAAAATGGAAACTGTGGAGGCTGAGGAACTGGGAGGCTCCAGTATTTCCATGGTATCAAGAATTGAGGTGGATTAAAAGACTTGGAGACAGAAACTAAATTTGTTGGGGAGGAGGGAGAATGATTTGAAAATTCATAACAGTAGAGGTCTGGACAAGATGGAATGAACTTGAGAGGAGGAGCATAGAGGACTGAGTCACTGTGATGAGGGAGGCTCTAAAAGTGACTGTAGGCAAAAAAAAGAAATGGATGATTTCCTTCTCCTGGCCCTAACCCTTGAATGTAAGAGAAGGAATGTCTAGCCTTAGAGAAGCTATCAAAATGACCAAGACAGAAATGAATGCAGTTAAGTGGATGAAAGGAAGAAATTCCATATAAGACATCTGGATTTAGAGGAATTCTAGATTTAGAAATTTAGAGATCTCCCTGGTTGGGAGCTTGGAGGACACCTCCTTTCTTCAGTGAACTTCAGTGGCTCCCTACTTACCATTTCCTCTGTTTGGTGTTCAGACACCTTCATAACTTGGTCTCCATCTACCTTTTCAGTCTTCTTTCATGTCATTCATCTCCACATTCCAGTTACACCGGCCCCCTTGCTGTTCCTCAAACAAGCCAATCCATCTCTTGGCTCCAGCTATCTTCTCTGGCTGTTCTGTGCATGAAATATTCTCCCTCCTCATTTCTGCCTTCTAGCTTCCCCCAGCCCAGCTAAAAGTCCTCCTTTTACAGGAAGACTTTCTTCATCCCCCTTATTTCTAATACTTTCCTTCTATTTATTATCTCTAATTTATTCAGTGTATAGATATGTGTGTGTATGTATATATGATATATAATTAACATATTATATATACATTCATATATAAATACATATATTTATACATATATAGAGAGGAAAATTCTGGACAAATAAGGTATATGCAGAATATTATATATACATATTTACATATACACATAAACATATGTGTTATATATATGTATATGTATAGAAGAGTTATATATATATATATCTTATATATAGAACTTTATATATATATATATATATATATATATATATATATATAAATAACTTCCTTGGTGAACTCTGGGTTAAAGTGTCTTAAATCAGAAGGTACTACCAAGCCATGTTCATAAAGAACAGCCCCCAAACACTACCAGTCTACTGTTCATTTTAAGGTTGTTTTCTCAATGGGTGCCACAGAAAGTGGATGTTTCTTCTGCCTCCATTCCTTCTTTACAAAGCCCCAAATCAGTCAATGCAACATAGACCTGGCAGGATATTATATATACAGCAGAATATTGTATATACATATTTACATATACACATACATATATGTGTGTGTACATATGTATATGTATAGAAGAGTTTCATATATATATATTTTATATATAGAACTTCTCTCTCTATGTATATATATCTATATCTATATCTATATATCTATATATATATAGAACTTCCTTAGTGAACTCCGGGTTAAAGTGTCTTAAATCAGAAGGTACCACCAAGCCATGTCCATAATTTGTCCAGAGTTTTCCTGTTGTGTCTCCCATTACACTAAGAGTTTTCTGAGAGCAGGGACCGTCTCTTGCCTTTCTTTGTATCATCAACACTTAGATCAACAACAGTGTCTGGCATACAAGAATCATTCAATAAATGCTAATTAATTGACTGACAAAATCTCAACCCCTGGTTTTACTGATGAGGAAAGTCAGACGCAGTGATTAAATGAATGACTTGCCCAAGGTCACATGGGTAGCAAAATGGCAATACTACTTGAAGTCAGGTGTTCTGACCCTAAACTCAGTTATCTTTCCGCTGAACCATAATAGAAAGGTAACTTTGGATACAGGTTCCTTTATCTGATTCCAGAAATCTGACATAGTGAATTAGGTCCATAAGCTTAGTGACAAAGACTTCCCTGCCCCAGTGGGAAGGCAATGCTGAGGTGTGCTTATAAATGTTTAACTACAAGCTCTCTGAAAAAAAATGTACACATGAGCCACTTTTAAGTCTAATCTTCGTTACAAGCATTTTTTCCATCACTTTCCCAAGTTTAGAAAACCAACAAACAAAATGTTAAATCTAGCTCTGATTTGTGGTCTTTGCAAATTTCCAAGATGTAGATGTTCACAGTGAAAATTTAACAATTGGCTCCAACGTGTCCTGGGTGCGGCAACCCTAGATCTCTGGGGAGGGCAGCAGCCACCATGTTCAAGATAAGGAAGCGGAGGAGTCGGCAGATTGACAGGGTTAAGAGACCAGCTCTGGGTGGGGGGAGTCAAAATGTCTTCCTGGGATGTTGGCACTACCCTCTCTGCGTGAGTTCTGGCTTTACTTTTTGGAATTCCATGGTGACTATTTTTGAGTTTCCCATGTTTGTCCAAATGACAAATGGAGAAATATCACCTATTTTTAAGCCCTTTTCTGAGTCCTGTGGAATCCAAAGAACAGGAAAACGGTGTCACAACAATTCTGTTTGTGGGAAAAGAAAAGTCCAAACTGAAAAAAAATAACCCGAAACAACTCAACAATATAATCAGGGTGTGTGTTTTTCTCCTTTAAATAGTTGAAGGTTGCGGCCAGTATCTATACAGATATCCACAAGATACCACTTCCTGGTAAATAGGGGAGTCTTGAGTTAGCAGAGAAGCAAAATATCAGTCCCATGAAGTTCCCGAAAATAGAATTGCTATTGTTTGCAAAATGGCAAATATGGTCTATGTGGTCTGTATGTTGCATTGGTCTCATAAAAGGAAACCGCCCCTCTCCCTTGGAAAGTTTTCCATTTTGCCATTAGGTAAAGAAGACTCCGTGGCCCCTTTCTGCAATTTTGACTTGAATGTTGTTCTGTCCCTCAACTTGTAATGATTCGGTACTTACTATATGCAAAACCCTCAAGCATCACACTCCAGGCATGAAAGTCAGCTGATACAATTCAGATAAGTGGTATCAGACAGAATCTGATATCATAAGATCCTTTTCCTCCTCATTTGTTTCCACAGCTAGTATAAACTATGGCATGTAGGTTTATGAGTCAGACACCAACAGTCAGATATTGGTATTGAAAACACTCCCTAAAATGGTGCAAGATCAAGATACTCAGCCTCTCCACATCCCCAGTCTCTCCCCAGCAAGTATTTCTCCCATCATATCAAGCCAAGTAATATTCCACATTCACTGACTGTCTTACAGATAGGGCACCAAATACTCTGCTCTACTACTACATGTGACCTACAACATGCTGAGGGTAGCCAAACCAGATTAAAATGTAGTTGGAAAATAATTTTGAAAGTTGTGTGTGTTCGTCCTTTGTTGATGAAGAAGACCATGACATCAGAGAAATAATGACATGACTTGTACTTGACTTTGTTTTGAGTGAGGGAAAGGCCGTGCAGGTCACCAGCCTCACTTCTCCTCCAGAGCCATCTGGATCCAGTGACCAGATATTCATCAGGATGACTGTAGGTGACCCAGGTTGAGGCAATTGGGGTTAAGTGACTTGCCCAAGGTCGCACAGCTGGTGAGTGTCAAGTGTCTTAGGTGAGATTTGAACTCAGGTCCTCCTGATTCCTGCATTGGTGCTCTATGCACTGCACCATCTAGCTGCCCCTGATAGAAAAGTAGAAAAGTAAGGACAGTTCCTGATTTCTAGGAGCTTGTATTGTCACGGGGAAGACAACATACAAATGAATAAGTTATATATATGTATATAAAATAAATAAGCTATATATGATATATAATAAATTATATATATAAGCTACATATAAAATAAACCAATAGAATCAACATAAAGAAAGGTACCAGAATTAAGGAGGTCCAAAAAAAAAGACTTCTTATAGAAGGTAGCATTTTAGTTGACACTTGAAGGAAGTCAGAGATAAAATTAAATAATAATGGAAGAGAAAATAGGCAAAGGAACAGCCTTTAAATTCTGGTCCTGCAAGTTTTAGCTATATGACCTTGGATAAACCACATCCAGCCCATAGCCAGTCTTGGCTCATAGTAGGGGCTTAATAAATCCTTGTTGACTTGACTTGATTTCTCCTATTTGAGTTTCAGTTTCTTCATACATAAAATGAGGGGGCTTAAACTAGGTTGTCTCTCAGGAGGCATTGGGAATACAGAAGAAAAAATACTTCATTAGCAATGAGAAGGAGCTGGACTTTGCACTTGCTACCCGAATAACAGCTGACAAATTGATTACCCTTTCTGGGCCTCCATTTCCTCCTTTGTGAAACTAGAGGTTGAACTATATGACTCCTAAGGTTCTTTCTAGTTCCAATGATTCCTCTCTGTCCTAAATCCTATGACTCCTATGGGGGGTGCTTTGAATTTGAGTTCATTCATCTACATTTATACATCCCCAATGTGTATTCCCTACTCTCCTTCCCCCTAATCCTTGAGTTCCAGAATCACAATCATTTTCTTCCCTTGTTAGATGCTTCTGCAGTGATGAGAGCCATGGAGGACATTTCCCACCTGCACACCTCCAATACCCCAGAGCCATATCATTTTAAATACACCTTAGTGGAATTTCAAATACTATAGCCCATGATCTTCTATGAGAGCTTCAGAGTATCCCTGGGATCTCTCTTTCTACTGTAGTCCTTTAAGACTCCATCGTGTCCATAAGAATCCAGACAATTGATCTGTCTCCATTTTCTACTCAGTGTTTTTTTCTAGTATATCTATTTTTTCAATACTTGCTTTATACTGGATTGGTTTTGTATTGTGCATCATTAATAGCAGCAAAATAATATATTAGAATATGGTACTGTGGATAGAATTGTGTCTTCAGAGTCAAGAAGATCTGATCTCAAGTTCCATTTGGGACTTATACTGTGATCCTGGGCAAGTCACTTAAACTCCTTGTGTCCCAGATAAATTACAAAGGAATTACTCATCTATGTTAATATAGTTTCCTCACTAGAAATCCCTCTATGTTAGGGATTCTTAACTAGGGACACCAGGGATTGTGGATAGATTTCAAAAGGTCCATGAATTTGAATAGAAAAAAATATACATCTTAATTTTGATAAAATGGATTTTCTTTATAATCCTGTGCATTTTATTTCATGCATTGAAAAATGTATTCTGGGAAGAGATCTACATAGACTTTACCATACTGCCAAAGGGGTCTATGATAAAAACAAAATTAAGAGTCTCTATCCATTGCACCAATACAATGTAATAGGTCTGAACCAAATTAAAAAAAAAAAAAAGGTCCACTTACATTTATATAGCACTTTACAATTTTCAAAGAATTATCACAAACAATATCCAAACTATTCTGATCTCTATGAGGTAGATAGTGCAAGTATGATTGTCTCTATGCTATAGATGAGCAAACTCAAATTTAGAGAAGGGGTCTTTCCCTATTAAATATTAGAGCTGTGAACTCAACCTCAAATCTCCTAAATGTTAAATCCACTGCTCTCCCCATTAAAGCAGTGGTTTTCAAAGTGTGGCCTTAGGATGCTTGGGGATGCCTGAGAGTATCTCAGAGTGTCATTTTTCATAATAATATTAAGAAGTTTTAATTTCTATTATAGTAAATATCAATTCTTAGAGTATCTATGAAGTCAAAACAGTTTTTTATAAGACTACTAAGAAGTTTTAATTTCTATTACAATAAACATGAATTGATGGAATCAAAAGCTCTGGGGAGGGGGGCCCAAAATTTTTAAATGTAGAAGAGTCCCAAGATCCAAACTCTTCAGAACTGCTGCTGTTTTCCTTTTTTAAGAAAAGAGCTGTGCAAATGTTATTCCTCTTTGGGTGTGTGTATTGTGTATGGGGTAGGGAGGATTGGGGGTGGTCCATAGCCCCAAAAGAACATTCTACTCTAAATAATCTACCTAGTTACCCAGGAATGGAAGAGGTTAGTCAAAATAGTCTTCTGACTTCCTTCATATGTTGAAAGAAACCAATAAAGCTTGCAGGAAGCTTAAGACTAGTTTGAGTTTGATGCCTGGGAGTGTGTGGGGGTGGGGGGTGGCAGTGTGGAAGGGGAGAACTGTGTTCCTCCCCCCATATTCTGCAGTTCACATGTTTCCAAAACCCTTGGAATGAGAAAATGTCCACAAAATGAAGCCCCTGGGAAATTCAGTGAACCAGTAACAGAAAAGGTCACTAGAACTGCCTCCAGCTTAGCAGGGAGGTTTCTCTGTGCCCTTGACTTGACAATCCAGCTTCACCCAAGACCCTACCCAGAAATCTCAGGCATCTGGAATTCGTTCTCTGAGACTCACCTTCTGACCTCCCAAAGCCCGCTTTGCAGACCCAGGCTTGCTTTCATTTTCACATGCCTGGACCCTGTTTGGAGACAATGAGCACTGATTTTCACCCAATTTCCTTTTTCCTAACAAGTTACTCCCAGTGGTTTTCCTACTTGAGCACTCTCAGTGCAAGGCCACCAGGGGTTTCTCTTTTTATTTTGCATTGTTTCTTCCCTTTTAATCTTGACATCAGCAGTCTCTGTGCTTCCTGACACCCCCTAAATCCAGCCCCCCAGAACTACAATCAATTACTCCCTTCCTTGGCTGCTCCTGCAGTAAGAACACAGCCTTAACGAAATTTCCCCCCTGCACACGTCCTAGCACCCAGAGCCCCACACAGCCAAGTACGACTTCATAGAAGTTCATTTTAGTCCGTGATCTTCTAGTATAGTTTAAGAGTATCCATATCTAGGTCAAGGGGCTGGTCTAGAGGACTTCCTGAGCTTTCTTCTTACTGTAGGTTTCTTTGATTCCATGATGTCAATATGAATCCAAACTATGAACCTCTTTCTATCTCCCGTTCCAAGTTGTATTTTCTTCTCTGAGAGCTCTAGGCAACTCTAGAAGACCAAAAATCAGAAAAAAGGCACTGGTTTGTTTTGGTAGGAGGCATTTCCTCATCCAGGAAGCTACCTCTATCAATGAACTTAAAAGGTCAGTCCCTGTCTCTTTAATTTCCATGCTGCCAACTCCAAATTCTTGTCCTCTTTTTTTCTAGTTTCTTACAAGGAGAGAGAGAGAGAGAGAGAGAGAGAGAGAGAGAGAGAGAGAGGAGAGAGAGAGAGAGAGAGAGAGACAGAGACAGAGACAGAGACAGAGACAGAGAGACAGACACAGAGACAGACACAGAGACAGACACAGAGACAGAGGAGAGAGAGACAGAGAGAGAGAGACGGAGACAGAAAGAGAGAGAGAGTCAGAGAGAGACAGAGACAGAGAGATAGAGAGAGAGAGACAGAGACAGGGAGACACAGAGGCAGAGACAGAGAGAGAGAGGACAGAGAAAGAGAGAGTTTGGCTGGTTACTTCTAGGTAAGGGAACTCATAATCCAGCTAGAGTCAGATTCTTTCTTTCTTTCTTTCTTTCTTTCTTTCTTTCTTTCTTTCTTTTCTTTCTTTCTTTCTTTCTTTCTTTCTTTTCTTTTCTTTCTTTCTTTCTTTCCTTCTTTCCTTCCTTCCTTCCTTCTTTCCTTCCTTCCTTCTTTCCTTCCTTCCTTCCTTCCTTCCTTCCTTCCTTCCTTCCTTCCTTCCTTCTTTCTTTCTTTCTTTCTTTCTTTCTTCTTCCCTTCTCTCTTTCCCTTCTTTCCTTCCTTCCTTCCTTCCCTTCCTTCCTTCCTTCCTTCCTTCCTTCCTTCCTTCCTTCCTTCCTTCCTTCCTCCCTCCCTCCTTCCCTCCCTTCTCTCTCTCTCTCTCTCTCTCTCTCTCTCTCTCTCTCTCCCTCTCTCTCTCCCTCTCTCTCTCTTTCTCTCTCTCTCTCCCTCCCTCTCTTTCTCTCTCTCTCTCTCTCTCTCTCTCTCTCTTCTCTCTCTCTCTCTCTCTCTCTCTCTCTCAGGGGTAGCTTGGTGGTGCATGGATAGAGCACCAGCGCAGGAGTTAGGAGGACTTGAATTCAAACCTTACCTCAGACGCTTGACACTCACTAGCTGTGTGACCTTGGGCAAGTCACTTAACTCCAAATGCCTCATCCTGGGTCATCTCCAGTCATCCTGAGGAGTATCTGGTCATTGGATTCAGATGGCTCTGGAGGAGAAATGAGGCTGGTGACCTGCACAGCCCTGCCTCATTCTAAACAAAGTCAAAGTGCAAGTCATGTCTTTATTTCTCTAATGGTATGGTCTTCTTTGGCAACGAAGGACAAACACACACATTTCTCTCTCTCAATCTCTCTTTTTTCTTGGCAGTGAATGGTTAAGGACAATCAAGCTGTCAAGAGACAATCTGTTATGCATTTCCAAATAGATTTCATAACATTTTTACTCTTTTAGTATCCTTAACTATCATTTGGTTACAGAATCTTAATATTTCATAGACCACATTTAGTTCAGCCTATACAAGGACTAGAATCCCTCCCATCATATCCTGGACAAATGGTCATATAACCTATCTTTGAAGACCCTTAGTGATGGGGGTACTCATTGCTCCTTGAGGCAACCATTCTATCTTTCAGAGTTCTAATGGTAAAGATGTTTTCTTTAGATGGAATGTCTCTTTCCTTAGATGGAATTTTCCCTCTACTCATTGTTTCTAATTCTTTCTTCTGAGACCAAGCAGTATATGTCTAATATATTCCTTCCCCTATATACATATACATATATAGATATATGTATATTACACACACACACACACACATATATATATATATATATATATAATATGTATCTTCCCCTATATTTCCCACTATGAAAAGGTTATCTCTAATAGCCTGTCAGATGCTCCAGGAAAACTATCATATACCATATAGTCTTTTTTTCTCCAATCTATATATCCCCAATTCCTGCCCTTACATAGTCTCCATTTCCTTCAGTGTAAAGATAAGGACAAAGAAGTCAAGTAAATATCAAAGACATGAAACTATTAGTAGTAAGTATTCAGAACTAAAACTTGAGTCCCCTGACTCCTAGCTTAGGGTTCCTTCCATTATACTGTGCTGCTTCTATCCTGTGAGGTTTAAAAAACTTGAGAGACATATTTCTGGATAATTAGTAATTTTATTAATAATGCTAGCATTTTAGTAAAAGAGGTCAGTGGCACTTTCTCTAATGCCAAAAGCCTCATGGCAACTGGGTCAAGGCTTATATAGCCTGGGAAAAGGGGTGTCACCAGAGGATGGCAATCAATTCTGATTAGTTAGCAAGTAATGAGAGAGAATGAATATTGCAGTGAGGGGATGGACCTATTCTACTGAACTTTGATTTTGTAATTTACTTCTAAATTACCCCCAGCCTTGGGCGATCTAATCAAAGAATTTATGCCGGGCCAAATCTGAGTAGAATACAGTGGGATTAAATTCCTTGTAAGATTGGGGGGCATCTGACCAAGATTTAGAAGAGTTAATCAGATCTCATTATCATAATGCCCTTCAAGAGACTGAACTTTGAAATGAGGGCTATAGAAAGAAGGGAAACTCTGGATCTCCCAAATAATTGGTTATTAATAATCAGTTCTCTCAATATTTCATTCAAGGTATAATTTTGCCTTGGTTTCAATTGGGTAATAATGAAACCATCACAATTTGGTCAATGCATCAATCAGTGTTTACTGGGCAGCTCATGTGCATGGCACTATGCCGGGTTAGATTGGGAGGGGTGTATATAGAAAATGATCCGATACAAACCCTTGCTTTAAAGAAACAGGGGGACAAATGAGAACGCCAAACAGCGCTATAAGATTTTCCAAAGAGGGATAGAACACTTGCATGAAGTGGTAAGAAGGGAAGACATTTTTGAGCTGGAAAAAGTTGGGAGGAATAGGGAGGAAAAATTCCATGCAGAGGATAAACATGAACCAAGTCCAAGAATCAAAGATTCACAGAATTTTAGAGTCCAGAGGATATCAGCAGTTAACTAGTCCAATCTGTACCTGAAAGGAATTCGCATCATAACCTACCAGACAATTGGTCAGCCAGCCTCTGTTTGTGGCCCTCCATCTGTTTGCTATCTCCCAAAGCAGCCTGTTCCACTCTGGGACAGCTCTAATTGTTCAGATGTTTCTTTCTTTGTGTCAAGCAGAAATCTACCTTTTGAAAACTTTCTCACATTTTCCCTGGTTTTTCCCTCTTGGACCAAGCCCTCAATCCCTCTTCCATAACATAGCCCTTCAAATCCTTGAAGACAGTGATGTACTCCACCCTCCTCCCCTGGCCTAACTTTCCTAGTTCCTTCAATTAGCTTATAAAAGGGGAGAGATGAGAGAGAAGTACAATAATAACATCTGCAATAACAAAATAATACAGCATTTTAAGGTTTATAACATCAAATTCTTGGTCATGGCAATAAACCAGAAATATTTCCATAGCTTTTATGATTCCTGACTATCTCTTAGCATCTTACCCCTCATGTGATTTGAGGACTTTTGTTTTTTGGAACTTGGCCACCTGTCTTTCATCTTTTTTATCTCTCTTGCTCTGGACTCTCTCCCTAAGGGCGTCACCTTTACCACTCACTCACATTCTTGGCCAGCCTCTTGACGGCACACCCATGTTCCAAGACATCCCAGACATTCCAGGGAGAAATTGGAAGATCCCAGGGTACCAGATATCTGGCATAGACCCGAACAAAGTCTGGAGACCAGATCCAAGGCTGTAGCTCAGTTATGTCCTTCTGAAATCCATCTTCTCTCATTTTCTAACTTCCCTCCTGATTACATGATGTTCCCTACATAGCGATTGCACACTCTCATAAATTCGAAATCTCTCCCAAAGAGAGTTGAAGCTATCAGAAGAGTGGTTTCAGAGATGGGTAGGTATTATAACTGCAAATTCTGATTCTCCAAGACCCCTTAAGGGTTAGTTTCTGGGCACTATTCTCACACCTGACCTTCCTTGAAGCAGGTGAGTCACTGTATAGAATTTCCCATCATCCATCTATATGACCAATTTTTATGAATCTGAAAAATGCTACCACCTAAGAGCCTCACTTGTGAAAACTGGTAAATTTAAAAATTATTTAAAAAAAGCTGTTTCCTTCCTCTCGTTGCATCTTTGTCGTTCTAATCTGACTCTGGGCTTTTGGTTTTTGGCCGATGAACTTGCTAGAAGCTCTGGCACTGTCTCTTCAAAGAGCAGATTTATAGTGGGAGGGAAAAAAAAATTGAGAGATGGGCCCTCCCATCAGTATAACTCAGGTGTGGGAATAACTGTATAGAGCCCTGTCCAAGAATCAAGCTCAGATCAATAAACTCCTATCTCCCAAAATGGTGGGGCTCATGGTTGAGAAAGCCAAGACATGGTACTTTTATGCTAACATGGCCAACTTTAGTTCTGACCATAGGACAGGAAAAGCAGTCATTAAAAAGTCAATCAGTGAAATGAGGAGGTCAAATTGGCGTAGTACATTTAAAAGAGATTGGAAATCAAGAGAATTGAGTTTCTATCTTTACCCTTAAACCTAGGATAAAATTATTTAACCACTCTTGACCTTTTCCTTATCTGTAACAGAGAGTACTGGGAGACTGCATCTCTACAACCTTTTAGAGCCCTAAAGCTTTCTGTAGCTGGTCTTCATCTTTGTCTTTTTCCCAGTTATCCTGGGTTATATAGCGATGATCTATTTTGGTTTTACTTATAACAACAGTTATTTTTTTTTTTTGTTAGTGATCCCTGAACTTCTTGGCTTTCAGTAAACTTTTCCAGAACTCTTTTATGAAATGAAATAAATTCTACTGTCTACCATGTATATGCATATGAGAAATAAAATATAGAGATCAATTCATTTTTCATAAAGAAAACTTGATTTTGTCCATAATATTTTTCAGTATCATAGCTATTCAAGTCACAATTTTTTCCCCTGTAAATAGGACTACTTTGAATATTTCAGGATGATATTATTTTTAAAAATTATATATTACCCATGGCTTTTTGACAATTTCCTTTTTCCTCCTCTGCTCCCCTTCATTCATATTCAATGCTGGGAACCCCTGACTTGGAGGGGTTTGCTTTGGAGAAATTGAAAATCCAGAGATCCATCTTTTTAAAAATGCCCATCATCTACCAGTATTGTACAGTATAAATAATGAACAGTGGTCATTTGAGAAGAGTTGAACTTGAATATCATCAAAAGGCAATGGAGAGGGCACAGGTAGGGTCTGAATAGGCTGTACCACATTACAAAGGAGGAGAAGTGGAGGGAAGGGAAGGCTGCCATCAAAGAAATGACTGGGCAAAAATGAGCAAGCGAGTGAAAAACAATGGGCTGATAATATGATAAGAATAAAAGATAACCTCTGTGCACTTCACTGGTATTCTTCCACTGTCAAGAGAAATTGAGGAGCTGCCCTGGTCATAGATGAACTTTGATAGCCACTTATCTGGGTAGGCCTCTCTCTGAAGGGAACCTCTTTTTCTCCTTGGCCCCTCCTTTCCAGTGGCTGGGTGGCACAGTGAATAGAGCACCAGGCCTCAAGTCTGGAAGACTCATCTTCATGAGGTAAAATCTGACCTCAGGCATTTACTAGTTATGCGACCCTGGACAAGTCACTTCACCCTGTTTGCCTCAGTTTCCTCATCTGTTAAATGAGCTGGAGAAGAAAATGAGAAAAATATCTTTGTCAAGAAAACCCCAAATGGGGTCACAAAGAGTCAGAAATAACTGAACAACTCTCCCTTCTTGGCTTCCCCTTCCATCTATTTCCCTCTTTACCCTGTAGCTTAGGACATAGTTGGAGGGAGGATGTCCAGGGAAGTGGGTTGGCCTTGCCTTCTCTTCTCTTCTTCCTTTCTTCTTCAAAAGTCCCACTGGAAGGCTGAGTCTTAAGAATGTGAATTTATTGATCTGAATAAAGACTCCCAGTGTTTGGGGGGGTAGGAGGAGAAAAAGAAAGAAAACAGAAATTGAGGACACCCCATCCCCATCTTGTAGAGTGAACAGCCTGGGGCAAACATGGGAAGATGCAGATAAGAGCTGCTCAGGATAGGCAGGCATGGATGGATTATAATCTGTTTCACTGGGGGGAATACTCACATTGATGAAATCGAAAATTCATGGGAGTATTCGGTACATGCACTTCACACCAGTGAAATTTAAGATTCTTGAGGGCAGAGCTAATTTCATTTTTTCTTCATGTTTATATCCCTACTGCCTAGGACAGTAGCTTTCTCATAATAGGCATTCAATGAATTTTTGAATCGAATATCATGCTTAAGGAATAAATTTCAGTTTATGTCTGTAGTAGGAAAGAGAAGCTGTCAAATTCATTAATTCACACTTTTGTTGTGAAGGCTGATCATTTTTTCTTTTGTAAACAGGGTACTCTGCACCGATTACCACTAAAGGGACAAGTTGTTTGGATTTCACAAGTTTGTTTGGATTTTTCCTGTTCTACATTTTTTTTTACCCTATCTCTTGTAATCATCTCAAAGGATCCTTCTTAGAATAACAAACGATTATCCTTTACAATAAGTATAGTTTCATGAATTTGCTATTTGTTCCTTCCTGGGGTGATCTTTTGGACACACCATATTCTCCATCTAAACCACCTAACCCCTGGCCTACCTTTCTCACAAGAGGGAGAGAAAATCTCTTGATAAGATGACCTCTTCACCTGGGTCAACAAGAGCTGCAAATAGTTCTAAGGAGGGAGTTTTACTGCTGTCAAATTGACCAAGGATGTCACAGTTGAAGCTTGCTGTCACTACAGCCAGTTCAAAACCAGCCCCTTAGCTTGCTGAGTCAAGCTGTACTGACTCCTGGTGATAGAATTTTAATGTGAGAGATGACAGAACCCTTTGAGTTAATGTGAGTATGGAGGTGACAGTTTTGAATGTCAGCCAAAGTAAGGAGGCCCGTCTGAAATTAATTTTGGGGATGGCAGGGAGCAAAGGGAAGATGGAGGGAGATAGGATGAGTGAAGACTGAGCAGGATAGAGACAAATATTCCTTAAAAGGAAGAGAAAGTTCTGGTATGGCTAGTGTGGAAATGGGCACGACTAGATAAGTCAATACAAATGGAACTTGGGAAGCAGAACAAATGGAATTCCATTGGTTTGGATCTATCAACACTTCATTGTGTGAATTGGATTAGGTCATTTTCAATTATCTGTGTTTCATTTCCTATCTGTAAATTATGGATGGAAGAAGTAGATGCATATGCCCCACTGGCATCTCTTATAGCCATTAATTGTGAAATGAGGACATCTTAGAAAACATATCTTTTCTTGTGGAGGTTGAGGATGGGGATCGCAATGACCCCAGTGACCTCCTCATCTTAAAGAAGATGGTCTGGGAAGCTGAAAAAAAAATAAACAAACCTGAACCACTTTCAGCCTTAAGGCCCAAAGCCCCCTTCGCCTCAGCAGGGAATTCAATTAGCTGCCAACTCTCAAAGAGCCTACCTCTCCCCGTAGGCATGAATAAACATCAGTTCTCAGGTCCAGCCTCCTCCCTTTTATTCCCCAAAGTCTGGTCCTAATAGACCTAGATAAGACTCTTCTAAAAACTGACCAGCTTTTACTGGTTTGGGGATGGTGCCCCATTCCCTGCTAGGTCCCAATGGGGTAGGGTCAATTCCACCTGAAATTTCCACAGACCTGACCTTCATATCACAAGCATATCCCCTCCATGTCGTTGGCTTGCTTTGCTGCGCTCTTGTATTTCCTTTTATCGAACCATTGGCATTCTCAATGTGTATATTTCTATATAATGTTTGTGTGTATGTGTATGTGTATATTCATATATGTGTGTGCCTAGTGTATGTATATGTATATATACATACATATATATAGGCAAAAAGGCCTATATACAATGCATAATATGTGTTTAATAAATATTTGTTGTATCTTCAAGGAGATATATACATACATTTTATATACATACACATATACATATACACACATGTGTGTATACACACATGTAACAGGAGAGTGGTTAGTAGAACAGCCTGGAGAGATAGTAGACCCCCAGTCTGGAATGCTGTTCTCTCTCCTCCTCTAAATCCTGATCATTCTTCAAGACTTTCCACCTCCAGGAAGGCTTCAATCCACTCTCTTTTGAACTCATACCACTGGTAATTTGAACCAGTCAGTCAATAGACACTTAATATATGCCAGGCTCTGCACTAAGCATTGGGGGTGCAAAGAAAGGCAAAAGTAAAGTCCACCCTCAAGGAGCTGATATTCTAATTACTCATGTAATGTTCATGTGATCTTTTTTTCCCTTAATTTGAACTCTTAAGTTTTCTCTTCCTAACTAAAATGTAAAGTTAAAATGATAACAGCAACTAACATTTATAGAGTCTTTGAAGGTTTACAAAGTTCTTTACAAAGTTTATCTCAGTTGAGACATATATGTGAGTCTGTATATATACATGTCTATACATATACAGATATGTGTGTGTGCATTCTCCACAGTACCTATGTTGTTTCTTCAGCATAATGTAGGCTGAATAGCTAGCTATTGGTTTGTTGAGGAAGAAGATTCAGCCCTGGCACCAACGAGAAACTTGACTATTGACATATGTGTGTATGTGTATGTATCTGTATACACAATTACATATATGTATATATATACATATATGCAACATTATTTCTATATATACATCTACACATATACGTGTGTGGAGAGGGAAGCTAGCTGGTGCAGTGGATAGAGCACTAGGCCTGGAATCTGGAAAAACTGAGTTGAAATCTGGCCTCAGACACTTACTAGCTGTGTGACCCTGGGCAAGTCACTTCACCTTGTTGGCCTCAGTTTCCTTATCTGTAAAATGAGCTGGAGAAGGAAAGGGCAAACCAGTCCAGTACCTGAAATGGGGTCACAAAGGATCAGACAAGACAGAGCTGACTAAAACCACAATATATATGTGTGTGTGTGTGTGTGTGTGTGTGTGTGTGTGTGTGTATGTATCTATATATCTATGTCTCTCTATTTTTCTCTCTATTTTCAGCCTTTTTGGGGGAGGTCTTCCCCATGTGTTTAGATTATTTATTTGTCTTTCACCTGGTTTCTGATGAGCTCGGATGCTCATTGCCAAATAGCTTTCCCAAAGGACTAAGCACTGAATCAAGTCACTATCACATGGAGGCCAGGTCTTGATAAATTCAGAGGATTGCCAATTAGCATCAGAATTACCTGTTAAAATAGGAAAGGAGACAAGTAGAGATTTGGGGCCTTGTTAATTCGTTAATACTTCCTGTTATGAAAAATGTTGCAGGAGAGAAATAACAGTGGCAATACATTTAATCCATCAAGTGGCAGAAAAGGAAATTCTTTCTTATCTTTATAAAGACCTTCCTTTCTGCTAGCCAGTCAGTCAATAGTATTTGTCAAATGCCCATGGGCACAAAGTGCTCCACTTGGAAGTTCAGAAATTAATAACAAAAACAGTAACAGTAGTGAACATTTATATGCTATTTATAGCACTGATTATAGAATTTTAAAGTTTGCAAAGGGCTTCACAGATATCTCATTTAATCCTCCAAACAACCATGGAGCATAGATGGTAGTATTATAGCCATTTTACAGTTGAAGAAACTGAGGCGTAGAGAGGTTAAGTGATTTGCCCAGGGTCATACAGCTGGTCAGTGTTGGAGGCTTGATTTAACTTCAGGTCTTCCTGACTCCAAGTCCAATTCCTTGTATTCAAAGGGCTTAAATCTAGACGGAAGGAAAAAAAATAAAGAAGTAGACTTAGTTCTCTCCAGCAAATTGAATTGAATTGACAGGAAGTCTCCCTCCTTGTGTTGTAGGAAAGTCAGTCATGGCACTCTGGTTGGGAAGGAGAGCTGTCCCAAGAGACCAGAGGAAAAGGCCCAGCTGTGACAAAGGAAGTCCAGTCACCTCTCAATGCTATAGATACTTCTCTAAGTTATAGAGAATGTAAAGACCTGAACTGATAAGAGGGATTTTCCCCATCTGAAAGTTGTTGGTATCAATAAAATCACAGGTGCATTGCCTAGTCCTACATCATTTTTGTTTCCTTAGAAATAACTAGGTTGTACAATAAATAGAGTTTGGGTCCTAGAGTCAGGAATTCAAATCTTACCTCTGACATGTATGGGCTGTGTGACCTTGGACAAGTCACTTCCTTGCCTGTAATATGGAGATGATAGTAGCTTTTACCTCCCAGAGGTGTTAACAGAATTGAAAGAGATATTTGTAAAGTGCTTTGCAAACCCTAAAGCCTTATTTACTTGCTAGTTATTTGTACTTTGGAGGTAGTTAAGGGGAATAGGGGCAAGAACTCTGAGCCTAAAGGCAGGAAGACCTGAGTTCAAATCCAGCATCAGAAACTTACTTTCTTGTGAGCTTTGGCAGTCACTTATCTTCTGTCTCTTTCAATTAAAAATTATAAAATGCAAATAATAATACAACCTACTCCCCAATGTTGTGAGGAGGACTAAATGAGATAATAATTGTAATGTTCTTACTATATAGTGCTTGACACGTAGTAAGCCCTTCATAAATGCTTGTTTCCCTCTTTCCTTGCCTTATAGCACCTGACTCAGTGCTGAACAAAATGTGAAATATTTATATTGGATGCAAAATAAATATTCTGAGAGAACTGAGTGAGAATGAATGAATGAATGAATGTGTATGCAAGCCTACTGCAGTCAGTATATTGGGGTATGTTTTTATAGGAGGTTTCTGACAGCAAGCCATGTGCTTGGCATGCCCAGCCTTCACAATACTACAAAGATAGTTGTCTTTTTAATTTCCAGGTAATGTTTATAGTCTCTTTACCTGATCCAATTTAGCTGTCAGGCTCTGGGTTCTGGGGGAGTCCCTTTTTCATCCAAATATTGATGCATGAGCCTCCACAGGCATAGGAGTGCTGAGTTAGTGTCAAGCCTGACATGGTTCTCAGGAAGTCATCAACATTTTTCAAAGGGCAGAGGAGTGCCCACATCGTGATCAGCTTATGCTTCCACGAGGTCCAGTCTCCAGCTAAAGAGACAAGAATTCGGGAGGACTCAGAAACTGAGATTCACCACGCGGGAAAATGGACTTGGGATCCAGGGAGATTCAGGAGAAGAGAGAAGCCCCCACTGTTGCGGTTATTCTTGGTCTCACCAGCCTTGTGACTGACCGCAGAAAGCTGCCAGACCCTTCTGGCCACTGTAATTATTCACTGAGCAGAAAAAGCTATTCATATGTATATATTTATGTGCTCTACGTAGTATTTTTGTCATTATTATTTTTGAGAACTAGCCTTTTTTAACATTTTTTGTATTTCATGAACCATTTTGACAGTATAGTGAAGCCTGTGGACCACTTCCCAGAATAATGGTATTAAATCTATATGTGTGTGTGTATATACATATATACACATATAAAAGTATATGTACATATGCATACATGTATATATGTGCATAGCAACACACCTATACCACACATACATATATGTATATACAGGTATACATATATGTATATACATGTATATATGTGCATAGCAACATACACCCATATGCACACATACACACACAGAATCAACCAACCTTTGCTTGATGACTTCTTTGGTGGAATATCCACTACTGGAAGCAGCGTCTTCCATTCTGGGCTACTTGTAATTATTGTGACTGTTATCAAGCCTAATGAACCTCTTACAAATTTATGTGAAAGTTGGAGATCCAGACTTGGAGCTCTTGCCCAACTTCAAAGAAGGATCCTTAGAGGCTAAGTTCTTCGTTCCTGTTTGTTCCATGGGTCCTCTCATTTACATCCACAGTTAGAGAAGAGGTACAGTCAGAATTTTCCAGGAACCCTTCCTGACAGTCTAGGGCACCTGTCACTGGCTCAGACATCTTCCCTAACTCTTTCAAGTATTTCCTTGATCTGCTACTGTCCTACATTTGTTGCCTTAATAGCTTTCCTTGGGTGGGGGTGAGGAGTGGATCCCCTTCCTCAGTGGTCCTTTCCATGCTTCTCTTCATGGGAAGGTCTCCTTTGCATTCCTCCCTGCTCATCATCTATTCAAGTAGCTCCAGATCCCTCATCATGGCTTTTTGTATTTAGTGGGTGTTGTCTTACCAGACCTCTGTTTAACATCATTAGTCACCTTGTCCCTCAGAAGCCTCAGGCTCCTACAGTCTCTCCAAGGTCTTATTTTTCCCTTTATAGTGTGTCTCTACCTAGGGGATGTGCTGGTATCAATTGGTAAATTTTCAGCATGGGTATTTGCCCCTCAGAAATTGGCAAACTACAAATCAGGGATTGATTTATTGTTCTGTTGATTGTCTAGACTGAAGGAAGTGATGGAGAAAATCTTAATAATACATATTAAACTTGAAAGTGTATCATGGACACATTTTTCCCCTGAATGAGAGCTGTTAAACATTTACTTGCATACTCCCTGTTTTTATGCCACCTTTGCTATGGCGGCCTAGTAACAACACAGTAAGGAGAATGCCCAATACGGGAGACACTTCTTAATACAATTTCTGTCTGCTTATTACTTAAATTTCTGCTACTTTAATCAGATGTTATGCTTCATTTGTTTCAGTTGTATGCAACTCTCCATGATTTCATTTGAGTTTTTCTAAGGAAAGATACTGGAGAGGTTCGCCATTTCCTTCTTCAGCTCACTTTACAGATGAGAAAACTTAAGCAAACAGGATTAAGTGACTTGTCCAAGGTCACATAGCTAGTAAGTGTCTGAGGCTGGCTTTGAACTCAGGAAGATGAGTCTTCCTGACTCCAGACCTGGAGCTCTAACCATTGCACCACCTTGCTGCCCTTGATCAGATGACCTGAGTTCAACTTCTGTCTATCCTTCTCAGTTCTTATGTGCCCTTGGGCAAGTAATTTTTCTTCTTCTTGACCTCAGTGTCTTCAATTAGGGACTTAAATTATCTCTAAATTCCCTTCCAGCTCTAAACCCCTAGATGTCATTTTATCAGGTATCCATAATGCTCTTCTGCTAGTAAGTAGCTCTACTAAAGTATATAAGCTAAGGACCATGCAAGGACTATGAATAATAGAAGTTACCCTCCAGGTACTTAACGACAAGTATGATAGAACTTGGTTGGAGTTGGATGAAGCAATGGAATTAAATTGAATTCATAGGAAATGCAGGGAAGGCCCTGGTCATAGATGAAAAGTGGAATCTTTCTGGAATCCTCTGTCTCCCTTCCCAATTATTTAGTCCACAAGCATTTATTAAACACCTACTATGTGTCAGTACTGTGCTAAGAAATGGAACTTAGGTTAGTTTAGAAAGTATCTGTTGACTAAACAAATGAATACATTTCGGCTAAGGCCGATAGTGGCTTGAGGTGATACTTCTTTAACTTTCTCCTGAAGACTTCTGGCAAGGAAATATTCACTAGCTACTGGGTCAGCCTATTCCACTTTGAGATAACTCCCACTGTTAGAAGGTTTGCCTTACATCAAGTCAGCATCAGCTGGAGAGATATCCAAGGATTGCTCCTGTTTATGCTGTCCAGGGCCAAGCAGAACAAGGTTTATCCATCTTACTTAGGACAGCTCTTCCGATAGTTCAAAACTGCAGGATGGCATAATATAAAAAACACTGCTCTTACAGTCAGAGGACCCGAATTCAAATCCTACCTCTGAGGTTTCCTTCTTGCATGACCTTGGAAAAGTCACTTAACTTACTTTCCTGTGCTTCAGTTTTCTTACTGGTAAAAATTAAGACAAAATTAGATACTTTCTGAAGTTCCTTCCAGTTCTAGAAGGATGATCCTATGTCCCCAGTTGAGTTGTCTTCAATCTGAACATCCTTTCCCACATTGCATGATCTTGAGGCACTTCATTGCTTGGTTCACCTTTCTTTGATTTCTTTCACTTTTCTTGTTCTCCACCTGAGCTAGGTGGTGCAGTGGATAGTGTAGGAGTCAGAAGTTCAAATCTTACCTCAAACACTTGACACTCACTAGCTGTGTGACCTTGGGCAAGTCACTTAACCCCAATTGCCTCATCCTGGGTCATCTCCAGTCATCCTGATGAATATCTGGTCACTGGATTCAGATGGCTCTGGAGGAGAAGTTGAGGCTGTTGATTTGCACAGCCCTTCCTCACTAAAAACAAAGTCATGTCATGTCATGATTTCTCTGATGGCATGGTCTTCTTTGGCAATGAAGGATGAACACACACTTGGTGAGTGTCCTTCATTGTAAATGTAGTGTTTTAAAATTGAATGCAGTATTCCATGTATGTTTAGACTGGATCAGGGTAGTTCAGCACTATAAATCTGCAGAACTGCACAGCATACGTTTCTTAATGCAGGTTGAGGTTTAGGTTAGTCATTTCTTGTAGCTGTCATATTACACTGTATATGCAAAATAAGTTTCAATTCACTACAATCCCCAGACACACTACTATCCAACTGTGCTTATCTGGGACTTATGATATTGATTTTTTTAGTCCAAAGATAATTTTATATTTATCTCCATTACATTTAATATTTTTTAGATTCAATGTTCTATAAAGCTTGTCAAGAACTTTTTTGAACTCTGATTCTGATTTTCAATGTTTTACTTACCCTTCTGTCTTTGTGCCACTCTCAAATTTGTTAAGCATACCATCCGTGTGCTTTAAAGTCACTGAAAAAAATGTTAGTTCAGGGGCATGGACAGATCCTGGGAATATTCCATTTGAGACTTCATTCCAATTTGACTTTGAAACATTCATGATTATTCTTTGAGTCTGACTTTTCAACCAATTATGGATATATATTTGACTGAAGTGAGTAAATAAATGAGTTAACATCATCTAATTTGTTCATCTTGTTGAAAAGAATGTCAGGAAAGTTTTTTTCAAATGACTTCTTAAAATTTAAGTAAACTATGGCTACAACAGTTCCCTGATCTACACATCAATTAACTTTCAAAAAAGGAAATGAGATTGGTTTGGCATGACCTGTTCTTGATGATGCCATGGTCATTGCTTCCTTTGTTAAATTTTCCCTATCCCTTTTATAGTAGATTCCAGAAGAATTTCCCAATGTCAAGCTCCCTACCTGGGTATATGAAGATTCCACTGCCTTGCCTTTCTTTTAAAAATTGGGTCTTGCAAATATTTTTCAAATATCACATATCTGTCAATTTTTTTTCAGTACTACAGGAGAAAAATTGTCTATGCCTGGTGATTTGAACTCAACGCAGGCAGCTAGGTATTATTTCCCTGCCTACCTTGGATAACTTCCCAGTTATAAGAACATTTTTAGTCAAGACAACAGAAGTCTATAAGCCCAGGGTTATGGAAGGAAAATGAAAGCTGAATAAATCTGTATCTTCATTGTCTCATAATATTATCTCATCTACTTAGAACAGCTGTCCTATATTGCTTCTTGGATCCTCATCTTTTCCCCAACAGAGTGAAAAACCGGTGTCAAACAAACAAACTGTTTTTGTTTTCTCCCTGTGAGAAAATAATGATGCTTGCCAAGGTTTCCATTGACCTCAATGCACATTTCTTAAGTTACCTCCTCCACCTTTTCAACATCTCTGTGAGGCAGGTGGGAAGAATTAACAATCCCATTCTGCAGATGGAGAAACACTGCTGTTATTCTCCTTTTACTTTAAATACATAACATGCCCTGAAGTATGTGTCAATTAATACATCTGTTTGCCTCTGATGAACATCTGAGAAATATCTCTGTAAACTGTGAGCCACTGTTCCACCCTCAGTTTTTAACTTGTCATTTTGCATCTGTAAAATTCTGAACATTAATAAAGTAAATGGTAGGATCTAAAGAAGGAAGTTCCAATGTGATGCCAGGTCTTTGATTCTAGGGCCATAAGTCACTTAGGAACGTAAGCTTCTTAGTGACTATAGTGACATGATGACAATAACCCCATAGCTATATAGCACTTACTAAAATACTTGACTTGTGTCCAAGAAAATCTGAGTTCAAATCTTACTTCTGACATTAGCTATGTATCCAGGACTAAGTAACCTTTCTGGGCCATGGTTTTCTCATATATAAAATGGGGAAAAGAATACTGTACTGCCCTTTACAAGGTTACTATAAGACTTTAATGAAAAAATATAAAATCAAAAGTTCTATACAAATATTATTGCGATTGTTACTTCCTACGCATTATCTTCATCCTTACAACTGTCTATAGATATAGCCATTTAACTAATGAGAAAACTGAGACCTAGTGAATTGAAATGCCCTGCTTGCCAAAAGTCATATATTTAGTATGTATCTGAATCAAGACTTTAAGTCATATTTTCTCTCTCCAAAATTGTAAATTGTTGCAGTAGAACAAGACTGTTCCCACAATGATGGGAATAAACCAAACAGATTCTTGGGAGTAAGATGCATAGAGGCAGATTTCTGACTCAATAGGGAAACAAAGCATCCCAAGAGTTCGAACTGGACAAAAGTGAAACTAGTTTCCTTTGTAGGTAATGGGATTCCTATCCTTAAAAATCTTTAAACAGAGCCTGCATTTCCCCTTATCAGGGGTATTCAGCTACAATTTGAATTAAATGGTTTCTAAGATTCCTTTCATCTCTAAGTTGCTATGATTTTGTGATATAGTTGATACAGCATACTTCACAATCTTTAATCATTTTACATTATTTTTAACATTAGCTGTGTAGAGAGTCAAGATGGTAGAGAAAAAGCAGGGACTCGCTTGAGCTCTCCCAAATTCCCCTCCAAACAACTTTAAAGTAATATCTCAAAATGGATTTTGGAGTGGCAATCCCTAAAAAGGATGAGATGAAGCCATTTTTCATCCCAAGACAACTTGAAAGGTTAGCAGGAAAGGTCTGGCACAATGTGGTGAAAGTAGAGTCCAACCTGGCACAATTTGGAACTATGCCCAAAGGAATATAAAACCATGAACGTCTTTTGACCCAGTAGTACCAGTACTAAATCCATATCCCAAAGAGATTTTTAAAAAGGGGAGGGCAAAGGACCTATATGTACACTTTTTTTTGTTTGTCATGACAAAAACTTAATTTAAAAAAGCATATAATAAATCTCTAAATTACTTTCAAAACTTTTGCTTGTCTGTGTTTTCTTCCTAACTTGATTTCTTCACTAATTAGCATTAAAATATTATAATGGACAGCCTTCTTTTAAATTTTTTTAGCATCAAAAATATTTTCTGACCACCCAGGCTTTCTTTTTTTAATTAAGCAATTTAGTTTTAGCTTTCAACCCTAACTTCCATAAGTTTTAAATTTTCTCCCTCTCACCCCAAGATGTCATATAATCTGATAAAGGCTCTACATATACATTCTTATTAAACATATTTTAACATTAATCATGTTGTATAGAAGAATTAGAGCAAATGGGAGGAATAATAAGAAAGAAAAAAAACAAAAAAAGAGCAAAGTGTATGCTTAAATCTGCATTCAGACTCCATATGTCTTTCTCTGGATGTGGATGCCATTTTTTAGCATGGATCTTCTGAAGTTGTTTTAGGTCCTTGCATTGATGAGAAGAGTCATTGTACAATGTGGCTGTTACATGTTCTCCTGGTTGTGCTCATTTCATTCAGCATTTGTTCATAGAAGTCTTTCTATGCATTTCTGAAGTCTGCCTACTCATCATTTTTTATGCTACAGTAGTATTCCATTACATTCATATACTTGTTCAGTCATTCCCCAATTGATGGGCATCCCCTCGATTTCTAGTTCCTGACCAATATAAAAAGAGCTATAAATATTTTTTTTTGTCCATGTGGGTCCTTTTCCCATTTTTATGGTCTCTTTTTGATATTGACCTAGAAGTGTTGTTGCTGTGTCAAAGGTCACATTTTTATAGTCCTTTGCGCAGAGTTCCAAATTGCTTTCCAGAATGGGTGGATAAGTTCACGACTACACCAACAATAAGTCGGTGATCCAATTTTCCCACATCTTCTCCAGCATTTATAATTTCACGCAAACTTTCTGAGGAGGATCTCTTGCTTTTGTTGTCTTTTGACACAGAACCTTTATTTCCCTCACATAATTCTGATTACCCTGAGCCTAATCTATTCTTGTCCTGACTTTGCTGATGAGTTCCATTTCCTATAGTCTGTGGGCTTCTGATTGACTTTGTATGTAGCTCTGAGGTGGAAAAAGTCTCTCATTGTGGTTTTTATTGGATTTTTTGTTCATTGTTCAGTCTGTTGCTATCTTCAAGTTTTTCTGGAAGATATATTTTGGAGCTAGGCAGTGTACCTCATGTTTAGGTAACCATTTTTTTGCCAGGAGGGATAGATATATATTCTTAATATATAATTCTTCCCACCCTTTCCTTCTTCCTTCCTCCCTTATGTATCCTTTTTTTCTTTTGAAATAGCTATGTTTTACATTTTTAGAGCTCCATTTCAGTCATATCCATCTAAGTCTCAGTGATACTTATGAGGTGAAATTTGTCTTCTTTTATTAGCCTCCCTAACTCTCACTTCTTGTTAACCATCCATCAACCAATAAAAAGGCATTTTTTAACTGCTTACTATGTGTCAGGCCTGTGCTAAGTGCTAGAACTGTGCGTTTGTGTTTAGACTTGTAAGATGATGTATTTTAATCATGAGTCCTTTCTTGGATCTTGCCTCTTGAAAATTTCTTTTCTAATGATCTTTCTTCATTATAACTACTTTCCAATGTCATCTAGCTTAGTGGATCTACAGAGGTGCTTTCTCCAATGCTCTTCCTTCTCAGTTTTAAGTCCCTCTGATTATAGTCTTAAACAGATAAGTTTTTAGTTCTGATGTGCTCTTCCACTGTCAAATCTTATGTCCAAAGTATTCTTCTGAATGCTATACTTTTTGAAGATCATTAACAAACTAGCTATGTTCAGAGAAGTATGACCAAGATAGCATAAAGGAAAGATCATACCATATAACTATTGGTTGAAGGATCTGAAGATGTTTAATCCAAAGAAGAGAATGCTTAAGTAGTACATAATAGTAACATTTAATACTATTTGAATTAATGGTTTGTGAAAACAGAATTGTTCTGCATGGTCCCAGAGGACTAAATGAGGAACAAAGGATGGGAGCTGTAGAGAAAAAAAAGAAAGATCCTAGCTTCATGTGATTAAAGATTTCTAATAATGACAGCTATCCAAAAGTGGAATGAGTTGTCTAAGAAGATAGCGGGTTAACCTTCAATAGAGATTTTCAAGCCAAGGCTAGATGACCACTTGTATTGAATGCTATAGAGGGATTCTCATTCAAATACAGATTAGATAAGCAGATCTATCTTGAAGATGCTGTTATTCTAAGCCCATAGATTAACTTTAGTCCTCAGCCAGACAAAAGCAGAGTGGAGAGGCAACTGAAGAAGGAAATGCAAGATTATTCCTTATCCCATGATTTCCTTTAGTGATGACAAGATATGTTTAAGTTTCAGAAGATGATTTCTCCTGAGGTCTTTCATTTGATTTCCTCTCTTTCTGAGGATACTCAGATGTGACCATGAAACAATGAAAATGGTGGCAGAAGGAACTTTCCAGCTAAAGATGTTTCTAAAAAACAGGAGGGTGGAGTCAGCCACTCAGATAGGCAAAAAAAAAAACATTCATACAATTACTCCAAGCATTCTGGAAAGCAATTTGGGATTATGTTAATAAAGGACTTAAGAGGTCCATAACTTCTGACCTTTGGGATTATGTTAATAAAGGACTTAGAAGGTCCATAACTTCTGACCTTTGGGATTATGTTAATAAAGGACTTAGAAGGTCCATAACTTCTGACCTTTGGGATTATGTTAATAAAGGATTTAGAAGGTCCATAACTTCTGACCTTTGGGATTATGTTAATAAAGGACTTAGAAGGTCCATAACTTCTGACCATTGATGGGCATTTACTCCAAGGAGGTGAAATATAGAAAGTCCCATTTATAGTAAATATTTATAGTCGCACTTTTTATAATAGCAAGGGACTAGAAATAAAATATGTGCCCATTAAATGGAGAGTGGCTAAACAAGTTATGATACATGCATGTCATAAAAACATTACTTTTACATTAGAAACACAAATAATTTGATCCAAAGTGAAGTTAGAAGAATCGGAAAAGCAACATCCACAATAACTAAAACAATGTAAGTGGAAAGTAAAAGAACAAATTGATAAAAACAGTCATTTAGTTATAGTTATTGAGGTTGCCTCAAGAAAAGATGAGAGACTAGAGCATCCTCCCCTCTGCTTTGCAGAAGTGAAAAGAATTCCAGGTGTGGAATTCTGCATATGACATCTGACTTGGTTAATATGTTGGTTAGTTTTGCTGAGTTTTTTTTCTTCCTTTCTTGCTTATTCTTTCTTATAAGAGATTGTTCTATAGGTGGAGAAAAGGGGAGTATATTGGGAAATGAATCTGATATAAAACCAAGTTATCAATACAAAATTTAAAATTAAGGAACAGAAAACATCCATAAAACCAAAGTCTAATTGAGAAATTACCCATTTTCTTTCTATCTGTGCTATATCTTATATTAAAACTCTTAAAATTTGCCTCTTGCTAACTCTTTTTAGACCTGATGATTCCTAGCTTTGGTTTATGGTCTCATGTCTCTGGCCCCAAAGGTCCCTGATTTGTTTGTTTAGGATTTACTTTTGTTTGTTCATGACACTGCTCTGATCCTTGCGTTGGTAAGACTTTCTCACCTATCTTCTTGGTCCCCAGATGATGGAAGATTCAATCTCAACTCAAGAGCATAGTGTATACTCAGTGTATACCCTTCAGAGGGCAAAAATCAAGCCAGACCTACAGAGAATTGCAACTTGCCCCTGATACTGGACCTTGTATGCTTTCTATGTAGTTAACACTTGAAAGATGTTTTCTCCTTTTCTTTATATTTGTAACAGAGTCCCAGATTTCACCTGGACCATGATTTGGGCATTCTGACTGATTGAACAATTGGCCTGGAAAATCTATTCTCAAGTGTTTGCATTTACCAGTGACATTTCTAAAACACTGTATGTGTGCAGGTAGGGGAAGCCAGATTACTGGAGCAATTGATTAAGTCAGACTTCGACCATGCCTCCAACAAAATGAAGTATGCAGTGGTTAGCGGGGAATTCATGAAATACTTTGCCAACAACCTGAGAGATTTTCTGAGGAAGGCTTCCTTCTGAGAAGCATTGGTTTGGAAATTAGGGAATCACAGTTGGAGATCTCTAGAGGAGCCCTTATGTCTCATCTTTTCTTTTTTAAGAATCATTTTCTTAGCTTCAAGTGTTTCCTTGGTACATAGTCAAGCACTCAAGTAAAGGCTTTATTACGATGCAACAACACAACTCAGAACTCTTCTCAGATAGTGCTCAACTTTTAATGGAGAGGAGAGACTTCTCTATTGAATTGATTTTAATTGAAGCTTCAACCTCATACCCTGACCTTTGTTTCATCTCCCTGATTGGAGAAATTAGCCACTTCATTAAGTATTATAATGCCTCCAATTTCTTCAAGCAACTTGACCATTTTGGATGCCTTTGGGTTTGGTGTCTTGCATTCAGTGACTAGATTTTAGATGATAATGCTGGGCATAAGGGGTAAACTGGCTAAAATTCGATCTTCTACAAGATTTTCCCATCTTCCCTTAAATGCTAGTTAGCCATTCCTCTATTAATTATCTTCAACTTATTCTGTACATATATAACCCCCTCACACACACACACACACACACACAGGAAATTGTCTGCATATTGTTGTATATAATTACATTGTTTGTATATGGTTGTCTGTATGTCATCTCCCCCCTTTATACCAGTAGTGACTTGAGAACAGTCTCTTTTTGTCTTTTTTGTAACAACTGCACTTAGCACAATGCCTGGCACATAGTAGATATTTAATAAATGCTTATTGACTTGACTTGGTAAGGGCAACATCTTTCTTATTATTCAGCCAGGGTTTAGGAGAATGAGGTTTGACTGATTTTATTTAGAAAAGGTGAGTGGAGTTAGAAAGGAGCAATGATCTCAGAGGAAAACAATAGGAGATTTAGATAGGCACCCATGGCTCAAAACACAACCTCTGTGTTTATGTGGACTGGGTTCAGTATTGGAAGCTTCTTTGATTTGTTTTGTCTTCCACCAGGGTTTGGTTCATGTTTAGTTCTCCATAACAAATGGAAAATGCCCTGAACTCTCATATAAGCAATTGGACTACTATGTCTACCACGTCATCATCCATCTAGACTTTTTTCTTTATCCCTTGTCCATTTTCTATACTAAGAGGCCTCCAGCATCTGTCTGCAGCAGATACACTAGGAGTTCTCTACCATAGATCAATATCCTGAAGACTTCCTCCAAGAAAATGAATAGAGGAAGACCCACATGCCTTTTGGGGACCCTTTCTGAATTTCTCTTTGATATAGAGCAGGCTGCTTAACTGGACATAAAACAACAAGCAATTTACCTTCTGAACACTTAAGATGACTCTCCTTCCCTCAAGGTGAAGTCACGCCCTCCTCGGGAGTTCTATATGATCCTTTAGACTTAGAGCACATCTGTGGACCTGAGTATATAGTATCATTAGAGAGTTGACTGCCTTCCTCCAAGATCTGTACAGTCCACATGATTCATAGGATTTGTGAAACACAAGGTTTAGATTTCCTTTGTCACATCACAGCTTTATTCCTTTACTGCTCCCATAAACCAGCTCTTGTTTGGTCTAAGAATAGGATTAGGATCTAGGAATTTGGCTTTAATAGGAAGTCTTCCACTGGGTTCATGAATTTAGGCCAGAAAACCTTGCCATAGGGTCATTGCCTCTGTCTACTCTTATCCCTGGGCCACACAGTTCTCTGTTCCACATAATTCTTACAAGGTTCTTCAGCAGGGATCTACATAGATATTTGGATTTCTCTTAAGCTCACTCTCCATGTGTGTGTCTATCTTTTCTTTACCAAACTTCTTTGTAGCTCTCATCTTTTTCTGTTCCCTTTGCCTTTGCTTTCCTTTTTAAAAGTCAAGTCCTAAAATGTAGACTTGGAATTTGAACTGACCCAATCCACAGTATCCATTGTGGTGTCAATGGTATACTCATTTTGGCAACACATATACTAAAATTGATGTCAATGGGTGCAGTCAAGTACAAAGCAATGTATTTACACCTTTTTATAACATCATTAATAGAAGAGGAATTCTCATTTATAGAAGTAATGTATACACTAACAATAAAGTCTGGATGCACCTAATACACTTTTTCTGACTTAGAAAGAAAGCATGATGTTTTTTGAGTGGGAAGAAGAAAGAAAGAAACATAGAAAGAAAAGTCAGAAAGAAGGAATCAGCAAAATATATAGTATGCTAATGAGGAATATTTTGCAAAATATAACAGGAGAATCTGAAACTTGAAATCCAGGGCTGCTCATTTTACTTTACTATTCTCTATACCCAGACTGAAGCTTGTGGTAGGGTTAGATTTTACCCATAAGGGCAACAGGTGATCCTTTACAATATTGTGATTTGGGAGACTCAAGGGATCCCATTCTGCACTCTCTACACCTCCCACCCTATGCAAGCCCTGCCTCTAGGATGGATCACATTTCATCATTAGGGATTCCTTTACTCCAGAATCCTGGGGGAGTAGGAAAGAGCCTCAGGGTCCAATCACTTGAATCCATCCCTGAACAAGAATCCTACAGATGTGAAAAATGATTACCCATCTAGATTTTCTCCTCTATCCTCCATCTAGACAAAGATCCAAAGACCACCAGCACCTGCCTGCAGCAGTTATTCTAGGGGTTCTCTACCACCCGTCAACAACCTCTCTACACACAAAGGAATTGAAGAAAAGTGACATGCCTTTTGAGGTCTCCTTCTGAATTTGATAGTACCAAATTTGGTTCCTTCACTCCCTGCACACACAGTATATGATATATAAAGCAGAAAATATATTAGGGGTGGTTAGAATGGAATAAAAATGACATTTTCAGAATATATAAGGAATAAGTCAGTTCACAGGGGAAAGTGGCAAAGTTCCCCTTTTCCACTCAGTTCCACTAATATTCATTCCCACTTTTTGTTTTGAATTACTTGTTTTTGTCTTTTAAAGGGATTTTCCTAGACTAAATCCTTCCAGTTGACTTACCGTGAATCAGGTTTCTCTGTTGCCTTCATTTTGGTGCTTTCTCCATCTTTTTTCATTACTTCCTAGATTCATGACCATGATCTAGCTAGCCTGAATAACCCCTTCTCTGGTTTATCCAGAGAGAAGATGATGCTGAGTTAATGACCCAACATATGAGTACTCTGTATTGCTGTTGGCAGCAGTATCAAATCAGGGACAATGGGTGAGTATGATGCAGGGCCAAGGGCCACAAACATGGAATTTATGGACCTGAATTCACATTCTTGCTCCAAAACTTCCTACTTATTTGGCTTTGGGCAAGTCATTTTTCCTCTTTGGGCCTCAGTTTCCTTTTCCTGTTAGATGAGGGAATGGGAATTAGAGTGGATGACATCCAAGGTCCATTCATGTCTAAAGTTTGATTCTATTCAAACTTTATTCAAACTTATTCTATTCTACAATATTGATTCTATTGTAATTTGGTATGAAGTAGTGTGGGGTAGTAGAAAGGACAATAGAGTCAGAATTATGACAGCTGAGTTCAAATCTTGACTTTGATGCTTACTGGTTGTGTAATTTTTGGAAAGATTCTTAACCTGGGTGTGGGCTGGGTGGAAGCACCATTATTTAATTCATATTTAGAATTGCTTCCATTACCAATGTTCCTGTTTTCTCTGCCATCCTGTTATCTGTTCACCCCCTAGCTATAGGAAAGTTTGCTACCTACATTATAGTGTTATAGATTGCTAGAGTTGGAAGGGAACTTTTGAGTTCATATTGTCCAACATTTTACATATATCAGCACACAGACCCAGAATTTGAGGACTGTCGGCCCTCTCACCCTCTCCATCTAAATGGGTCCATAGATCTAGACCACTATGAACAAACTGAGTTCAAACCTTGAGGAGTTTGATTCCTAAACGGGGAACTATGTTGTTCTTTTGAACTCTCTGGCTCATTATATTTCCATTCTGGAGCCCTGGGGAGGAATCACAGAAAGTTTACGTTTGTCTCATATCTAGAATTTCCCTTAAAAAAGGAGAATAAAATATTACACAGTATATGATGCTTCAGGTATAGGATAGCTATTTTTTTTTAACATTTTAATTAATTATTTTTAGTTTACAGAACTCAGATCCACAAGGTTTTGAGTTTCAAATTTTCTCCCCCTCCCTCCCCTCTCAACTTTTCCCTTACCCAAGACAGCATGCAATCCCATACAAGCTCTACATATACATTAACATTAAACATTTTCACATTAATCATGTTGCAAAGAAGAATTAGAACCAATGGAATGAACCACGAAAAAGAAGAAACAAAAAAGGGAGAGAAAATGGTATTTAGACTCCAAAGTTCTTTCTCCGAATGTGGATAGCATTTTCCATCATGAGTCTTTTGGAGTTGTCTTAAACCTTGCGTTGCCTTCTTCTATTGATTTATCTCCTATTTATCCTATCTTTAGCTTGTTAGTGCACAGTCCTTTGCACATTATTTACCCCCGTTTGATTGGGTTTGTCCTTTATTCTTTTTTTTCCCCAGTTATTCTTTTATTTAGAAACATTTTTCTTTAATAAAAAAAAATTATTTATTTAACTTTTTACATTCATTTTCACAAAATTTTGGGTTCCAAATTTTCTCCCCTTTTATCCCCTCCCCCCCACCCCAATACACCAAGCATTCTAATTTTCCCTATCACCAATCTGCCCTCTCTTCTATCATCCCTCCCTTCTCTTGTCCCCATCTTCTCTTTTGTCCTGTAGGGCCAGATGACTTTCTATTCCCCATTACCTGTACTTCTTATTTCCTAGTAGCAACAACAATACTAAACAGTTGTTCCTAAAACTTTGAGTTCGAAATTCTCCCCCTCCTTCCCTCCCCACCCATTCCCTTTGGGAAGGCAGGCAATTCAATATAGGCCCTATCTGTGTAGTTTTACAAATGACTTCGATAATAGTTGTGTTGTGTAAGACTAACTGTATTTCCCTCCATCCTATCCTGCCCCCCATTGTTTCTATTCTGTCTTTTGATCCTGTCCCTCCCCAAGAGTGTTGACTTCAAATTGCTCCCTCCTCCCATTGCCCTCCCTACCATCATCCCCCCCCCCTTGCTTATCTCCTTCTCCCCCAATTTCCTGTATTGTAAGATAGGTTTTCATACCAAAATGAGTGTGCATTTTATTCCTTCCTTTAGTCAAATGTGATGAGGGTAAACTTCTTGTTTTTTTTTTTCTCAGCTCTCCTCTTTTTCCCTCCACTAAAAAGTCTCCTGCTTGCCTCTTGAATGAGATATAATTTACCCCATTCCATTTCACCCTCTTTCCTCCCACTACATTTCTCTCTCACCATTTACCTTAATTTCGTTTAAGATATGGTCCCATCCTATTCAATTCACTCTGTGCTCTCTGTCTCTGTATGTGCGTGCATATGTGTATGTGTGTGTGCATGCACACGTGTACGTGTGTGTGTGTATAATCCCACCAACTACCCAGATATTGAAAAATTTTAAGAGTTACAAATATTGTCTTTCCATGTAGGAATGTAAACAGTTCACTTTTGGTAAGTCCCTTATGACTTCTCTTTGCTGTTTACTTTTTCATGCTTCTTCTCATTCTTGTGTTTCTAAGTCAAATTTTCTTTTCAGCTCTGGTCTTTTCATCAAGAATGCTTGAAAGTCCTCTGTTTCATTAGAAGACCATGTTTTCCCCTGAAGTATTATACTCAGTTTTGCTGGGTAGGTGATTCTTGGTTTGAGTCCTAGTTCCTTTGACTTCTGGAATATCCTATTCCATGCCCTTTGATCCCTTAATGTAGAAGCTGCTAGATCTTGAGTTATCCTGCTTGTATTTCCACAATACTGGAATTGTTTCTGTCTAGCTGCTTGCAATATTTTCTCCTTGACCTGGGAATTCTGGAATTTGGCCACAATGTTCCTAGGAGTTTCTCTTTTTGGATCTCTTTCAGGCAGTGATCGATGGATTCTTTCAATATTTATCTTGCCCTCTGGTTCTAGAATATCAGGGCAGTTTTCCTCGATAATTTCATGGAAGATGATGTCTAGGCTCTTTTTTGATCATGACTTTCAGGTAGTCCCATAATTTTTAAATAGTCTCTCCTGGATCTATTTTCCAGATCAGTTGTTTTTCCAATGAGGTATTTCACATTCTCTTCCATTTTTTCATTCTTTTGGTTTTGTTTTGTGATTTCTTGGTTTCTCAGAAAGTCATTAGCCTCCATCTGTTCCATTCTAATTTTCAGAGAACTATTATCTTCAGTGAGCTTTTGAACCTCTTTTTCCATTTGGCTAATTCTGCTTTTGAAAGCATTCTTCTCCTCATTGGCTTTTTGAACCTCTTTTGCCAATTGAGTGAGCCTATTTTTCAAGGTGTTATTTTCTTCAGCATTTTTTTGGGTCTCCTTTAGCAAGGTATTGACCCATTTTTCATGCTTTTCTTGCATCTCTCTCATTTCTCTTCCCAGTTTTTCCTCCACCTGTCTAACTTGATTTTCAAAATCCTTTTTGAGCTCTTCCATGGCCTGAGGCCACCAGACATCCCCCTGGGATGTCTGGGATACAGAGGTCCCACCCTCCAGGTTTTTCCCTGATGGTAAGAATAGTTCCTTGTCATCAGAATTGAAAGGTGAGAACATCTGTATCCCCTCAAAGTAGCTCTCTATAGTCTTATTTTTCTTCCCTTTTCTGGGCATTTTCCCAGCCAGTTACTTGACTTCTGAGATTCCTCTCCACCCCTGCCTAGATCTGCCCAGCTAGTGCTTGGAGTCTGAGATTCAAATGGGCTTTCAGTGGCAGATGTGGCTGCTATTCAACGTGAGCTTAAGTTCTGGTGCTTGGGTGGGAGCAGGGCTGCCTCCCAGGCTCAGTTCCCTCAGGGGCTTTATGCAGAGACCTTCAGTAATGGAGCTCCTGTCTGCTTGGGGAGTCCCGGGCCACCACTGCCTCTGCCGTTCCCTCCGCCGTTGCCTCCCGAGGGGGCCCGAGTCACGGAGACACCCCACTGCCCTCTCAGCCAGCCCAGACATCTCTCTCACTGACCTGTAACGTCTGTGGGTGGAGGGACCTTCGCGGCCTCCGGAGGTTCTGTCCCTGAAGCCTGCTCGGATCTGCTCCTCTGGGGCCACAGCCAGGGCAGCACAGGGGTGGGCTCCGCTTTCCGGGGTGTGACGGACCCCTGGGGATGGCTCTCCAGGGCTCTCTGGAATGGAAATCTTTTCCACTGTGTTTCTGCATGCCTTGCAGTGCTCCAGAATTTGTGGGGAGTTCTTCTTGCAGGAAATATATGGGCTGTGGGTTCGGAGCTAACATATGTGAGTCTTTCTACTCCACCATCTTGTCTCCACCCCCGCTTTTTGTTTTTATAAAAAATGAATTCACAAAAAAAAAAATACTTACAAACATGCTTTGATAAAACCTTAAGCATGAAATAGTAAGTTGTAGCTACTACTTTACTCTGCAGGGTGGTTATTACCTAAAACTCTCAAAACATAAAACATTTTATGAAATTGTTGAATATTCCTTTCACCTTACCCTCTGTTCCTCATTGTCCAAACAGCTCCCTCAAGGTGATGTCTTTCAGTAGCCAGGTCAAGGATTGGATTCTTCCTCCTTTTATTACTAGTCTTTACCAAGTAATGTAGTGGATGTAGGGGGATTTTTGGTAGCATACCTTTTGATTGAGGAACCTAAGAATTCCTGATCTCCCAAGGCAGTTGTTTCAGAAAACTCTCAGGATCACCACTTTTCCATCAGAGGAAAAAATTCATATAGTAGAAAAGGCAGCCAGAAGCCTGAAATCCCAAGTCAAACCGGATGAAGTAGCACATTGATATGATGGCACTTAAATCACTACCTGCCAGTGGAAGTTCTAGAAAGAGAGAATTATATTCCCTAAATTCAGAAAGATTAAGGAAGAGAATGAAAGTAGAAACTATCTCCTTTTAAACTGATGCAAAATCTCTCTGACCACAAGGCTATCACCTGGGATGGTATGTGGCATGGATGAGGAGAGAATGAGGGAACACTTTAACACAATATTATACAGTTGGTAAGCATCAAAGTCAAGATTTGAACTCAGCTCTTATGATTTTTATCTCACCATATTCTCCATTATCCCACATCACCTCATGCCAATTGATCAAAATAACTTTAGTCCTGAAAGGACCTTTTGAGGTCATGTACTCCATTGTCCATATGCCCCATTGGAGGCATGTGCATATACAGGTATTTGTTCTTATCAGTCATGCTAGACTTTTTATGAGCTCATCTGGCATTTTCTTGGCAAAGATGCTCGATTAGTTTGCCATTTCCTTCTCCAGATCATTTTACAGATGAGGGAACTGAGGTAAGCAGGGTAAAGTGATTTCCCCAGGATCACACAGCTAGAAAGTGTTTGAGGTCAGATTTGAACTCAAGTTCTCCCAACTGCAGCACTAGCACACTATACACTGTACCATCTAGGTGCCCTGTGCATATGCAGATATTCACAATATGAAACAGATTTTTAAAATCCATTATACCCATGTATACATTGTCATTTGCTCATGAGGGTCATCTAATCTTAATCTAGGAATTAGTGGTATTTAGGTCCTAAAAGGAGGAGGGGGTGGCAAAAAAGAGACATGGAGAAAACAGTTCCATTACAACCCTTTACTATGTGGGTGTTGCATCCTTTTTATGTTCTGCTATCTCCTACAGATCATTTCTTCTCAGGTTGATTTCTTATGACTCATGGCTATGTAGCTTTGAGTAACTTTCAGGCTTGTAAACACCATAAGAAAAAAAAATCATCCCCCTTCTTTTTCCCCTATACCCTTCCCTGGCATCCTCCTCTTGTTAGCATTGGCAGATGCCTCTAAATGAGACCCTAGAAACTCTAATTTTTTTGATAAAGCAATGCTAAGTTTTAAGGCAATCTCTGGATGCACAGGAAAGCCTAGCACTGTATTAGATATAGGGAAAGTGAGGATAGATACTTATGCAGAGAAAAAAATATTCATTTCATTTTGCTCATATATTGATTTCCATTTGCATGGGAGTCCCATTTATATGCCAAGGAGTCCCCAGTTTTCCGAATTAATTCTCAACTCCAATGGTTGCTTCCTTATTTTCCTCTTCTCTCTTTTTGGTCTCTATTTCCTCCTCCTCCTCCTTTTTTATTTTTGGCTTCTTTCTCTTATTCTAGCTATCTTTTTTTTCCCCCTCTTCCCGCTCAGGATGTGTACTTTCCATCCCCTGGGTTCACACTGGGCATTACTCACCAGGTGGCATGGGGACCGGTAATTTCAGCTCCAATCTGACCTGGGAAGTCTTTGGTAAATGTGGGAGGGCGTCTGGTGCATCTCTTTCTGTGCCAACAGTGAAAATATACATGGCCAATTATATACAAGTCTGGAAGGCAAAGGAAAAAAATCCCTTTTCTTTCTATCCTAGTTCACCTTGGATCTGTTAGTTGGCAGCAGTTCACCAGCCTTTTGCAAAGAATTCCGTTCTATTGTCAATCCAGCTGCCGAGGCTTTGTTGTTCCATAATCATGTCTTTATAGGCAGCCACACCAACTATTGTGGGGAGCAACTCCCTGAACCATGATTAGCTTGCAATGATTATGTGTGGTTTTGTCAGTCACTTCCTAAAACTGGGTCTGCTGAGAAGCCCCCAACCCATCTTCTCTGTGAGCTGCAGCTGCAGAGGCCAAAGCATACATTTGTACTCAAGGAGTATTCATTGTTTTAGCATTAAGGGGCAATCCTGTGATTTTCTTCTCTTATTTGCTGGACAATTACAATAATAGGACATAATGTGGAGGAGTTGAAATGCCTAAAGATAAAGGTTAAAAATAAATGAGAGCTGTAATGAATATATCTAGTCAGCAGATGGCAATAGGTGGTTTTTTGCTTTTCTTTGTTTCTGAAGTCACATTGACTATTTTCTGTCCCTTGAGTGGGCCATGGGCTTTTACTGAAACCATTCTCTGTGCTTTAAATGTCCTTAGACTCCCTTTTTGCCAATTTAGTCCTTCCTTGTCCTTCTGAAGTCCTCCGTAAGTAGCACTTTCTCCATATAATCCAATCCAAACCAATATGAATTTATTAAGTGCCTACTATGTGCCAGACACTGTGCTAAATACTAAAGACACAAAGACAAAACCAAAACAAACCAAAAAAAAAAAAAAATGGAGATGCATTCTTCTAGAATGAGGCCTTTCTTCATCTGGCTCCCATTGACCTCACCTAAGACTGTGTTTTAAACCTCTTGAGCACACTTACCATGTAATAATACTTATCCATTTGTGTCTCATTCAAGAGTGTACTGATAAATGTTTAACAACCAACTCTCTGAAGAAGCACATCCATGACACACTTTAAAGTTTAATTTGCCTTATAAACATTTTCTCTATCATGAGAAAAGCAGCACATTGAGTTCTGATTTGTAGAATTTTCAAAATTCTGGGTTGTAAATGCGCACATTGAAAATTCAGCAATTAGTTTTTTGAACAGATTCAAGTTGACTTCAGCACACTCTTCCATCCCTCTCCTAAGCCATAAGCATGATGAAGATATCTTTTAAAAAAAAGCAATAGATGTGTATATTTATTTTACATGGATTTTTAATCTGTCCCTCTCACAAAGTCCCTCAGTGAGTGAGTAAAAAATACAACAAAACAAAACACTAGTTCAGCAAAAACAAAAACAAAAAATAACCCTCTAATATCGGCTTTGCCCCCAAATATGTATTTCTCCCTACGTTTTAAGTTCACCATCTCTCAGGCAGAAAGTGAGCTATGAGTTCAATCTTCAGTATCTTGATTTATGGTTTATCATTCCATTGATCAGAATTCTAATGCCTTTCCCTGTTTTTCTCTACAGTATTGTTGTCATTGCATAAATTATTCTCCTAGTTGCATTCATTCTACATCAGTTCATAGAAGTCTTTCCAGTTTCCTCTGAAATTTTCCGATTTGTAATTTCCTGTGGCATGATAATATCCCATCACATGGGATATATGCCATAACTTGTTTATCCATTCTCCAGTAGGAGAAAGACTCCTTAATTTCCAATTTGGGGTTAATATGAAAAAGATCTAGTATATAGACATATATGTATGTATATATGTATATATGTATATATGTATACTTGTATGATATGTACTATGTATGTGTGTATGCATGTATGTATTATAGGATAAGGATATCTTTTCTAAACTATTTCCCCAGGGAGTTAGACCAGTGTTCCATATATATCAGGTGCTTAGTAATTGCTTTTTAATGGAATCATCCTAGGCATGTGGGCAGCATAATAGGTAATGATGAGAGTAGGGTACATTGAGAGGGCAGAAATGGCAGTCCTCAGTTCAAATCTCCTCTCTACTTACTAGTTATGTAACTAGACAAACAGATAACAAGAAATAGGTATTGGTCTGAATCAGCAAGATCTCCTGATTCCCTTTGATTTGCCCTTGCTCTGGTTTTTGAACTCATTTACCCATGCCTCCTGGAGTCACCATATGTGTGCAGTCTCAGGGCATGGTCACTGCCAGCTTTGACTTCTTAACTCCAGTTGTAATCACACTCATCCAAAACTGTCCCTGGAGTCACAAACACTTTTCTTCTGCTGCTCAGCCTGGTGACCTCCACTTCCTGGTTCATCTCAACCCTACCCTGTTCTGATCTTTATCTTCTTCTGCCTCTGGGGAACATTTGGTAATCTCTGGTTTATTGTCAACAAACTTTCTTCCGTTCTCCTCTTACACTTTTTATAATTCCTAAAATCTGTTAGAACTTGTCTTTCTCCTAAAGGCTTCTCTCTTTTGCCAATGCTGGCTGCTTGTTTTCCAGACTTCCTTAACCAATTCACTGAGCCAGGAGAAATTGTTACACTCTTTGTTTTCCAAAACCACACTTCCAGACATCATTTATTCCATCAACATTCCTTTAAAGTTCATGCCATCTAATTATGTCTCTACTGGTCCTTGACATTGCCATTTACCAACCAATCACAACCTTTCTCTCTTTGACATCAAGTTCCTCCCTTTCTCCTGATACTTCTGAAGAGTTCAATATTCAGCAATTCAGTTCAAATTGAATTGAAATGAATGACATTGTTGAATTTCAGTATTTGCATTAGTTACACAAACACCCTGACCTCCCATTTTTTAATCGCTTCAACTCCTATACCATCATTTTTACTGCAGTCACTCATATCAAACACCTTACCCTCACCTGAAATTGCTCACACTCCAAGATCTTGAGTCCTGAATCTTCATTTACTCATAATAATCTCCTGTTTTCCCATCTGTCCTACACAATTACTCCAGAATTTCGTGTTAATACTTATCATCTCTTATGGTGTCAATAAACAATTTATTCAGCACTTACTATGTGCCAGACACTGTGTTAAATGTTGGGGATACAAAGACAAAGAAAGGACAGTGCTTGTTCTCAAGGAGATTACAGTTTAATGAGACAACCATCACATAGCTATGTACAAACAAGATATATACACTATAAATTGGAGATAATCAACAGAGGGCATTAGAATTAAGTGGGGTTGGGAAAGGTTCTTATAGAGGGGAGGATTGTAGCTAGGACTTGAAGGAATCTCTGCAGGAGGCAGAGATGAGAAGAGAAAATATTCAAGTCCTAGCTAGGAAGAGCCAGTGAAAATGCTTGGATTTGGGATGTGGATTGTTTTATGTGAGGAAGAACAGGGAAGTCAGTGTCACTGAGCCATAGAGGATATAGAAGTGAGGAAAATACAAGCAAGCCATCCAGGTAAGAAAAGACCAGGCTTATTTTATTTTGGGGGTGATGGAAGTCATTGGAAATGGCTAGAAATGGAAAATAAATGTGTTGGGAGGGTGACATGGTTAGAACTTCAATTGTTAGTTTTCCCTTCTTCATACTTTTAATTACCTAGGTCCATAATTATTGTACTCTGGTGTACTACATATGAATTTGTATTTTTTCATTTCTTATGGAAATGAATCCTTGAAAACACTCTTGACTAGAGAAAGTGAAGATGGGGAGAAGGGAAAAGGGGAGAGTATGTCAGATTTGGACATCTAGTTAAGGAGGTGATGGCAAGAAGAAATTGGGGAGTAGGGGGTCAACATTTGACAAGCATGCCTTCCTGCAGCCCTGTCCTATCCTCTCCTGCCTTTGCATATTTGCACGAACTGCCCCACATCCCTAGAATGGACCTTCCCTGTTCCTCTGTCTAGTGAAAATTTTTTTTCTTCAAAAGGTTGTTCAGGGGTCATATTCTCCATCAGACTTTATGAAATGGCATTTACTAGAAGTGATTTTATCCTTTACAAACTACTCATGTTCTATCCCCTGTATGCACAAACTTCTATTAAAACTATTTGTGGGTTTTTTTTTTCACCTTGCTGGATTCCAGTGTTAAGCACAGTGCCTGGCATGTAGTAGGCACTTCATAAATGTTTATTGATTTATTGTAAGCTCTTTGAAAACAAGAATTGGGCCACTAAAAACAAACTCTATTCTTATTGCCTAACAGCACCTTACACATAAGAGCAACCTAGGTAGTACAGTAGAGTGCCAGACCTGGAGGCAGGAAGAAGCATCTTCCTGAGTTCAAATCCAGCCTTAGACACTTACTAGCTATATGACCCTGGGAAAGTCATTTCATCCTGTTTGTTCCAGTTTCCTCATGTAGAGAATGAGCTGGAGAAAGAAACAGCAAACCAGTCCAGTATCTTTGCCAAGAAAACCCCAAATAGGGTCATGAAGAGTCAGGCATAGCTGAATACAACTGAGTCACAAATCTCATACATATAATTTAAAACTGTTATTTCATCAACATAGGGAGCTCTGTAGCCTTTACAAAGGCAGATCAGCAATTTCTCAGTAATTTACAGACTTAGAAAGTAATCTGGGAGCCATGAAAGATTAATTGTCTTGCCTAGGGCCACAGAATTAGTATGGATCAAGGTAGAATTTGAATCTAGCATCATCTAAACTGCAAAGTCAGTTCTTTATCCTAATGGCATGTTGCTTCCCATCTTGTATATAGTAGGCACCCTATAAATGTGTGTTGAATTTCATTGTTTGACTAGGGAAAACTTTTTATGTTGATAAAAGCTTTGGGAGCCTGGTATATTTTTGAATGCATTTGTAAGTCTATTTCAAATATACCAGACTTTCAGGAAGCCACAGAATACTTAATTCATAATGAGTGCATGCGTGTCTTTCTCTCTTGCCAAGTCTATTCAGGGCAAAGAAGCTGACTTCAGTGCTGTCACAGTGATCAGTATGGCTCACCGGGAGGGCCATCTTAGCGATCGTTACATATCGCCACACGGTCAATAGGTCTGTGGCAATCTAGACTGATGGTTGAGTCTGGCCCCAGCAAACTGGTCCAGCCCTGCTGTCAAAGGCAGACAGGAGGGCAGACACCTTGAGTCCATGTTCACTTCTAATTCACCTTTCTTCCCCAAAGGATGAAGTTTCCCGCCTGCTGTTTGACTCCTGTTTGTACCTGTGGCTACTAGATGGAGACAGAGCAGTTCGGGTTCAATAGTTCTTGCCTGCCTGCATATCATTTTAATTTACATTGAACTTGGCAACAGACAAAGGACCCATAATGTAAAAGCACTAATGTGCTTAACGACTGTTAAAATGCACTTAACATTCCACATTCAACATGTAAAGGTTGGGTGAACAACTGTTGCCAAACCAGTCATCAGATCAGTGAAGATTATCCTGCTTCTAAGGCTGGTGTGATGCTGCCTTGATAACAGCACAACCATCCATACCATGGAATGGTGCCCAGCATGCTTCTAAGGACAGTCTCCAGGAGGCTTTGTTTAGGGTAAACTCTTCTGCCTATCTTGATAGGACTTGATATTTCAGCAACACCCCCTTTCCAAATTTCTTTAGCTTTGCCAGAGTTTATCTCTTTAATCTTCCAGAGCAATAAGTAGGAAGCAGGTCCGTTTCAGATGCTGAAGACATCAAGACAAGTCAGGGAGAAAAAGTGATTAGCTCACAGTTGCAAAGAGCCCAAGGAATGGGACAGATGTCACCTACAAACAGCAAGAATTAGGAAGAAATGGTCACTGGAAAGTAACTTGGAATTCCACACAGTTGCCTTGTGGCAGGGTCTAAATCCTGAGCAGCTCATTAAAAATTGCCAGTAACATCCCAAGGGGCTTTCATTCTGTCCTAATTCTTTGAACAGCTGTTTGTGTGTAGGGGGTGCTGTTATGAATCCAAGGAAGAAAGCCTTCTTCATGCAAGGAGAAATTTTCCCCTAAGTGAGTGCAGATTCTGTCATGCAGGGAATCTAAGAATGTCCTTGGATATTTGTCTATAGGTAGAATGGTGACTTCTTATACTTACTACAATGCTTGGTACTTAATAAGTGCTTAGCAGATGCTCATTGATTGAATGAATTGTTATAATCAGTATCTATGAAACTGGACACACAAAGAAGATGTGCCTTAAGAATCTGGAACAAAGTAAAGGAAGAAATCATTTGAATTTGGAGCTGATGAAAATTTATATAAATAATAAAGATGTCAGCTATAAGAAAGAAAACCAAAACGACTATGAATGAATTGTAGTGTTAAAAAAAGGCATCAACATGACCTTTAATATAAAGGGAAATATCATAAAAAGATGATGTGACAATGGGTTGTGACACTAGATAAGTGACTATCACATCAGAGAGTCTGAGTTCCTTCATCATTAAAATGGGAATGATAATGTCAGACATTCCTACCTTAAAAAATCATTGTTAAAAGGAAACAAAATAAAGGACTCAAGCACTGGGTAAACCCAAAAGTGTTGTATAAATGCCAGATGTTATTGTTAAGTTGCTCATTCACTTATTCAATAAAAATTATTAAATTGCTTTTTGGTGAAATATCCTAGCCTGAGTCCACTGGGAGACAAAAAGATAAGTAAAATGTAGTGCTTCAAGGAACTTAAAATAAAAGTGAGAAGACATATATAGAGATTGATATAATACTAATTTCAATATGATTAATATTCAAGAGGAGTTCAAAGTGTTATGAGATTCAATGATAGAGGAATTGCTTCTAGAGGGAGAATCTTTAAACAACATATATTTTTTGAGCTGAGCTTTAAAGGTAGGATGGCAATCAGCAGAGGAGGGGGCATTGTAATTATAGGAAATGATATGAGCAAAGGAGTAGAGGGATGTAAGTAAGAGATGGCAAGTAGATAAAATTGGCTAGAACACTGAGACCATTAAGGAGAAAAATGGGATACAAGTTTGAAAGAGCATATCAATGTTAGCTTGTGGCAGGCTTCGTGTATCAGTCTAAGGAGTTTGGAGTGTAGTTGATAGGCAATAGGTAGCCATAGAAGGTTTTTAACAGGAGAATGACTTGGATATCAGGAAGTTTGCTTTGGCACTGATATTTTGGTTAGATTAGAAAGAAAAAAGTCTAAGCAAAGGGCAATAAATCTAGCTTTCTCTTAATTAAGGTTGTTGGTGAAACTAGTGTTTCTTTTGAAAACCTACCAAGTGGACACCAATTTGAAGTATCATGTAGGTAAAATAAACTGACCTATTCTGATTATATATGGGCTATATCCCTTAATTCCCTCCTAGCTTTGAGACACCTAATGGATCAGAATCTGCTCAGCATCATTGCTTGTGAATGCCTGAGTAGTTTAATTTTACTATGCCAACCAAAGGTCTTTCTGACCCCACTTTGAGCAATCTATTGTCCTTGGAGCCTAGTGAGAAGATTCTTTCTAAACCCAGTAATGACTTTATGTACCATACATGTCAATTCTAAAGCAAGAACAAAAGTGCAGTGGCCAAGCTAGAGACATTTTACCCACTTCCCATGTTGCAGCCCAAGTCCCTGAAGTCTAAATGAATAACATTAAGTCATATCATTTTTGAGTGACTCATCAAATCAAAAAGGCTATATTCCAAAACTTAGCCAAGAAGAACAAGGTGTTTTCTAACATCTTCTCAAAAAATGATGACCAATTGAATATATTTTAATGTCTGGGCATAAGATAATCTCAACCCTAGAGAGGAATGTCTGGTGTTTAGGAAAAGGAACCGAGATAAATACGAATCTGTCAGTGTGTTTTCCACATTATCCTGTGGAGAGGGTGATCTGATTCTATCTGCTGCAACTGGTTCTTTAAACAAACATATCTCTAGAGTAGAGAAACTATTTGAGCTTGAAGGGAATATCCCTTAAGAATATCTAACTCCCTTTGCTCACTAAGTAACCTTTTGCTTCTGTTGTAATTTGGTCTCTTGAGTAGAATTATCCATCTTCCATAAGGAGCTGTCCCATGGAGATGACTGCCTGATACCAGTTCATTTGCCAGTTTCATCTTGCACTGATACTTTTGCTTTTTAGTCAATGTCTTATGAGTTCAGTTAGCATGAATCCATTCCCCAGAACTGGGTCATATGTAGTTAGACTTGATGAGCTTATAGGTTATTTGAAAACTATCCTGGGGTTTTTGTGGTCTACAACTCAATATGGCAGGTTTTAAACTTATCTGTTTCTATTTTTTAATTATTGTGCATGGTTTCATTTTGTTAACTTCACTTTGCCTCAGTTTAGAGAAATCTTCCCATCCTGCTCTGTGATGTGGCAGACAAAATAGCTAGTCTAATCTTGGGCTGCTTTAAGAGAGCCATAGATTCAAGGATTTAGGAGGTAATAGTCTCACTGTACTCTGTTCTGACCAAGCTGGAGTATTCTTCAGAATTCAGGATACCACAGTTTTGGAAGGACTTTGATGAGCCAGAGAGGGTCCAGAGGAGGGTAATCAGAGAAAATCCAGAGGATGGTTAAAGATCTTTGAGTTCAAGTTAGTCAGTCAACAAGAATTTGTGAAGCACTTACTGCAAGTCAGGTACTATGCTAAGTTATGATGATACAAAGAAAGTTGAAAGCATGATCCTGTCCTTAAGAAGCTCACACAATAATGAAGGACAGAGCACATGAAAACAACTATGCAATGCAAAATATATATAATATAAAAGGAATATATTATCAAGTCACCTTTTCATTGAACCACATGGCCCATCTTATACTAACTTACTTAAGTTGGCTTAAAGTGGCCACTTTAGATGACTAAATTTGTCCATAGACTAGAGTGTACAAATGAATAATGGTAACAGCTGATGTTTCCATGGATCTCTTAGGTTTGCAAAGGTCTCTATGTTTATTACCTCTTTTAATCTTTGAAACAATTCTGAGAGACATGTGCTATGGCTATTAATATCACCATTTTGGAGATCAAGAAGCTTGGGCTTGGAGATTATGTCATTTACTAGTTGCAGTTAGAAAGTGCTGGATGGATGGAGGCAGAATCCAAACCCAAGTCTTGTATCACTCCAAGCTCATCCTTCTTGCCTCCATACTCATTCACCACCACAGGAATGAGAGAGAAAGAGGTGGTGGACAAAGTGAGGAAAATGTGCATATCCCCCAAATCAGAACCCCAAATATTGGCTCATGTCACCAGGATGTGGAGAAACTGTTGGTTACAAAGTGGATTTAGGATAGAATGTACCATTTGAAGTCTTACTGGTGCTCTGGAATGCTAAATACTGCCTGATCTCTTCAATGAAGAAATCTGACCCTGCTGACAAGAGTCCCCAGAAACCATCTCTTCACGCCTTATTGGTTTGGCTTCTTATGATAGATGATATGACACACAGTCCGCAGGGTTGTTGGTACCTGCTCTGTAAATGATCCTAGTACCACAGCTGAAGGCAAAGGGACCATCTCTCAATCCTAGCTGGGGGTTTTGACATTTATTTTTCAAGTATGGTGATCAGTGATTTATTGTGGTTAGAGGCTTCCATCTGCATCAAAACTGAGAGACTCTCCTACCTAGTCCCTCTCCACTCACTTGCTGTTGCCGATGCTGCTTTACCATAACCAGGAAAGGGTTATTGCCCTGGTTAACCCAGAAGGTTCAACTTCTCCAGTGAGAACAGGGCCTCACTAGTGGCCTGGAGAACATCTCATTGAATTGATGTGGTGAGCTTTAATTCCTAGTTTAAAGTAACATCTTTCAACCTTTTTTGAAAATGTCCTTGTCTATAAACTGAGTTTGTTTCATGGATGAAAATGTGTGATCTTTATTTTTTAAAGAAGGTGCTAGGCAAACTCAAAACTTCAATTCCCATGCCTGCTAATTAGGAGGAAAACTATCTTTCCTCTGTCCTTTAGGTCATATTCTTTTATTTTTATATCACCCTTCATTCCACATGTATCCCTCTATTCCCTTATCTCCCCAGAAAGTCTGAGCATAAGGAAAGTTTTCAGCTCCTCTCCTCCAAAGGAGCTAGGTGGCACAGTGGATAAAGCACTGGATCTGGAGACTAGAAGATCTTAGTTCAAAGCCATATACAGGCATTTATTACCTGCAGAACCTTGGGTGAGTCACTTAAACTATTTACCTCAGTTCCTTCATTTGTAAAATGAGACAAAATAATAACATAATTTGCAAGTGAGGGGGAGGGTATTTTTCTCCCCTTCCTCTCCCATATTAGTCATGTGGCCTTGAAAGGAACCACTAGACCAGAAAACATGGTAGACAATAAGGAACAGACACACACGCCAGACAGACACGAGTGCAGAGAAACAGTTACCTAAAGGAGAAAGAAGCTTCAAGAAATTGGACCCTTGTCAGCAAGCCAGCTAAGGAAAAGAACAGGGTATGAGACCCTGGAGACACCATATCCCATGGGAACTATTTAAAGGCCCTAAAAAGAGAGAAGAATCTAACAGTGCCTGTAATACTGGGAGTTATAAGTTGCCCTTTTCATCTATGTGTCTCACATGTGCTCCTCACTATCATTACATTCTAAGGATGTGACCTCTCTTTACATAGATGTTATGGTTATTTGTTGGAAGTATATCTTTAAGTACTAATGGGCAGCACAGTGATGGAAACTTATAAGTAAACATAAGGTATGTCAAGCACGAGTTGGGAAAATATCTCCGAAAAAGTACAACCTTGTAACAAAGATTAAAAAAAAACCCAAGAAAGTAGACATAGGGGGGAAGCAGTTCAGAAAAAACAAACAGCAAAGCAACCAAGCCTAACAGGACATAAAAATATAATATTCCCATGTGTGTAAAGAAGGGAGGGAGGTGTATTTTCTCAACTCTTCTCTATGGCCAGGTGTTTTTGGTCACTATAGTTTCACAGCATTCTGTTTCATTTTTATTGTTTCTATTGTTTCTTTTTCTTTCATTTACATCACTGTAATCATCTTGTATTGTTTTCCTGGATTTGCTTTCTTCCCTCTACATCAGTTTACATAAGTCTTTCCATGACTCTCTGAACTCTTCCTATTCATTATTACTTATAACAAAGCAGTATTCTGTTATATTCACAGACCACAACTGGCTTAGTCATTCTTCAATCTATGTTTATCTACTTCATTTCTAAGCCCTTGTTATATGGTCAATTTTAAGGAGAAGGGACAATGTTGATCATTACATATCTTCTAGCATCACCTTGTCAAATGGAATAATTGACCTCTTTGACAGACAATGAAGGTCATAGGGGTCATTTATGTTTAGGTAATCAATTTAGAATCATGGATGCTGAGAGTTGGGAATCCAAGATAATCTTTTCTGATCCCTTACATCTATAGATACGGATATCTAAATAATCCAGAATAGTTATGAATGCTTTTTTTTCTTAAGAAATTTCAGGGCAAAAAAGTTGTGTCATCTTCTAATAGTCCCTTGTTTTATCAACCTAACGATTAAGTTTTTTTCCTTTACATAGAGCTGGAATCGCCTCCTAATTGTATCCAATGGCACCTAATTGTTCTCTATTCACCTTGGACATGTTAGTCTTATGTCCTTAATTAAGGATAAGCTCATTGAGGATGAGGGTCATATCATAGCACCTAACAGTATTGGACACACTGCACAAACTTATTAAATATTCATAGATTGATTGATTTTTTTAGCATACTTGGTATTCAACAGACTATGTATCAAGAAAACTATGTTTCAGGTAATGTTTTATATTCCATTACATTTCTCTGAATGGCATACCTTTGGGCAAAGATGAGATGAGTATTTACCATAAGGCATCAATGTTATTAATGACAAAATTCAGAAACCATTTGAGGTTGAGAAAATAGATACCTTTTTGAATTCAAGAGGCTTAATAAAGCAAGATACATCCTTCTAAATCCTCTCCAGTTCTCAAATTGGCATGGTTTTCATGGGTCATGTAATTGGTACTTTTCTGATTTATTTACTCTTAACTCATCTCAACATTACTTCCCATAAGTAAGTAAATAAGTAAGACATAATAGCTGTCCAAAAAGAAACATGAGCTTTTCAAAAAAGGCTTTTTAAAGTTCTCTTAACCTTAAAACCAGGAAGTGACGTATTGTCAAATAAAAACCAAATTGGCAAAAAAAGCCTTGGATTTCATATAAAAAAAAAGCACTTGGGTGGCAGAAGTGGATTATAAACTTTGAGACTCTCTCCCTAAATGGCATAACACAGAAAGCACTGGGAAGTTGCCATACAGAAAATATCTGAAGCATGTCTTTTCTATTCTAGCTGATTCAACAACTGGAAAAACAATTGTTAAGCATTTACTACGTGTACACCCCTACACTATGTAGTAGGGACGCAAAGGTAGAAACAGCAGGACCTCCTCACAAGACATTGTATAGCCTAATATAATTTCCATAATCTTATAATTATGTTATTATTCAGTAGTATCCAACTCTTTGTAACCCCAAAGACCATAGTGTTTTCTTAGCAAAGATAATGAAGTGGTTTGTCATTTCCTTCTCCAGTGAATTAAGGCAAACAGAGATTAAGTATTTTGTCCAGGGTCACATATCTAATAAGTGTCTGAAGTCAGATTAGAACTCGGGACTTCTTGACCTCAGGGCCAGCACTCTATCCACTCAGCACCTGGCTGCCTCAGCTTTAAAATTATGAATCTTATAATTTATAATCTCAAGAACCTTATAATCTTTGAAGCAAGGATTTGTACTTACATGGAGGGATGCAGATGAGATATTTGGATATATTTGAAGAGCGAGACATTGCTGTCAGTTGGTAGGAATGGGGTCAGGACCAATTGTGCAGGAGGTGATCAAACTTTACTTTGAAGGAACTTAAAGAAGTGGTTAATGGATGTTCATTCCAGGGATGGAGAACTATGTGAACAAAGGAACAGATTTAGAAGAGAGAAAGAGAAAAGTGTGCTAGTCGAATTTGGCTAAAACATAGACTACTTTAAGGTAGTGATGTGAGATAGGATTGGATGATTAGTTGGAACTAGACTGTGTTGAACCTCAAATACCTCTGTGAGGCATTCATACTATATGCAGTGGTTTTTGAATTGAGAAATGACATAATCATAGTGGGATGTTGGATAGACTACTTGGGCTGTATGTGGAGGAGAGATTGTCAGTGGTTATTCCTAGAAACAGAAAATACAGCATTAGTTTATGTATGAAAAATAAATATCTGAATTAGGATGCTTTCACTGCAAGTGCAGAGAAAGGAGCTAGCATTTGAAGAAAGAGTGGAAATGGTCTTGGAGTAAGAATAAATTTAATCAGGTACTCTAAACAATTAAATCTCTTTTCTTTAATTCAAATGGCTTCTAAACTTCAGTTTTCCAAGAAGTTTTCTCCCAAGAAGATGTAAGCAAATTCCCTCTTACCTGTTTTATATGTATACCTCTGGGACCTCCCCCTTCACTGTCTTTCCCATACAGTGCACTGGCCCTCCTTCTTGTACATAAGTTGACATGTTTATTTATTTCCCATGAATTTTCAAGTTACTCAATTTTCTGTATATGTTTTGGATTCATCCTTATCTGTGTCATCAGTCTTAGACTGTGAGCTCTCAGGAGTAAGGATTCATTTTGATTAATACACTTCAAATATTTCATAGTTTGGCACTCTAAAGATATAGTTGTGTGAATACTCAATGATGATGATGATGACAATGGTGATGAAGAAAAAACATTGCACTGATAATTTGTGCCAGCTGCCATAGTCAAAATACTGAACTGACAACCAATAGACCTGGAATTTTGGCCCAGAACACAACTTCCTAGCTAGGTGAACTTGCCAATTTTACAGGTGTTCTCAGCCTCAGTTTCCATTTGTGTTAAAAAGGAGGGATGAAGGAGAAAATGATAAAAGTCTCTTCCTACCTTGCTGGGTTATTGGTATGATCAAATGAGAGAACAGAGATAATATACTTTAAAAAATGTAAAGAACTTGTACTATAAGGGTTAAAAATGATAGATATTTATCACATTTATATAGCTTTAATAACTCAGATTTATTTTTGCCTCATTTCTATTTATTCATCAATTCATTCATTGACTCATCTATAGCCATTTTTCTGTCTGTCTATCTATCTATCTATCTAAATTCATTTATTTGTTTAAGACTAGGTCTCCCTGTCTTGCCTAGTCTGGAAATTAGGCAGTCAATCATAGGTCAGTCCTCTTGGTGATCAACATGTTATCTTTGATCTCCTTTTCTTCCTACAAGGGCTGGTTCACTCATCCTTAGGAAGCCTCATCTCTCTTCTTTCCCCACTTTTCACGCCAGGAGGTCACCATATTGGTAGAGGACTTGGTGTAGACCCCTGATTGGTTTTAGTCTTACCACAGGTAAGAATGCCAGAGTTTAAGTGATTCACCAGCCTTGAGCTCTCCCAGAAGCAGAGACACAGGTGTGTGCTACCATGGCCGCTACATTTTATATTATAGTGTGATTTCCTTACAAGATTTCTCTTACTTCTGGTGCCTTCTCTCTATTGATTATTTACAATTTATCCTTTATATGTCTTGTTTGTACATCGTTGTTTGCATATAGTCTCTCCCATTAGATGGCAAAGTCTTTGAGATCAGAGTCTGCCTTTTACCTTTCTTTATAGTCTCAGTGCTTGGCACAATGCCTGGCATATAGTAGGCCTTTTGTTTGTTGACTAAATGAGCATGAAGTGTATTGTGCAAGTATTATTGCATCATTTTGCATGAGCAAACTGAACTTTTGAAATGTTCTAAATAACTTCTCCATGGTCATGTGGCTAATAAAGTATCTGAGTCAAGATTTTAACCTAGAACCCAGAGTCCAGGTCCAGCATTCTTGACACCAGGCTACCTTACCTCTTGAGAGCTGTGATTACATCTGTCAAATACACCAAATACTCCCTTTACAAATATAGATTGTAGCCTCTCTATGCCTTAGCAGATAGTTTTAGGAATTGCTATGGTCAAGATGATTCGTTGCATAGAAACCAACATTGAGATGAGCCTCCATGAGCTCTGGTCCTTGAGTGGTAGATATCCAGTCCATCATTAGGTTTTGTGGAGCTGATTCCACAAAATCTACTCCACTGGTGTAGTCTTGAGGAAAATTAGAATCATTTCTTTGTCATGATGAAGTTCCCAGAAATACCACTGTCAATGAAGGAACTGACAAATTAGAAGAATATTGGTTTTCATGAAAAAGAGAAAAATCTTACATGTTTCATATTATACTTAGTCTCCCAGTCCCAAAAACACTACAGTGGTTAGTTGTCCTCTCTGAGATGTGAGACTCAGAAAGCCTTATCTTTCCATGCTCTTCTAGAACCCTTCCCCCAGTATTAGCCACCATACCTTTGAGTCCAAGTCCCTCCTAAATCAAGGTCCTCAGTGAAGCAATAGCTTGGTGATGACTCTTTGGCTTCTTTCCAAGTAAGCCCTCAGGAATTCACACTAGCTACTTCCTAGTGTGGCTGAAGAAAATGCCTAGAAAAAGAAAGAGAAAAAGTTATCTTTGAGTAGGTACTTTCTTTGCTTGAGGAAAAAGCATTAATCAGGTAGTTACTGGCCATGTCAGTTAATTGACTCATGACTACACTTACCATTTCTATAACTTCCCAGACCAAATATCCCTCCTTGGTTACCACTCTCTTATATGTTCCCTTTCCCCATTATAATATAAGTTCCTTGAGGGTAGAGACAGTTTTGATTGTTTAAAAAATTGTCTCTTCCTTAACACAGGAATAATAATAGTATCTATACCCCAAGGTTGTCATAAGGATCAAGTGAGATAGTGTTTCTAAAGTATCTACCTAGCATCATGTCTGGCATATAGTAGGTGGTTTATAAATGTTCTTTCTGTTGTATCCACAGAACTTATATACTTCCTGGCAGCTAGTGCTTACTAAATGCTTCTTTATTCCTTGCTTTACTCTATTGATTTGATAGCAAACACAATTCTCATTAATATGGGGCACTCTCATTAATAATTTGCAAAATGTTTTATATGCATTCTCTCATCAGAACAATAATGATAAAAATAATATTAATCTCTAGCATGTATATAGCACTTTAAGCTTTGGAAAGTACTTTGTGTGGATTTCTTATTTGGTCCATACAACAACCCTATGATGTAGCTACTTTTATCACCTCCCATTTTACAGGTGACAAAACTGAGGCATATAGAGGTTAAGCAACTTGCCCAATGATCACATAGCTAGTAAATATCTGAGGCTGAATTTGAACTCAGGTCTTTTTTGACACCAGGTCTAGCCCTCTATTAACTGAGTCATCTAGTTATAGTGTTTCCTCATGGCAACTCTGTGAAGTAAGTACCAAATGCATTATTATTATTGACTAACGTATTTAACATATGCAGATCATGGAGAGCTGGGCTAAGCAGGTATTGCTTCATGGTTGTGCTATGAGATGTCTGAGATAGCTTTTCATTCTGATATTGACTAACTTGATTGACCAAAGTTCTTACAGGGTCCAGATATCCCCAACATGGATGTTCTTGCCTGAATTTCCTGAAAAGTGGAATGGAGAGCGGTTTGACACCAATTGCACACACACACACACACACACACACACACACACAATACCTTAAAGAAGAAAACCCTGATCCCAGAAGTCCATGTGCTGGGCCTTCGGTAACCTAGCAATCATGGCATTAGCAGCCAGAAAGCTTTCCTTGTGGAGGGGGAGTTAATGGATTTAGATTATTTGTGGTTATCTGGATTTCAGATTGACACCATAAATATTCAGACTCTGAACTCAGCTGGATGTAGCTGCCACTGACTTTTGTATGACCTAGCTGGAAACTTTAAATCAGCTGTCTCCTTGACTTTCAAGGGAATGAAATCCTTCGAACCCACTAGATAGCATCTCCTCTGTGTTTTATTACCTCCAAAGGACCTCAGTTCAGGAGAGACTATAACTACAACTGTCCTTTCAAATGCTGAGCCTGGATGGGATTGCTAAATCATTAAGGGCTCAGATGGGAAAAGGGTGTCCTAGATTGTGGGGACAAACAGAGGTTTATTATATAAAATGCTTATGATTAATACAGAAAGAAGAACATGAAGGAACACCAGATGCAGTGTATTATTAATGGACTGACAGAGATCTCTATCAATGGCTCTCTCTGTTCTGTAGATATTACTAGGGTCCCTTTCCCCCCCATTTTCTTCTGATGTTCATTTGTCTTTGGGAGGTAGATTTATAGGACTTCTCTACGGATACAGGAGACATTGTGTTCCTGGTGTGTGGAACGCTGCTCACAGCTGTTGTGTTCTCCAGTTGGAAAGCTGTGAGAGATGTCCTGTTAGAAAAAGGGCACATTCCTCCTGACTTTAGCCCACTTTGGAAATAAAGGAGGAAGGAATATGGCAGTTATCTGCAAATAGGGGTGGGAGAGGTCCTGTTAGAAATAAGTTATGTTCGAGACTTAAGCCTACCTGAGAGGTAACGGAAGAAGGAACACAAGAGATGTTTGCAAACAAAAGTAGGAGGGTCCCTCTTTTCAGAGACTGGGGACCCCTTCACTTCCAACAGGCTCCCTCTTGCCCCTTGTGACAAATAGTGCTGAAGGTTTGACAACGCCAAATCCATCATTAGGATTGGGCCCTGCTCAGTCTCTCTGTCAGAGTAACAGATGTGGCAGCAGCCACAATGTCAATAAAGGTTATGTCCTGCTCCAGAGAAAAAAGGGCCAAAACACCATTTAAGTAATTGCTTGGTGGAAAAATCAGACCATCCTTCTAGCCCGGCAATAGCATTATCAGGGAACCTCTACATGTGAGCAGCTTTTCCCCTTCCTTTTCCTGATGAGTTGAAAGGTATTGTCAGGGGAAGAAATGTGAGCCTATTTTGAAAGGAAAGGGCAGGGCACGTACCATCCCAAGTGATGACTTCAGGACTGCTTCCTACTGTCCTGAAATCAACTCAGGGAGAAGGAGGGCTCTGGTACAACGATGGGTCCAGATGGGAATTTCCACCTGTTCTGTCCTAAGGTGAAATTGGGCAGTGTTCACTTTAGGACTGCCAGCTTCCCTTTTTTGTATCTCCTTTCTTTCTTGGGGATTTTCTCTTCACCTCCCACCCTAGGTGTCCTTACTGGGTCCTCTTCTCTTCCTGATGCTAAAACCTGCTAACAGAAAAGGATCTGACACAGGCATTCAAGGCTCTGATGGTAAAGTTTCATGTATGAATGAGCAGGTGGTGGAAGTATTTTGGCTGTGACAGGCATAATGAACTTTCCTGGAATCATACATCAGAATAATGATGATAATAAGAACTGCATTTATACAACACTTGAAGGTTTTATGAAGTACTTTATAAACGTTAGCTTATTTGATACTTACAACCACCTGTTGAGGTAGGTGCTATTATTATCTCTGTTTTACAAATGAGAACATTGAGGCAAGAGAGATTAAGTGACTTGCCCAGTATCACACAGCTAGTGTCTGAGGCAGGATTTGTGCTTAAGTTTTCTTGCCTCCAAGTCCAGGGCTATACAACCTAGCTGCCATCTCTTCTACCAAAGTCAGCCTTGGTCCCCTGTTCTCTCTCTGTCTCTCTCTGTCTCTCTGTCTCTCTGTCTCTCTGTCTCTCTCTCTCTCTCTCTCTCTCCCTCTCTCCCCCTCCTTCCTTCTTCTGATTTCTGTCCTAGCCCTAGTTCCTGAGCTATGGAAGATAAGCCTTATCCTCCATGAGTCCCACCCTCTGGTCTCTATTGCCTTCCTCATTGTGGGTCTGGAAACTTTTCTTCTACCAGGGCATTTCAGTTATCCTGTAATCCATAGAGTGGTAAACCATCAACATTTGTAGACAAAAAGTTAACATTCCTGTATGGGCACCAGAGTACTCCAAACTCATATTTTTTTAATGGTAAGGAAAGTTCACTGAAAAGCCAGTAGCAGTTTTTATTCTGGGAGATGAAGTAAAAAGATGGTCTTTGTTACCACGTACCAAAGCCTCCAGTTGCAATGCTGGTGCTAGAGGCAGCCAGGTGACTCAGAGGTGAAGCACTGGGCCTAGAGTTAGAAAGAACTGAGTCAAATCTTGCCTCAGACACTTACTAGGTATGTGACCTTGGACAAGTCACTTAATCTATCTGCCTCAGTTTTCTCAGTGCAAAATGGGCATGATAACAGTACCTACTTTACAGGGTTGTGATTCTCAAAATGAGATATGCGCAAAGTGCCTGCCACATAGTAGGTGCTATATAAACACTCATTTCTCTTCCTCTAGTGTACGTTAGTGACTTGACAAAATAGATCAGACATTGTCTGTGGAGAAAGCTCAATGCTTTGCCATGCTGGCATGGTTTCATATAGAGGTTATCATCTGCTATAAAAATAATGGAAACATTTCTGTAACTGTCATCTGTTGGGTTTCACCAGATATCAGAGAGAAGGGAGCAATGAATTCAATTTGAAGATCAATTCTGTCCAAGAAAGTCCTATACTCTATGCTCTGATGAAGAGGGGAAAAGAGAACAACTTCTTGGTTGACCACTCTTCTCTAGTCTGTACCCATTGCCTCTGCTAGGCCCAGAAAGGCTGTAAATGGATATTCCTAAAATACTCCAACTAAGAACACTCCTCACCTGATTATAAAAGGAGGTATCATAGTAAGGAGACTAACCCTTACCCTATAAGGGAATTATGCTGTCCTAGGCAAGGACAAGGGGGCATGGAAGAAGGCATTCATGAGCATGGCCTTGGGGTTACATCTTAATTCTTGTTCTCTTTTATGAGCATGTATGCAGGGGATGGAGAGGGAGGAAAGGGAGTGATATAAAGACAGATGTCTCTGAGTTGTCCATGAGAGAGACACTGAAGCAAAACTTATAGGAGAAAGATTAGAACCCGAAAGTCATACTCCTCCCAGAACTCATTTCTTTTCTACTCTAGGGTTCAGGGAAAGAAACCATATCAGAAGTTACTAGCTACCATGTCTGCTCCAGAAACAGCATCATTTGGAGGGAGTTAGGCACCATTTCTGGCCCTAACCTTCCCCCAAAGTACTATCACTATAAGAAGGCCTTCTTAAGGCTTTAAAGATAATATTTGTTCTCCATACCTGCTACATTCTCTCTTTTCTCGTTTTTCCCCCCTTGGTGTGATCAGTGTACCTGGAATGAAAAACATTCACAAATGAAGTTGACTCAAAGTTTGGAGAACCTGAGGCAGAGGAGGCCCAGGTAAAGCTATTATTTCTAGTTGCACATGTGTATAGCAGTAAGTGTGGACCTTTCCAGTTACTAATCTTCTACGGTCATGGAATAATGGCAGTACAGTAGCAGGATGAAGTCCCATGGGCTCACTATCTTACTTTCTCCTGGAGAGGGAATATCTGGAGAGGTAAGAACCAAGAACTTGACACATATCAGAAAACCAGAGTTCAAATCCCATCATTGACGCACACTGTCTATTAATCCTGGAATTTAGTCACTTAGTACTTTAGGCTACTATCTAAAAATAGAATTTCAAAGAAAATGTTGATTTGTATTGAGTGTAGGAGTTTCCTCACCTAAGAATAACTTATGTCAATGAAATCACAGGTCCAGTTGCTGTCCCATTATCCTCAGAATATCCCTGAGTCTAGTGAAAAAAAAAAAAAAAAGAATGTTTGGACCTGCAACATAAGCCACAGCAAGGCAATTGGGTTAATACTTCCTGAACAATGTGCCATCTCCTGGATGCACGAAGAGAAAATGAATAGAATAGATCTAAACATTTCAATATATGCTGGTAGATAAAGTCTTCAAGAACCTCACTAATTAGTCGTTGCAAGATCACAGGTTCCTAGGCTAACTGAGAGGGTATGGTCAGACATTCACACTGTCTAAACACTGTCTGCAAGGTTTTCTTCCAGTTGCTTTTCAGGGATAATGCTTCTTGTAAAGTCAACCTGATGTACTCCTGGACTGTACTCCTGAAATATCTGTAATGTACTAAGAGCTATCTGTTTTTTTTGTAAATGGTTATTCTGTTTAGAACTAGTCATTGAGGCAGGGGAATAGCTTATTCCCATGCTGGGGGACAAAAAGCTAGAAATGCCTTGTCAATGATCATTAATACCAGGAAAATCCTTTCTTTACATTTGTATGAATATACACTAATTCAATTGGTATTGTTCAGTAATTTAATGCATAAAATCATTTTAATGAGAGTATATTGTGTTTCGTATGATGTAAATAGTGTCTATGGAACTGTCATGACCATGGTAGGAGAGGGGGAATCAATTTACCTTTTCCTGGTGAAGGAATTAAAGTGATTCTTACTAAGGAGAGGGAATCTTTACAATGTCCTCTGACATTATAACTTTGGGAAACAATAATAGTTTGACCTCCACGTAGTCCATCACCTGCTTTGTCCTTGGTTAGATGTCTTAGACCTTCAGCTTTGCTGGCAGTCTTTGAGAATCTGATCTCATCACCATAACACAATGAAGTGCTAAAGGAAAGTCTGTGGTAAAAATCCCCTTAAATGCCATCTCCCTATATCAGAATAAGAGTAATGGTCCACATTTATAAGCCTATTTTGCAGTTTACAAAGCACTTTACATTAATTACCTTATTTTATCTTCACAACAACCTTGTAAAAGAGATGCTGGTATTATCTCCACTTTGTAGATGAGGAAGCTGAGATTCAGAATGGTTAGATGACTTACCCATGGTCATCTAGCCCGTAAGTTAGAGAAGAAGGTTTGGAAATGAGGTCTTCCTGACTTTGAGATCAAGATTCTCGTCTCTATATCCTGTTGCTGTGGTGTGGTAATACTATTTCTCAGAAACTCATTCACTAGAATGGTAAATGCAATTAATTAGGACATCCTTGACCTGCTACCTCCCTACCCCAGTTTTACCATCAAATCCCCTGGTTACCACAGCAAACGCAGTGGATTTGAAAGACGTCTTTGACCAGGTATTGGAAAAAAAGTTGAATTACATCTCTCTGAAGCATCAAGAGCCATTGACTTTGGGAAGATGTCCTGGTCAGACCAATAGAATGGTTTAATAAATGCCTGCCCATCCATCCAGAGCTGCTGTCAATCATGGAGCCACATTATGGGAATGAAAAGCTGTTCAAAGCTCCATAGATTTGCTCCCAGAATAACTCTTGTTTCTGTTGGCTTCTCTTCTTATTTATTTACCATCTGGGGTATGTGTTTGTGTGATTAGAACCTCCTCTCCACAATCTGCCAGACACAAATACCTTCCCTCGACCTCTCCCACACATATTCCCTGCACCAGAGATGCAGAATGGATGCTAGCCAGAGACAGAATCCAGGGAAGTCAAACTTGTTCTTTTCTGCCCCATTGCAGACATTTGACTCTTGCTAGGGAAACATGGATCTCTGAGCCCTGGGGATGAGGGGAGGCTGGTGACAGCAGGAACTGATTTGCAGAGGTCTAAGCTTAACATGGCCCTGTGGTGTTTCAGTCTATGTGTAGAAGTGTTTAATGACTTGGCAACCTGAAACATTTCAGTATAAACCCAGCAACTAACACAAACCATGATCCACTTCCTTTTTATTTCAGGAAGTTGTTTATTTATTTCACATTCCTTCACTTTAGAAATGACCTGGGCACCAAACTAATTAAAAAAATAATTTAATACGTATGAATAAATCCAACCCAAGCTGAGACCTTGTCAGCCAATTTCAACCTGAAGTGTAACCTTAGAGCTGAATTGTAAATCTCCTGTAATAGGGCCTTTCAGATATAGTATATCATCTGATACTTTACATACTTGTCAGAGAACACAATTCACCTCCCAAACTGCCTTCCCCAAGATTTTGAAACCTTATGTGTTCAGTGGGTTAACGAGGGGTCCTGACGTAAGTAGTAACAGGGTATGGAGGGAATGGAGCAGTCTCAAGCATGAGAGGAACTAAGGAGAAAGGGGAAATGGAAAATGAAAGGTGGGAAGGATGAAATCAGAGCTCATTTTTCTTGCTCTCCCTCTTTTTCTTTCTCCTCTTCCTCCTCTTATGATGCATTGGAACTCACATGGGAAATCAACTATAGCATAGAAAAGGGTAAGGTAGCTGTAATGCAAAGGAAGGATGAGAAACATCCTTGAGTTTGAGCAGAACAGAAAAGGACCTGGAAAGGGTTTGTGCAAAGGGACAAGGCTACTGATTGGAGTGAATAAGAACTGAATTTCCCAGTGGGTGTCAAAACTGGTCTTTAACCATAAAGAGGGAATGTGGTGTAATGGAGAGGGTCTAAATTAAAATATTTGCCTCTAGAACTTAGTACCACTAAATATTTAGGTAAGTCATTGTAATGGAAAATAAAACAGGATCTTTTTATGTTTTTGTTTTAGTATAATCAAGAAGCAAACTGTCTATTTGAATGTTATTAAGGAGGATATTTCCCACTCATTTCAGGACCTTGGGTTAGGAAGGTCCACGTCCTTTGTTAATGAGGCACTAGTTCTCAAGGGATATCATGCCCTCTGACTCTAAAAAGTGTATAAAGACTCTGAGATGCAGCTTTTATTTTGGGGCTTGCTGACCAGAAGTGTTTGTTTGGCCAGATGAGGACTCTGGGAAGCCACTAAAGGAGCCCTCTAGCTTTGAAAATCCAGATGTCGGTGCTTCCCTCTCTGGTAACTATGGTCTGTTGAATTCAGGCAGAGGAAGCCATTTCTTTTGACTTTTAATTTCTCTATACTTTCTTTGAAGTTCAGAGTGCTAACTCCCTTGAACAAGGTGAATGATATATGTGTTTGGTTAAAGGAATGATACATGTGCTTGATTAAAGTGATTATTAAGCCCTCAAAAGTTGCCTTTGAACCTGTGATTGCAGGCCATCTTGTGTATGTTGGAGTGCTTACTATTACAGTCACTTAAAATCCCTTAGCTTCAGTTTCCTCATCTGCACTGGACAGAATTGAATTAGATAGACAACCTCTAAGGTCCCTTCTGACTCATGAGCTATGATCCTAAGAAGGAACTTCGTTATATGACATTCTTTTACATGATCATTGTAAGGTTTTTATAGTTGGTATTCCTTTCATTTATGTGTTGGCTTAGATGGTTGCTGAGGTCCTTCGCAACTTAAATTGTGTGATTCTATGGTTCTTATATATTGTCAAATGACATAATAGCAGAAACATTAGATGTGAGAAGAAGAGTGGAGTTTATATATCAACTCATATTAATTAGCAGCATGTTAACTCATGGACAAATCACTTCTCTTTGATAATCAGTTTTCTCAACTTTAATATAGATATAATGATACTTGCATGCTTAGATAGCAAGAATTTCACTTATCAAAATACAGCAGGAAAACAAGGGTGTTTTGGTATTGACAGATATAAACTATAATGATAGGGAAATGGGGTAGGTTAGTGGAAACTTAGTAATCTTGCCTTCTCATTCATTTATTCCGATTAAACTTCATTTTCATGTCAAACGAAAGATACTTTGAGGCATTGCTAACCCTAAGTAAGATAATTGTTTGGGTCAAAGTATTTTGAGCTCACCCCCAGGCTCAGTGATTAAAAGAAAATATTTACTCATAGTGTGTCATAGCCTGTCATACTTACTAGTCATACTCTGTCCAACTGAATGTGGTGGCCCATAGATTGTGACTGTGACTAAAAACTGTCAGCCAACCCTTATCTGGGAGAAGCTTTCTAGTTGAAACACATGGACATCAGGTGACTTAAAAAAGATAAAACACAAATGTTGGTATCTGGGATCATTATCTAGAAGAGAATACAAAGTCATCAGAGCAACCCACCCATCACAGATTTAAAAAAAAATTAATACAGAGAGGTAAATGTGGGTAGAAAAAGAGATACAATGAAACAACCAAAAGTAGGTTCATTAAGGAGTGGTGTCCCAGAGGAAAGGGGCTCAGGGATAACAGTGGAGTGACATAAACTTAGATGACCTTAGTGACTCTCTACAATCCCTTCAGGCTTTTTTCTTGACCATGCACATTCTCATGTGACTTTCTGTGTTACTTCTATGCATGTCTATCACTGATATATTTGTGGGAAAGTGTGCCCCAGATTTATGGAGAAAATTATCCATTGCTACTTTTTTCTTGCTATGCTTTTTGATTAAATACTTTTGATCTGAAATAATTTAATTATTTAGCTAGCTAGTGAAATTAAAAAAAATGTTGGCCTGGGGGCTTGTGAGCTATTGTTTTAAGAGGATCCAAAGACCACCTTTGAATATAGGGGAGTTTTACCTGGGGATCGCAGACTGAAAGGAAGTGTCTCAAATCCTATACTTATACTGTGTACTTGACAGGATAATGTTGAAGAAAGGACTTTGTAAACTACGGATTGTTACATAAGTATGAGCCGCCATTATACTCATGTCCTCCATTTTCTAGCCAGATTGTCTTCCTTTCTCATCCTCATGCATCCCATTGCACTCTTCTTCTTCACTTCTATCTCTTAAAATCTCTCATATGAAACCTTCTTTGATAGCCCTAGATGTTAAGATCTTCCCTCAATATATCTTGCATTTATGTTTTTGTATTTTTATATGTATACTTGCTATTTCATAGACTGTACATGACTTGGGGACAAGGACTATTTCTTTTTTTTTTAATATTTGTTTCCTCAATTCCCAACAGAGTGCATGACACATAGCTTAATAAATAATAATAGCTAGTATTTATGTAGCGTTTGTTATATACCAGGCACTATGCTAAAAATATTACAATTATTATCTTATTTCATCCTTACAACAACCCTAAGAGGGAGGGAAGTAGTATTATTTTCTATCTATTTTACAGATAAAGAAACTGAGGCAAGTAACAGGTAAGTGACTTGCCCAGGGTCACACAGCTAGTAAATGTCTGAGACCAATCTTCTTGACTCCAGGCCCAGCGTTCTATGCACTGTACCACCTACCTATCCTCAGAAATATTTGTGGATTAATTGGCTTGGCAATTGATTTGTTGTGTGCAACAAGTGAGAATGGAGAGCCAAGAATAACTCTAAGATGATGATGATGGTGATTGATGATGGTGACAACCAGCATTTATAGGCATCTACTACGTGCCAGTCACTGTGTTAAACACTTTACAAATATCTCATACAAATATCTCTCAACAACTTTGGGAGGTAGGTACAATTATCATCCCCATTTTACAGTTAAAACTAAGGCAGAGAGAAGGTAAGCAATTTGCCCAGGATCATACGCATCTAATAAGCATCTGAGGCTTTGAATTTCCTGATTCTAGACTGAGCACTCTATCCACTGGGAACTGAAAGGATCAGAAAATCTTTGACAGAAAAAGGAAAGACTGAAGAAGGATGGACTTTTTCTTTTTTGGGAAGAGGGTGTTAGTTAACTTGGTTTAGTACATGTGAGGTATGAAGTGCCTGTGGGACATCAAGGACAAGATTGAAATAGCTGAAGATGTGAAATGAGTTTAGAAGAAGATCATGCTTGGATATCTAGATCTGAGAGTCATCCGAAGAGTGATGGCAGTTGAACCCATGGGAACTGATGGGGTAACCAAGAGAGAAATGTGAACAGAAAGGAGAAGAGGGTTCAGGATGGAGCTGATGATGAATCGGCAACGGAAAACACTGATGAGGAACTGTTAGATCTAGGAAGAGAATGAGCTGAGAACAGAATCATAGAACTACATGGCTAAAGTCTCCAGGAGAAGATAGTTTAATATCAAAAGTGGGTCACTGTAATTTGACTATATCTTGTATCGCAGTTATTTTTTACACAGATCTTTCCCTTTATTTGATAAATAACAAACCCTTTGAGAATAGGAACAGTTTCTTACCTGTTTTTGTATGCTTGGAACCTCATACAGTAGAGGGGCTTAAGGGAGAATTGGACAGAGTTCCCCTACTCCCAAGACTAGTTACTCTCAGTTATTCTCCCACAAGGGTCCCCATATGTACTGTACCGTTAGAAAGGGCAGAACCTCATGGCTTTGGGAAAAAAATCTGAGAGCAAAGGTTGCTACCCTCACTGAACTTAATTTAAGTTAATAATAATGTATAATTATAATTTATAGATATAATTATAATAATAAGTTAATAATTTAATAAAACACTTAATTTAAACTCTAGGAGAATGAATATAAACTTATTGTATTTCTATATAGGTTTATAGAATTTGGCACTAAAATGTGCCCTAGAAACAATCTATTCCAACCCTTTGTTTTACTGATGAGGAAACTAAGGCTCAGAAAAAGGAACTGACCTATCTACTGTCACAAGTACATAGGACCTATCTACTAACACAGGTTATATGCATCTATAGTCAGTCAAGACTGTCTCTGAATTTAATCACTTGTTCCTCACTACACCACTCTTAGATGTAGTAGGAGACCAATACACCTTTGTCGATTTCCTTTGACTAAGGGAGGAAGATGATATAAGAAAATATCATACCAAGGTCACTTAAATGCCAAACAAATCATTTCTGAGTTTGGATTTTTATCCAATTGCAAAGGAAGGGCATTTGCACTTGGAAGTGGAAGAAAGAATCTAGTCCTGTCATTCACCTGCTGTGTCATCACTGCCCATTTACCTAACCTTGTTGATTGCTACTTTTCTCCTACGTAAAATGGAGAAGATAAACTTGGTACTACTTACCTAAGATGGCTGTTGTGAAGCTCGAAGAAAATAATGGCTCTCAAGAAACCTTAGAGATCTCTCAGCCCAACCACTTCACTTTACGTGAGTAAATCAGGAGCCTACAACGAATAAATGACTCCCAAATTCATGGAGATCGCAAGTTTCAGAACCTACATTCAAACTAAGATCTCCTGGGCTTTATAAATTTCTCTCTATGGCCTCCACACCAAAACACTTTTATACAAGTCAAGCAAACCATAAAGGAATTTTATTATTATTATTATTATACAGTGAGTAATGTTAACTAAAGTGACACTATGGGGATGGAACATTTCTTCATGGTCTAATAAATTTCTTTTGCCATGTATATATCTCCATAATAGAGGTTAATATTTTAGGAATGACATTAACAAGTTTAAGAAGGGAGGTTAAGATGGCAAATCACCTCAACTATCATGCCACTGGAGGATTGGAATGTTTGTCCTGTGGGGGCAGAGTGGTACGCTAGATAGAGGGTGGAGCTTGGAGTTAAGAAGATGTGGGTTCAAACCCTGTCTTAGGCACTTACTGGCATAACACTAGAAAGGAGACAACCTCTCTGGGCCTCATTCTTTCATTTGTAAAATGAAGTGGTATGGAACTGATGACCTCTAAGGCCCTTTAAGGTGTCCAACTATTGTTCCTGTAAGGAGAGAAGAGTTGGGACAGACATGCTAGCACCTTTAACAGAATGAAGTGTTGTCATGTGGAAGGGTTAAACTTGAATTTTGTTCTTAGAGACTAGAGCTAGAAACAGCAAAGGGAAAATGTAGGGGGTCAGGTTTAGGCTTGACATAGGAAAACTTCTTATCAAAACTGTCTGAAATTGAAATGGGCTTGCTTAGAAGGTAGAGAAATTACTCATTCCTGGAAGTCTTCAAATGAAGTCTGGATGATCACTTGTCAGGTATGTTGTAGAATTTCCTACTCAGTCGAGTTGAGGAGATCAGTGAGATTCTTTCTAAACCTGAATTCAAAGACTCTGTTATTATAACTTCAGGGATACAACCTTGATTCCACACTGCTCTTGACATGTCATCCTCCCTCTTTTCATCCAGTAGAGTGGTGGATGGTATCCAGGGAAATATTTATTCAGAAGTGAATTTGGTGGGCTTCATTCAAGCCAAACTGGTTTGGCCAATGGCCAGTGCAAGGTCAACAACATTTTTCCTTGGTCAGATTGGTTTATGCTCTTTCAAGTGCATTCATAGGATGTCCTGGAGGGCTTTTTTATGAAGAATTCTTCATAAAACCACTAACTCCTTATTAAATTCTTAAGTGAATGAACACCTGATAAATTTGTATTCCCCAGCTCCCAGAGTGAGGCACATATCCTTTCTAGAACTGAAGCATGAGAAGCCTTCAAAGAGAGATTAGGGAGAACAACCTTGATTTGGCCAGCCAAAGGTGCTTAGAAGTTAGTTTCTGGGGAAAGGAAAATAAAGACAGTGTTTTAGCTAATCTGGAATGACTGATGGCATCAATTGAAAGGGTTTTAAGAGCACAAAACAGCCAGTGTAGAAGACAGTGAGAATGGAACATGATTTGTTTTGTCCCAGTCTATGGAAGGCCAAATCACATGAGTTCTGGGCTAGGTTTACAGATAAGCAGAGTAAGCAAGTATATTGATCAGAGAAGGCCTTGGCTCTACCTTTCCTTCCTCCAACTCCCAATAGATCCCCAGTCCCTGTTAACACATGAATTTCCTTTAATGCATGCTGAAGGCTTGAATTCCCTTCTTAAAGACCAAATGCTACTGGTAGGGGCATTGCTGAACTGCCTTAAATTTACACTAAGGTGTAAATTGATCCATAGCAGACCTTTTTCCAGAAAAGCAGGCTTTGACAGAATGAAGTGAGTGGGAGAGAGAAAAGTCATTGAGCCCTTGAGAAAAGAGGAAAATAGTCCAGGAGAATGGAGGCACTAAAAGCAAGCTTCACCTCCTTCACAACTGTGCCTAAGGTGACTTTGAATGAGACTTGCCTCATGTATAACCATCTCAGACTGTCTGCCCCTTGAGGGTAGGGTCACAACTAATGTAGATTTGGATTCCCCGAACACAGTCAATATAGTAACTATTCAGGTGGTAATTCTTAGGTATCAGCATCCTTCTTCTGCGCTGGATTTCCCCAGAGAGTGTTTCCCCAGAGGTGTTTAGGCTGAGCTAAGAAAAGGTACCTGAGACTCAGAAGCAGTGAGCCCCCAGAAAACTGCTGAGGTGGAACAGCATCAAGACGCTGATGTCCCCAATTCCAGATGCTGTGGCAGCCCAGAGTGACATTGCTTCTGTGAAAGAGTCTTGGTACTATTTTGAGTCCTTTAAAAAAAACCAGATTGAATTGTTTCATTTGAATTTTGTGGTATGAGGGAAAGTTATAAAACCTTCAGAGAGGCGCGAGAAAGAGGTGAAGAGAAGGAAGGACGACTCAGAAGATGAACAGCCTCAGGATGCCATTAAAACCAAATTGACAAACCCTGGTTGAGAGTCTGCTAAGTACCCAGGTCTATATTTAGTAAATGGGAGTGGAGGTAGGGGGAGATGCAAAGATATGGAAGACACAGTCCCTGCCCACTGGAAACTTTAAATCTACCTGGAGAGACAAGACACAGACATGTGAAAAATGCAAGAACAGACAAAGATTTAAATAGTGGCTCAAGACATCAATAGAGGGGTATTTCAAGGCTGTACATGATTAATTGCTAAATGAACTGCAGAGACAAGGAAGATTAGAGGAACTCAAACGAAAGAGAGCTCATTTCCAGCTGGGTTGATGGGATGGGCTTCATGGAAGAGACAAGTAGGTCTGGAAGGATGAGTGGGGTGTGATAGATTAGGGGCAGAAAGGGAATTCAATTTCTATACTTGTTCTTTGGGAACCTAAGGGGTCTGATTGTACTCTTATGAAGTGTATCATTGGCATCTAACATTCACTGAATCCCTTGTTTTTCATGTTAAGAGAAGCATGATGGTGGGATACAACCTGGCCTGGTAGATGGAGCGTAGAACTTGGAAGGCTAAGATGCCTGGGTTCAAATCTCACCCCTGACACTCACCAGTTATGTCAGAGTGGTTAGTATATCAACCTAAAAAACAAATACCTGCCTTCACATTGTCATTATGAAGGTCAAAATAGATAATGACTATTGAAAAAATGATACAAAAATAAATATTTTTAAAGAAAAGTAAAGTATTGTAGTGTGATAGAGAGCTGCATTTGGCTGTAAAGCCCCATCTGACCCTTACTAATCCAGGCATCATGAGTGAATCACTCTGCATTTCAATTTCCTTGTACAATGAAAAGTAACGATGTCCTATCTCAGATCGATGAAGGCTGGGGGAGTATAAACAAGTCAAGTAACTCCGAGAGTCCCACTCAACAAGACTATAACATATAAAACAACTCTACATTGGCCAATACAACTTCTATAACAGTGCTGATACATTCATGTAATCTGGACAAAAGCAAATACGAGGTAAACAGAAAGTATGCTGCAATGTATTCCCAATGTCCATTCTGCAAGAGTTATGCTAGGAATTGATACGTTCCAGGAGAGATAGGGTAAAGGAAAGGAGATGGGAGAGGTGTCATGAAAGCCAAGGAGAGGGAATAGGCAACTCAATAATTATCATTATTACTTTATCCTAAAGGTGAATGCCTGCAATGTGAATCTGTAGCAAAACTTGGACTTCTTGGACATACCACAGGGATGAGAAGATTGAATGACTTGTGATCTGCACCAGGAAAGGGAATGCCCAGATCTACGAGGTCACAGGCCCCACGAAGTATCAAAGAACCAACGCAGGCTTAGAAAGTGCTTTGTGGTTTACAAAAGACTTGACTTGACTCACACAACCCTGAGAGGTGACATAAGCATAAGCACGAACTCCCTTACGTTATAGATGAGGACACTGAGACTCAAAGAGGTTCTTTTCCATTCCCACAGCCACAGGGCTTGTGAGAACTTGATGAAGTAGGTGGTACAGATGTGATTATTCCTTCGAGTTAGACATCCTGCTACTGAGCATGTTCCCTGAGGAAGTCAAAGAGAAATCCTATATACACCAAAATATTCAGAGCAGTACTTTCTGTGGTAGCAATATAAATAAATAACTGGAAATAAAGTGACTCTCCATTAATTGGTAGGTCTGTGGGAAAATCATGGTACAGGTAGATGGTATAATAGGAGGCTTAAAAAAAGAGTTTTTTTTAAGGTAGAATTTTCGAAATACAAAACTGATATTCTAGGAGATGGCAACATGAGAAGGGGAAATGTGGTTTATCTCACCACCTTAAGTTCTACAAGCAAAAGAACACAGCCCTTGTCTTAGATCTCAACACTGTGTTTTGGCAGCCATTTTGCTTCCTAATTTTCCAAAATGCCTCCCTCTCTAATCCTACTGTTTCAAATATCAAATTCTTTTAACAAAGGACAAATATTTATTCCCCACTTAGACATCAGGCTAAAAATGTAAATATGCCTGGGAGAGATGATTCATTAACTTAAATCTATCCTCACTAATATGTATGTATGTATATATATATATATCATCACTAAAATGTATATGTATATATATAGTATGTGTATTTATACTCACTAGTATGTATGTGTATATATGTATATAAATATATATGTATATACATAAATATATATAATGTGTATATATATATACACATACATACTAGTGAGTATAAATACACATACTATATATATATATATATAGTATATAAATATATATATATAATTTTTTTTCCCCAGAAACCAGAACAGACACTGTTTCTGATTAATTCCTTATTAGTTCTCTTAAGGCTCCCTCCTGGTATTTGTAAAAGGAATCAATTTTGTAATATTTTCTTCAATGTTATATAATTGTTTTCTCTCAACCACATTTGGTGATCCAAAAGTGTTTCAGGAACTCTAGCACTCCTGACAAGGAGTAAAGAGATCTGGGTTAAAATTTCCTCTGTCATTGGCACCTATGCACATACTACACATTTTTGACTTCAGTTTTCCCATCTGTAAAATGGATATGATCATATCAGCCCTTGCATCTCACAAGGTTGATGTGAAAAATAAAGATGAGGTAGTAGACATGAGTGTTGTAAACATCATAAAGCACTATATGGATGAAGAACTATTATTGTTTTGTCATATAAGAGAGACATCAAGCCCTGGATTTGGAGTCAGGAAAGATTTGGGACTGAAACTTGGCCCTGATTCTCTCTGGCTATGTGACCCTGAGTAATGCTTTGAGAGACAGATTTCTTCTACTGAAAAGAAGGAATGATAATACCTGTACCATCTACCTCAAAGGGCTGTTATGAGGGATACACCTTATACATGCATTTTAAAACATTATATAAATGTGAGCTATTTTTAATAAAGTCCACACTGAATGTGAGTGCATTTTTTTCAAGGACTCTAGCAGCTTTGACTCCTCAAAGCCCATTTCTCAACAGCATTTTGCAAACATGCTGCAGTCATGGTTCCCTAGAAGGCCAATCACTTCTGGAAAGAAAATGATCTCATGTGTCTTTGCTACCAAATTCTTGCCTTTCTAAGAAAAGTCAGCATTATTGGCAACAGGAAAGAAGGAGATAAACAGCTCATTCGATGTCACTTTCCTGGGACATGTACCTCTGTTACTGTGTGTGCATGTGCGTGTATATGTGTGTGTGTGTGTGTGTGTGTGTGTGTGTGTGTGTAGAATGCATATGTGTGTGAGGGGGAGGGAGGTCGGGGAAGTGATTTTAGTTTCAATAAATAGAAGGAGCCAAGTTATGTAGTCAGAGGATCTGAATTCAAATCTCACCTCTGACACTACATTTGTCATCTGAGGTAAAAGGACTTTCTGGGCTCAGGTTCAGGGGGATTCTTGTGGGTCAAGAAGACTAGGATGGAATTCAGCTTCATTAGGCAAAGATTCTCTGTCTTATGCGTGTGACTGCAATGGAGATCAGCTTGGACGATTCTTGTTTAGAGTGTCCTTCCTATATTATCAAGATCTCTCCTCCATCATCATCCACTGGCCTCCTTTTCCATCCTCCCTCTTCCCTTCTGCTGTTGCTCCTCTTTCTTCAACCAATGCCCCATCAGGATCTATTTTTATTTAAAAGAAGGCAGGAGGTGGTGGTGGTAAAGTGATAGTTACTTCCCCACCCAACTCCTCAAGCTGGGAGGCTTTCCTCAGGAAAGAAAGACACATCACACAGGCAAGCTTAATGGAGAGATGTGTGTTGTGGGGGAAGGGGGTCCTCATTCCCAGAAAATTGAGTTCCCTCCCATCTAATGATGGATTTGGCCCATTCTAGAGGAGCAGGACCTACTTTTATGGTATGACTGTGCAGGGGAATTGAAAGCACTGTTTTCCCTACTCTTGAACCAGAGAGCTGTAATGTTACCTATGCTAGTAATGTTATACTTTCCCTCCTTGGCCTTCCTTTTGCTTTTCCCTCTTCTCACCTCTTTCCTTTTCCTTTCCCTCTTTCCTCCCTTCCCTCCTTCTTGGTTTCTTTCTTTCTTGCTACATTCTGGGCCCTGCTCTGGCTCTTGGTCATTTCCCTTTTCCCTGGGCATCCCATTTACTTTCAGTTTTATATCTGCTCACTTGGGTTTTACCTTTCTCACTCTCCTTTTGTGATTTGTGTTGTACCTGTCTTCATTGTTAGTTCCCAGCTGGGGTGGCAGTACTTACCTTAGGAGTCATCAAACTTGAGTTGGAAGGGCCTTCAGAGACCACCTCATTTCCATCTAGTGATTCATGGTCACCTAGCCTCTTTGGGAAGACTTCTAGTATTAGAGAGAGAACTGAAACACTCCACCATCTTCTACTCAATGACCACTATGGGATTAGAAGTCTCATCATCTCCTAAAGCATCCTCTGCAATCTTGAATGGGAAGAATCCCATGAGTGTTAAAGCCCTCAGGGCTACTCTCTACCTTCAGGAACAACTTTGATCCCTTTCCTGGGCTCGATATGGGCAGATTTGTGGCCAATAGGGTCCCTGTAGTACCTAGGGAGCCCTTGAAAGATGGATACTACCAATAGTCCCCTTAAAGAGGAAGTTTCTAGATAGTGAATTAGAGTGCACAGTGAAGGTGGTGGGAGTCTTTGCAAAGTTTTCCTTGGGAGAAGGAGAGGTTGGAATTTAAACTCTCATCTCAGAATCTTGGCTTTATATGACATCGTGAATGTCAGTGCTAAAACATCAGAATCAGATATGGCTGAAAAATGTGGTTGATCTCATTTTTTCCTGCTTATTATTGAGATGGGTTTGACCAAGGAGACTGGTTCCTTCATTACTTTTGCCTCAGATGAAATGGGCCTTAGGGAATTGGGTCTTTCAGGTCACATCAGATGCCAGGAACGTGTGATAGTACCCCAGGAGGGAACTGGGCAAATCATGTACTCTTTATAAATCTGTTTCTTCATCTTAAAGTAGAGAAATCATATTTCTACCTACTCCATGTGGTTACTAGGATAATGTCGACAAGATTTTTTTTTAGACAATAAAGTGTTATGTGCAATAGTGAGATTTCTATGCCCACCCCTCCAAACCCTATGTAAACCTCTCGAAGTTTGTCTTTGTATCTCTAGTGCTTAGCACAATATCTGGCACATAGGAGGACATTATTCAACGATTTTTCACCAATTAATTAATATATACATAAACTCATTATTATTGAGGCAGCTAGAAAGAGTTGTGGATAGAAGGCTGGTTTTAGACTCAGGAAGACCTGAATTCAGATTCTGCTTTAAAACTTATGGGCTGCATGATCCTGAATGATTCTTTCTGTGTGTCTCTCTCTTACTAAATGTGGTAATGGTTATGAGAATCAAATGAAATATTATATGTAAAGTGTTTTGCAAACTTTAAAGCACTATATAAATGTTAGCTATTGTTCTTATTTATTTTACCTCATTGCCTGGTACCTTGGCTATTTTGAACCCTTGCAAATAGTCTGATGTAGCACTCACAGTAAATAGGTGTTGAATGAGTAATTTCTGAGTTTCATCAATGCCGTCACCATGCCTTACCTTACTTAGCTTATATTGGCTTATTTTTTATTCTAAATATTGTTAGTATGTATACTTGGGCAGGTAAATGTAACTCCCTTCACATGGCTTATCTCACCTACTTCTTCTACTTGCCACCACAGAAGAAACTCACCAAAATAAATAATGAGCCTTCTATTGCTTTCAGGGAGACAAAACGAGGGGATATCAGAAATAAATGATTGCTTTGTGCCAAAGACCAAAGCATAGACATTGTCATGACATTTGAATTAATAATGTAGTTTTCATGGCGGGATATGAATACTTTAAGACTTTTATAGTCCAGTAGTAGTCTTGAGATTTCTACTGATGAAGTGGCATCATCAATAGAGCGCTGGATCTAGATGCAGGAAGATCTGAGTAAACTCCTGCCTCAGACACCTACTAGTGTGACCTTGGTCATGTCACTGAACCTCTATGAGACTCAGTTTCCTTATTTGTAAGCCCATAGGGTTGTTGTGAGGATTAAATTAGAGAAATATGTAAAATACACTGTAAGCTTTAAAATATGCATATTTGGGTATATATGCATATGTGTATGTACACACATACACATGTGTATTATGTATGTATGAAAGAGGTTAGCTATTATTACTTAAGAACCAGGAACCAAAGCAAGTCAGAACCAGATTTTTAGAGTTGAGACACTGACTACATTGGACTATATATTCATTCAGAGATTTTGCAAATGATGAGTGCTCCCATTTGTTACCAATAATTTGAAACCATGAGAAAAGCTGCCCTAAATATTTTGCAAACTTCATTTTATTTGTGGAGACCCACAATCTCTGGGTGCAAAGTGAATGAAATCTAGCCTAGTCCCATGATGACCTTGATGCATGAACAAAGACATTGAATTTGGCCTCACTTCTATTATCCAGAGAGTAGGGATAATATTACCAGAGTAAGTGGTAGGTCTCTTTTACTGACTTGGGGAACTAAAGAAAACCAAGATTGTGTAGCTAATAATGCAGAACATTTAGGTGCTATTTAAAGGCAAAAACTGGCATGTGTGGGGCTATTGAACTGGAATAAAAACAAGGGTGGGGATGATGGTGGAGGCGGGAGGAGGATACTGGCTTTTTATATACTCCATCAATACTTTTCCCAACCAACTAATCTCATCCCACTGCATAAGTCCTTAAAGGACAAAAAAATAAAAGAAGACCATGATGCACTTCTTAATTTGTTCAAGTTTCTCTTCCTAAGTACTCACTGGTCATGTTTACATAATGCTAAATGATTGATTACAGGCTGAACTTTATGCTTACTAACCTGCAGCCTATGCTGCCTAGTTGCCCCATAGTTCATTTTGTCTTGTATCGTTCATTCTCTGGCCATCGCTTTTATCTCCCATTTCCTCACTTCATTCACTGGGACATGCACAGCTGACCCTGTATGAGATTCTCAAAGTATCTGAATGAATAAAACCCCTAAGAAAATAACTTCCCTGAGTCTCAGCTTCATCATCTGTAAAATGGGAATACTAATAGCAACTACCTCACAGTATTATTGTAAGGATCAAATGACATAAAAAAAGCAAAACTCTTGGCTAATATTAAAGCTTTATTATATGTAGACCAACCTGTTTATTTTACAGATGAGGAAACTAAGGTTCAAAGAAATTAACATTTGTCCAAAGATATAGGTAGTCTGTAGTGAAGCCAAGATTTGAATACAAGTCTTCTGATGTCAACTATAGACCACTTTCCACTGTACCATGCTGCTTTGATGAATCAGATACTCATACTCCCTACAGGAAGTTTTTACAGGGCTCAACAGAGACCTAGAGGAGTTGAAGGCGTCCCATAAAGATCTAGAATTCCAAGAAGTGATGGAGCATCCTGAGTTTCCTCACTCTTTTTAGAGACCTTTGGGTTTTTCTGAGCATATTTCCAGATCATAAAATGTCCCTAGTTCTTGCAGTAGAACCTGAATTCCTTGATTTGCTTATAGTGCCTCAGATGTAGCTGCTTCTACAGCTGTGTGACAACAACTAAAAAGGCTATAGCACTTTAAGTTTTGCAAAAAAATTTACGAATGTTTTCTCATTTGATCTCCACAACAATTCTGTGAGATGGGTGCTGTTACTATTCCCATTTTGCATATGAAAAAATTGAGTCTGGGAATAATTCTAATGCCCCCAGATGTACAGAGCTAGGTGTTGAGACAGGTTTTATACTCAAATCTGCTCAATTTCAGCTACAGGATTTTGTCTACAATGCTGTCCAGCTGCCGTTTACATAAACTTTTGAAACCTACAAAATACTTTACAACTATATATATATATATATATATATGTATATATGTGTGTGTATTATATTATATTAATATTATATTATATATAATAACTATTATATATACATATACATAAACATGTACATATAAAATATTTTACAAACATGTCTAATCCAACCATTTGATTGCAAACTCCCTGAAAGCAAAAACTGTCTTGGTCTTTCTTTATATCTCTAACACTTAGCATGGTGCCTTACACCATGGTGCTTAATAAACACTTGTTGATTTGATGTTTGTGGACAACCCTATAAGGTAGAGAGATACTACAAAGATGATTATCCCCATTTTACAGGTGAGGAAAGAAAGGTTTCAGAAGTTAAAATCCCCCACCTACAATCCCACAGCTACTAAGTATTGGTCTGAATCCAGATCTCCTTTTCTATCTCTCTTTCCACTCTACCCTATGGTACCTTGCATTTTCTACAGAGAATTCTGTTGATATCATAATCTTGAAGTTATTTTGGGTGTTTTAGGGAAGCCACCAAACACATGTCAGCTCCAGATCCATATATGAAATATATCAGGTACATCAAGAATCAGCAGTTTCATTAAGAATGGGAATTCCCTTCACTAAGCAGTTCACCATCCTTTGTAACTTGTAGTCTAAGAGAATTTCCTCAGTTTCTGAGAAGTTAAATAGCTTTTTCATGGCCTCATAGCTTCTAAGTATCAGAGGTGAGCTGTGAATACAAGTCTTCATGATAAGAAGTCCAACTTACTATATTCCATAATGCCTGTCCTGCCATATACATGGGGACACAATGACTGTTCTCATGTAGATAAACTGTGTATATTTTTGCAAATAGTCTCATTGTTTGATACATTTAGGAGAATAAATGGATATGAGTGAGTGGTTATTTTGGAGTACAGTCCAATGGGGTGATTATAGCTAGAATTCGTGTCCCTATCACCTTTTCTACTTTCTTGCCTCACATTTATTTGTCTTCTTTATTTCCCTATAGCCCTTCTCATACCCTACATGTTAAAAAATAGAAACTACCCTTCATTCAATGTTTTTATAGGGTCATAATATATGTATGTCCTGATGCCATCATTCCCAAGTTCTGAATCATTAGGACGGGCTATCATATATCCTTGATACTCAGTCTTTCCCTTTTGTTTCCTGTTCTTTGTCACATAAACTTTGTAGAAAAGAACCCGGGACTTAGAAGACTTGAGGTGATTCTATGTATTAATTGAACCATGAATGGATTGGGTACACCTAGAAAAATGTAAGCTTCTTGAGAGCAGGGACAATTCTGTTTTTGTTTTTGTATTCTCAGAATCCAGCATGGTGCCAGGCACATATTAGGTGTTAAATAAATATCTGTGAAATTTTAATTTAAAGTTTAAATCCAAACTCTTCTACTCACTACTGCCCTGTGATCTTCAGAGAGCCCTTTCATTTTTCTAGGACTCATTAGAAAAATGTGCCAGTTAGCCTGGGTACCCTCAAATGTCCTTGTCAACTCTCAAATCCTACAATCCTTTTAGTTACTCCCCAGAATGAGCCTGCCCCAAACCCCCAAACCCCCCAACATGCCTTCCAACAGAGTCATTGCCTCCAAGCCCTCTTGAATGAGAAAGTTCTATGCTCTCCTTCCAATTTATCCCAGGCTTTTTAGCTCCAGCCCTCTGGGACCTTGCCAGGCCTTCCAAATGACATCCAGGCAAACCATGCTGAATTATGAAATCCTAGCATTACTAATACCAAACCACATGGTACATATTTTAATATTATATATGAAGTTCTGTCTAAAGACTAAGATTAATTTAATATGTAAAACAATAGATACTTCAAATTAATACAAGACATTGTAATACAAATGACTTTTATTCAGATTTGAATACTGCACACAAAGGCTATAAGTAAATTAGTTTTATTGATCTATATTCATAGAATTATTTAAATTTACCCTCTGGTGCTGAGAGCCAGGGATTTTCTGAAGCTTGCCGTTAATGCATTTTTCATTAGTGGCTAGTGCTGGGAAGCCCAAATTTCATTTGGCTCCAAAAGATTAATTTCCTTTTGACAACCATAGCCAGATAAAAGAATGGGAGTTTGAAAAGTGACCTCCAGGACAGTTCTCAGAAATATGAATTAGGAGGCCAGGAAAACAGAGAGAAAATGTTTTCTTTTCTTGACCGCACACGTCTATGTGATCGGAAACAACTGGTTTGAAGGAGGGATTTAAAGAAGCATATTGTTCAAAGTGAATTGAAATTGAAAATCACCCAAATGGCAATGAAGAGGTTTGTAGTGGAAATTAGCAGGCTGCAACATATTTCAAAAAAAAAAAAGAAATTACACAAGGAGAGCAGTATAAAGTGTGTTAATAAGGAAATGTAGCATGGGAAAAGGAAGATGGACTAATCATGGGGCAAAGGCAAGGGAAGACCAATGGACAGACTATAGATTCCATTGTCTCCTTCAGGATGTAAAAGAAAGGGGAAAGCCTCCAGAACCTTGAGTGGATACCCTGTGAAGAATTCATGGGAAGACGTGGGGACAACAGAATAGACTGACATGATTGGGTTGGGCGATCTGCATCATTGTGGATGATTTGCTTACACTGATGATATCACAAATTCATTTGTGTTTTTGAATACTTGAATACTTTTCCTTGTACTATGCCTGGGGTGGGGGGAGGGAACTGTGACTGAATAGGAGTGTTAATAGGATTTAGGGGAGGACAAATATGCTGAGCCCAAAGGGTTTGAAACTAATATTTAGGAATGATGACAACCTAGTGGTTTTAATTCATGATAATCCCTTTGCGTGACCCAGAAATGAAGAGAAAGAACAGTGAAAACAATGGCAATAACAATTTTAATATTTATTTAAAATTTTAATTTAATATATAAATTTAATTAATACAATATTTAATATTTCCCAGAAGTCTTGATCCGATACCACAATGGCACATTTTAACTTCCCTTCCCCCTCTAGATTTCAAAGTCAATGTTAGTAAATTTCAAATTACGTAAGTCCTAAAAAACTTTTAAGTTTATAACTATTGTACATTTGCAATTCAAGAAGCTGCCTAAGAGACAAGGGGCTCATTACCTGAAGATTGCCCATCAATTGTTGAACTTCTTGGCCATGACAGCCCATGAAAGATTAAGAACAGTTATAAATGGGAGAGATAGGGCCTGTATAGATAAAATTATAGACCATTTAAAGTAATGATACTAATGATGATAACATGTGATAGTTAAAGTCATTAAAAACTGAATCTATCCCATCCTCTCTCTTCCTACTGCCATTTCTTTAGTAGAGGCCTTTATTACCACCCACATGAACTCTTAAAATAACATCCTAACAGGTTTTCCCATCTCTGGTCTCCATTTTCTCTAATGTTGCCACAATACTTTTCCTTCTTTCATGTCTTTCCTCTGCTTAAAAAAAACAAATGAAATCATTGGATTGCCTAAGTAAAATGTGAGATCCTTTCCCTGACATCCAAGATCCTCCCCAATCACCACTCTATCCTTCTAATTTATGCTGTTATTGTCAGTTTTTTCAGTCATGTCTGACTCTTCAGGACATCTTTTGTGGTTTTTTTGGCAACAAATACTGATTTGCCATTTCCTTCTCCAACTCATTTTACAGATGAGGAAACTGAGGTACACAAGGTTAAGTGACTTTCCCAGGGTCACACAGTTAGTAAGTGTCTGAAGCCACATTTGAACCCAGATCCTTCTGACTCTAGACCCAGTGCTCTTTCCACTGTGTCATCTAATTGCAATACTTAATCTGTATTTCACTCAACAGAACTATTCTTAGTCCCTAAATGAGCCTTATATTCTTTTTCCATTTCCTACCTCTAGGTTGTTGTTTCTCTTTGTCTTTACCTACTGAATTTTGATTTAAATTTCCCTAACTCCATGTATCCTTTCCTAATATTCCTTTTAATACTTTTTACAACATCTCCCACCCATCCCAGACTTCACATTACAATGTGGTCTCCTTGAGGGCAGAGAATAATTTTTTCTTTCTTTGTATGTCCAGTCCTTAGCACAACATCTGGTACAAAATAAGCACTTAAAGAAAAAAGCTTGTTAAGTGATTGGCACTTATTATATGCTTCAAGTATCTGTATACAACATATTCTCTTATTGGATAGGAAACTCCACATTTTTCTGTACCTCCAGCAAGGTCAGTATTTTACTCAAACTTTGTATTTTTCAATCCCTTAGAAGTTTGGGGTCTTGGGTAGGCCGTTAATAATTGTTGAATTGAACTGACTATCCAACTGAGATAATATATATCCCGGGAACACTAAAACAAGACTCAGAATCATTAAACTGACACAAAATGAGTAAACTGATATTTTATATGTTATATACATATTTATTATTATACATTACACATATTTTTTCAAATATATTACATACATATTTATACATATATATTATAAACATAAAAAGAAATACAATGACATTAAACCTGACACAAATTGGTAAAAAAAAATGTTATCCCAACAGTTGGGCAGGTAGCATATAGCATATTATATAAAATTGAGAGGGCTGGTCTTGTCACCCTTGTCATTTCTGAATTCCTCAATTTTCATGGGATCCTTGTATAGAGCAGAGGGTCTTGCCACCATCCAGGACAAGAAGTGCAATTCAGGGAGTCTTTCAGTTGGCCTGAAAAGACAAAGGCAACATACAAAATACGATCATAGGATCAGAAATTTAGAACTAGAAGTAACCTTAGATGTTCTCTAATCTAAGCCTTCATTTTACAGACAAGGAAACCGAGAAACAGAAAGGTTAAATAAGTTGCCCATGATCACAAAGGTAATGAATAGCAAAGTTCAGACTGGAATCAAGTCTTCTAATTACTAACACAGCCTCCTTTCTACTATGTCACAATGTCTTCTTCATGGGCTTAACCATCTATATGACCCATGTCAGCATGTATGGCATGTACTTGGATCACAGGTGTGTGAAATCACTTCTATTCCCTAGTAGACACATTATTAATCTTTTAAGTAGACAAAGTAATTGGTCACCTATGTCATGTGACTAGAGGGGTCTCAGAAATACCTCAGATATTTCCCCTACTGATTTTCCCCAGTATCTGAAACACCTCCATTGGAAATATGGTCTTTAAAAGTACAAACTTAAAGTTTTACCTCTCTGTTAAATTTTAAATTCCTTTGGGAGAGGTAATGTAATTAATTAAACCATGAAAGTTATCAGTATCATAGCTTGAAATGTATCACCTCTAAATCTAGAATAGTTTTGGAGTCAATGGTTCTTCATTTGAAGACTGTTTCTACTATTGACTAAACTCTATGACCTTGGAAAAGTCCATTCACCTTTCTAGGCCTCATTTCACATGTTTGGAAAATGAAGATGTTTACTTAGATCTTCTTTAAAAAGTTTTCCGTCTCAAAATTCTGTAATCCAGTGAAATCGTATTTCCATGATTCTAGTTGTTTTTGAAAGTGACAGGTAGTGGAAGGGAACCAAAATAATAAAACATTTATTTCTTTCCAAACTCCTTCAAGTTTGCAAAACATTTGATATAGTTTATCCATTTATCCTCTCAATAGCACTAAGCTGGCCAGTTTTGTTTGAGGCCAGGGTGAAGAAAGAAATTCAATTTGGTGTTTCCCAAGAAGACTCATTGCAGGATGCCATGGCACCGGGAACCAAGTGAAGGGTGGTAAAGGGAAGAGATAAAGAACAAAAAGGAAAAGGTATAGGGCAGGAAGAACAAATTTTGCTCACTTCTGATTTTATTAATAGGGTTGTCAATGAAATTGTTGTTTGCCCTTAGTTTTTGAAATGGATCAGTGTATCACAAGGTGAGGTCTTTACTCCTGTGAATTGGATTTAAGTGAGGCAGTCACACAAAGTCATCAGCCACACTGTCTCTTCCAGAGCCATTGGCAAAAGTCAGGATGACTGGCGATGGATTGGGATGCAGGGGATGACCAGCATCTCCAGTGTCTGACTGAACTCTAAGCATTCCACAGTGCTTGCTCCAGCCACCTTCATGGCTGTTGGAATAAATTGCTCTCATACACCCATTCCAGCAAGGAAAGTTTTCTCATGCTTGGGGTAGACATCCCCCTAACTTACCAACAGGTTTGAGGCCTGTTGATTACCCTTAATCTGGTTTAGCTTATCTGTCAAGACAATTTACCAGGGTGTGGCCACTGCACATGCTACAGATTTTTGGAGACACAGTTGAGAGTTAAATGTTTGGCGGACAACAATGTTGGATAAGCAGATACTTTTACTTCCCTGGTTGACCTGATTCTTACACACAAATACTGTGACCCAGTCTAATAGGAAGCCAGCTTCAGAGGGAACAGATGAGATGATGTCATGGGTCTTTCTAACCTTCAGTATTCCCAGACTGACTCTTGATTTGATCTCTTGCTTTGAAGAGATCAATGACAGTCAAGTTAATGGTACTTATTGCTACAATTAACTTTGTTAGTACTCTCTATCATTAAGTCCTTGTCAACCAGGTCAAAACACCAACAGCAGATGAATATGAGATCATGATTGGATAAAGTGAGTTAGACCAACAAACTATCATAAAACTCTTCATTGGATCATAGATTCCGTTATAAGGGGTATAATATAGGGCCCTTGTTTTCACTGGCACAAATAAGGATGATGCCAGGTGAGGATTCTCCCTCTATCGATGAAGGCACATTCTTTGCATTTTATAATTTTAGTGAATTACCTAAAACACTGAGAGATGAAGTGATTTTTCTAACATCACACAGCCAGTATTCATCAGGGGCAAGACTAGAATCCATGCCTTCATGGTTTAGAGGCTGGCTCTCTCTGACTTTGTCAGATTCAGTTATACTATGATTCAAATCAAGTATTCTCTAGTTACACCAGTACATGTCACTTTCTGTAA
>JAJHZJ010000155.1:1217935-1355435 GCA_023548195.1 Bettongia penicillata ogilbyi | reverse complement strand
ACTTAGGAAGGAGAGGTACTATATAAATGTGAGTGATTTCTTGTGGTTACATTGTGGGAGCTTTCTGAATTTGCTGTTCTTTTTGATGGATTATTCAATTTTTCTGTCTGTATTATTTTCTTTTGGAGGGGAGGAGAGTGTTTGACAACAGAACCCATCTGCATGAGTCCTTGCATTTGTCTATCCTTTTATTGGCCCTGGAACAAAGGAGGCCAAGTCAGATTAATGACTCAGGGCAATATACTGAGTGTCTCTAAATATTCATAACCAAAGTTCTTGGAGAATTTTGGTGGGGAATTTTAAAGAAAGAAACAAGGTAGATGCACTGAATGGTCACTTTAGAAAATAACACAACAGGGATTAATGTATGTGTTTGGGTTTGCTTGTTTTTTCAACCCGGCTGTTTTTAGATTTGGAAGAGAAGTCACTGACTTGTCATATACTGGAGTTTAAAATTCCAACTTGAATTGGAATCCTTTTTTTTCTCCTCAGGGTGATAGAGACAAGGCGTGTCCTTTGTTCTCTAACCCTTAGAGTATTTCTCTCATCAGTCCAGTTCTGCCTTCTGAGAGAGAACAGTCTCTCAGCTGAAAGCAGCCTGCCCTCAAGCTAGAGAATGAATGAGGCCAAATTGCCTGGTCACTTGTGCAGGAGCCATCCAGATGGGCTCTGCGTTTAGGCCACATGACATATGACCTAAGAGCTAAGATTATGAGAAAAACCACCTGAGGCCCCTAAAACCACAATATCAAACAAAGAGTAAGTAGAGGTAGAGGAGGATGGCAGAAAGTGGACTAGACTTGGAATCAAGAGGGTCTGAGTCCTCACCCTGACACTACTAGCTGAGTGACTGTAGACTGATCATTTAATCTCTCTACACCATAGTCTCTTCGTTTGTTAAATAGGAGTCAGGATGAATGAGTTGAATGATGTGGTTAAAATACCACCCTTGGCATATGCTAGTTCTATGACCTTAGGCAAATGACTGAGCTTCAGGCAACCCTCCGAGAACTTAAGTTGTGGATGGGTTGCCTACTGTACAGGGGGAAGAGTCTTCACATGTAGAAGTACCCATTGACTTAATGATTTAATGAAATTGTGAGGACCAAATATGACTATGTATGCGAAATTCCTTACTAATATTAAGGGAGTATGGCCTTATTGTTGGGGTTTTCACATTGGAGGGGATCAAAGATCATCAGTTCCAACATTATCATTTTACAGATGAGGAAACTGAGGCCTCCAGAGGTGAAAAAAATTCTACAGATAATGCAGATGGTATGTAGCAGAGCTGACTCAAATCCAGGTCTCATGACTTCAAACCCAGCATTCTTTTTGAAAAAAGTAAACTAGGTTTTTTTTTGTTTGTTTGTTTTTAATGAATAAAAACAGTTTCTTTCTCTCCTTATCTTTACCCAATTGGGAAAAAAAAAAACTCACAGAACCAAAACTCTTGTGACAAATATACAAGTTAGAAAATATATTTGTCACAGCTCAAAATAGATGTCTTATTCTGTATCTTGAGTCTATCACCTCTCAGTAAGGGAGTGGGCAGCATGTTTCCTTATTGGTCCTCTGGGATCACAGCTGGTCATCATGTTTATCAGTTTTCAAATCCTTCAAAGCTTCTTTTCTTTCCATTATATTATTCTGACTTATGTTTGCTATTAATAGGTCACCGAATTTAACCAGCTATTTAGTACAAACTGTACCTGAATGAGAATCCTCTCTGCATCATCCCTCTCAAGCAGTTTTCTGTCTTCACCAGTGAAGAACTGATATTCTCCAAAGGCAGTTCATTCCACTATTGGATATCTATGATAATTAGAAAGTTTTTCCTTACCTAAAGAAACACCTGCCTCTCTGTAATTTTTAAACGTTGCTCTATGTTCATTCATTCATTGAGCAAATGTTTAAATGTCTACTTAATAAACAAAATAGAGATTAGAAAGAACTAACTTTGGATCCAGGAAATCCTGGATTCAAATCCTACCTCTGATACATATTAACCATATGACCCTGAGCAAATCTTTTAACTTCTTAGTGCTTTAAGCAATTTTCTAATAGTATAAGTTATAGAGAAGTTACCAATCAGTATAGGTGGAGAGGGTTTCCTAATCATTCCCTATGTTAATTAAATCATTGGTCTTTTCCCTACTAGATGCCAAGCACAGTACTAGTCACTACAAAAACAAACAAAAAAATAGTTCCTCCCCTCTATGACCAAAAAGAACCCATCTAATCCATTTTCTACATGATAGCCTTTCAAATACTTGAAGGCTGCTATTATTTCTTCAATTCGTTTCTTCTGCGGGCTGAAGGTAACCATTCACCCAAACCATAATTTGGTCTGTACCAGTTGCTCCCAGACTTTTCAAGAATGAAGGACTCTTTACAATGTCAAAAAACTTTACAGACCTGCTTCATATTACTATTACTATTATTTATTACATTAGCAATCCTCAAACTTAGAAGCCCCTTTGCCCTTTTAACAATTATTGAGGACCCCAAAGAGCTTTTGCTTATATGGGATATTTGCCATGTTAGAATTTAAAATGTTTTGTTATTATTATAAGAAAGATCTTTGACATCACAGATTCTCTGAAAGGGTCTAAGGGACTCCCTAGGGTCCACCAGTGAAACTCTGAGAAGTTCTGGATAACACAAATCATAATGTCACAAAGAAATTCTGAACTCAGTAATGCTTTTAAATCAATTTGCTTTGTATTAATCATAGCTGTATGTATATACATTTAAAAATAACGGTTGTGTAGCAGAGATTAAATTAGCTCATGAGAGACATTTCTGGAAGCTGTAGATGTAGTCCCCCTGTGACTCTCATTACATATATGTGAGAGGCCCATTGTTTATTCAGTCTACAGGAGGCTTGCTTGTCTGTTTACTCAACTGAGTCATGCTGCATAATTTTGGGGGGCTAAATAAAGATACAAGTGGTAATACTCAATACACATATGGATTTGAGGAATCTCTCCACTAATTCTGTATCATCTCTCTGTTCCCCCACCCCCAGCTCCCAATTCTCAGCTGAACATCTCACCTCTGATCCAGATGTTTGGAATTTTGCAGAAATTTTACCATGGTCAATGCCTGTGGCCAATATTTCCCAATTTTGGAACAAGGTTCTTTTATGTACATTCAATAAGTCCCTAACTCTGTCCACTCAAAAGCACCACCACTGGGGCAAAGTACACAGAGTTGAGCTTCCTTTCATCCACAGCATTGCTCAAGCTGAATATTGTGTAATATTTTTATTATTTATGTCAGTCTTCCATATTGATTTTAACAGGGTACAAACATTGAGGTGGAGAAACATAGGATAGTTTGCTTTAGGACCTACATCACTCAAAGATAACTTCTGACCCTGTATCTCCTAATGATTCTAATGATCATCAGAGCAGAATATATGCATGGTATTATGAAAGGTACTAGATGTTTAATGACTATTGATACATTATCTCGGCACTTTTGGAACTTAGAATTTTCTAGTACAGATAGGATGTAGACGTAAAAGAATAAAACATCCAATAAGAACTCAGTTACAGACACTAAATACACTAAGGGTTGGGTGGAGGGAATGTGCATTCTGAGATAAAGCTAATCTAGGAGTCCAACCAAAGAAATAAATCACATAGTAACGTGTAAGTTTTAGCTGAGGTCCAAACTCTGTTTAATGTCAGTATTATCTAATGTTAACACTAAAAGAAAACTCTGACTAATATTAAATCCTGAAAGACAAAACATAAAATCACAGAGTCTTATCATTTAATTACCCCATTATCAGTCCCTGGTTTAGCACTTCAAGTGTGTGGGTAACACTTCCTTTCAGCCTTTTGTTCATCAGACCTCCTTTGGCATCAGTGCTCATTTCTAGGGATAGCCATTTCCCACTGGTATAGACAGTGACACGAAGACATTTTCTTATCTTGTGCATTTTTTTCAGTGTCTTCCCATATATCCTCCACAAAGGATCTACAAAGCCAACTGAAGACCTTTCTCTAGGTCTTTTAATATTTCTATGGATATCTATGGGTCATTCATGTATTGCCTCTCATTTTCAACATGACTGGCCAACTTTGTTTTGTGACTCTACATTTCCTTGATAATTTTATATCACTTTTGTTGAGCAAGTTGTTAGCAATATGCTAATTCTTACCTGTACCAACTATGTCTTTGTATTGCCTTTTTGGAATCACTGTGGTGTAATGGAAAGAGTCCTGGATTTGGAGTCAGAAGATCTGGTTTAAATTCTGACTATATCACCTGGTACCTGTGTGACCTCTGGGCCCATTACCCCTCTTGTCACTGAACCCTATGGGTCTCAGTTTCCTAGTCTCTAAGATGAAGGGGTTGAACTAGATCTTCTCTAATGTCCTTTCTGTTTCTGTAATCATCAGATCTACCATTAGCCAAATGCTAATCATCAGATAAGCCATGTAATCATCCAATATACAAATTATAGTTGTAATACTTATAAGAAACAATAAGATACAATTTAAAGTCAGCTTAGCCAACTTAAAAATCATTTCGCTTAATGAGTACAAGGGCTAACGGCTTTTAACTCTACCTTCTCAGAAGAGAGGAATTGGAACCATTGATAGGTCTGACATTTAAAAAAGCTAGAGAGTGCACACCAGAGAGAAACTAGCATGGTGGAATGTCATATGGAGGCTCTGTCGAAGAACTTGGGGTTGATGGCCCAAAGAAGAGACATTTGAAAGCTTTTTTCAGGTATTTGAGAGACTGTAATGTGGAAGAGGAATGGGACTAGTTGTACTTGGCCCTAGAGGGCAGAAACAGGAGCAAATGAGTGAATTTTTACCAAGAGAACAATTTAGTATTTTTGTTTGTGCTGTTTTTAAATACATTTATCATTTCTTTTTAACATTCCTTTTTTCTTACAGATTGCATACTGTGTTCTCTCCCTTTTGCCCACCTTACCCCCACCCATGGAGAAAGCAAGAAATAGGATATTACATATACATTTGAAGTAAGGAAAAACATATATCCACATTAGCACTCAGAATCTATCAATTATCTCTCTGGAAAGATTTCATCATAAATCCTTCAGAATTAACTTGGCTCCTTTCATTGATCAGAATAGCCAAGTCGTTCACAATTGTTCATTATACAAAATTGCTGTTACTGAGTATTATATTTTCTTGATTCTGCTTACCTCATTCTGTATCAGTTCATGTAAGTCTTCCAAGATTTTTCTGATGCCATCCTGTTCATCATTTCTTATAGAACTCTATCACAATCTTGTATCACAACTTGTTCAGCCATTCCTCAACTGATGGGCATTCCCTCAATTTTCAGTGCTTTCCCACTACAAAAAGAGCACTATAAATATTTTGTGGCATATAGCTTCTTTTCCCTTTTCTTTGATCTCTTGGGAATACAGACCTAGTAGTGATATTGCTGGGTCAAAAGGTATGCTCAGTTTTATAGCCCTTTGGGCACAGTTTTGTTTAATTTTAATTGTAGTCCAGAATGGATGGACCAGTTCACAACTCCACCAGTGGTGCATTATTACACAAACTTTTCCACATCCCCTCAAACATTTGTTATTTTCCTTTTCTATCATGTTAGTCAATCTGATAGGGTTTTTAATTTTTTTGTTTCTCTAATCAGTAGTGATTTAGAGCATTTTTTTCAAGTGACTATAGAGAGCTTTGTTTTCCTCTTTTGAAAATTTCTTGCTCATATCCTTTGACCCATTATTAACTGGAAAATGACTCATATTTTTACAAATTTGATGCAATTATTTACATATTTGAGAAATGAGGCCTTCATCAGAGAAAATTACGTGATTTTCCTTTTTTCCTGTTTTTCTTCTAATCTTCTTTGAGTTAGTTTTATTTGTACAATTTTTAAAAAAACTTTAATGTAACAAAAATTATCTATTTTATTTCCTATGATCTTCTATGTCTCTTGTTTGGTTACGAAGTTTTCCCATATCTAAAGAGTCGACAGGTAAAGTTTTCTATGATCCTCTAATTTGCTTAAGATATCACCATTTTTGTCTGATTATGTACCCATTTTGACTTTATTTTGGTATAGAACTGCAACAGCAAGAACCAGGCATACACAGGAAAGCCTGTTGTACAGGTTCTTAGAGCTGCTTTTCTAAAAAAGAAAGCAACTTTTGTGGGGTCAACAATGTATTTTAATCAAGCACACATATCACTGACTTAGTTCAGGGGAAAAGGTCAGCACCCTGAACTTCAGAGGAAATATAAACAGAAATTAGAACCAAAAATTACAAACAGAAAGACCAACAGACAGAGCTTCCAACTGTCATACCATAGGCAATGCATATGTAGTTACCAGAGAGAAAGAAGGAGCAACTCCTGGGTCTTCAAAGCCAGGGCTCCCTAGCAGTTACCCAGAGTCTCATCTAACACAAGAACCTTCTTCCAAACCAGGACCCCTCATGACCCTGTGCCTCATCTGAGGCCCATTAATGGGCATGGAAGATCTTTAACTCTTCTTTTTTTTAATATAAATTTTATTTAGCTTTTGACATTCATTTTCACAAAATTTTGAGTTCCAAATTTTCTCCCCACTTATCCCCTCCCCCCACCCCAATACACCGAGCATTCTAATTTTTCCTATCACTAATCTGCCCTCTCTTCTATCATCCCTCCCTTCTCTTGTCCCCATCTTCTCTTTTGTCCTGTAGGGCCAGATGACTTTCTATTCCCCATTAACCATATTTCTCGTTTCCTAGTAGCAAGAACAATACTAAACAGTTGTTCCTAAAACTTTGAGTTCCAAATTCTCCCCATCTCTCCCTCCCCACCCATTCCCTTTGGGAAGGCATGCAATTCAATGTAGGCCATATCTGTATAGTTTTGCAAATGACTTCCATAATAGTCGTGTTTTATAAGACTAACTGTATTTCCCTCCATCCTATCCTGCCCCCCATTGTTTCTATTCTGTCTTTTGATCCTGTCCCTCCCTGAATGTTGACTTCAAATTGCTCCCTCCTCCCATTGCCCTCCCTTCCATCATCCCCCCCACCCTGCTTATCTCCTTCTCCCTAACTTTCCTGTATTGTAAGATAGGTTTTCATACCAAAATGAGTGTGCATTTTATTCCTTCCTTTAGTCAAATGTGATGAGGGTAAACTTCATGTTTTTTTCTCAGCTCTCCTCTTTTTCCCTCCACTAAAAAGTCTCCTGCTTGCCTCTTGAATGAGATATAATTTACCCCATTCCATTTCACCCTCTTTCCTCCCACTACATTTCTCTCTCACCATTTACCTTAATTTCTTTTAAGATATGGTCCCATCCTATTCAATTCACTCTGTGCTCTCTGTCTCTGTGTGTGCATGCATGTGTGTATGTGTGTGCATGCACGTGTGTACATGTATGTGTGCGTGTGTGTATGTGTATGTGTGTGTGTGGTCCCACCAACTACCTAGATACTAAAAAGTTTCAAGAGTTACAAATATTGTCTTTCCATATAGGAATGTCAATAGTCCAACTTTGGTAAGACCCTTATGACTTCTTTTGCTGTTTACTTTTTCATGCTTCTTCTCATTCTTGTGTTGGAAAGTCAAATTTTCTTTTCAGCTCTGGTCTTTTCATCAAGAATGCTTGAAAGTCCTCTGTTTCATTGAAAGACCTTATTTTCCCCTGAAGTATTATACTCAGTTTTGCTGGGTAGGTGATTCTTGGTTTGAGTCCTAGTTCCTTTGACTTCTGGAATATCCTATTCCACACCCTTCGATCCCTTAATGTAGAAGCTGCTAGATCTTGTGTTATCCTGATTGTATTTCCACAATACTGGAATTGTTTCTTTCTAGCTGCTTGCAATATTTTCTCCTTGACCTGGGAACTCTGGAATTTGGACACAATGTTCCTAGGAGTTTCTCCTTTTGGATCTCTTTCAGTTGGTGATTGATGGATTCCTTCAATATTTATTTTGCCCTCTCATTCTAGAATGTCAGGGCAGTTTTCCTTGATAATTTCATGAAAGATGATGTCTAGGCTCTTTTTTTGATCATGGCTTTCAGGTAGTCCCATAATTTTTAAATTGTCTCTCCTGGATCTCTTTTCCAGGTCAGTTGTTTTTTCCATGAGATATTTCACATTCTCTTCCATTTTTTCATTCTTTTGGTTTTGTTTGATTTCTTGGTTTCTCAGAAAGTCATTAGACTCCATCTGTTCCATTCTAATTTTGAGAGAACTATTCTCTTCAGTGAGATTTTGAACCTCTTTTTCCATTTGGCTCATTCTGCTTTTGAAAGCATTCTTCTCCTCATTGGCTTTTTGGACATCTTTTGCCAGTTGAGTAAGCGTACTTTTCAAGGTGTTATTTTCTTCAGCATTTTTTTGGGTCTCCTTTAGCAAGGTATTGATCCATTTTTCATGCTTCTCTTGCATCGCTCTCATTTCTCTTCCCAGTTTTTCCTCCACTTGTCTAACTTGATTTTCAAAATCCTTTTTGAGCTCTTCCATGGCCTGAGCCCACTGGACATCCACCTTGGATGTCTGGGATACGGAGACCCCGACCTCCATGTCCTTCCCTGATGTTAAGCATTGTTCCTCGTCATCAGAAATGAAAGGTGGGCATCAGAAATGAAAGGTGGGAACATCTGTCCCCCAAGAAAGTGACTTTCTATGGTCTTATTTTTCTTCCCTTTTCTGGGCATTTTCCCAGCCAGTTACTTGACTTCTGAGATTCCTCTGCATCCCAGTCTAGATCTGCCCAGCTAGTGCTTGGGGTCTGAGATTCAAATGCTGCTTCCCAGCCTCAGGGCTTTCCCCAGCAGGCATGGCTGCTATTCAATGTAAGCTTAAATTCTAGTGCTCAGGTGGGGCAGGGCCACCTCCCAGGCTCAGTTCCCTCAGGGAGTTTATGCGGAGACCTTCAGTAATGGAGCAGAGCTCCTGCCTGCCCCTGGTCGCTGCTGCCTCTGCCGCTGCCTCCCGAGGGGGCCCAAGCCATGGAGACACCCCACTCCCCTCTCGGCCAGCCCAGAAGTCTCTCTCACTGACCTGTAGTGCCTGTGGGTTGAGGGACCTTCACAGCCACCAGAGATTCCATCCCTGAAGCCTGCTCGGATCTGCTCCTCTCCGGGCCTCGCAGCCAGGGCAGGGCAGGGGTGGGCACCATGTCTAGTGTGTGATGGACCCCTGGGGATGTCTTTCCAGGGTTCTCCGGAACGGAAATCTCCTTCACTGCATTGCACTGCTCCAGAATTTGTGGGGAGTTCTTTTTACAGAAAATTTATGGGCTGTGGTTTCGGAGCTAGCATACTTGAGTCTTTCTACTCCGCCATCTTGGCTCCTCCCCCTCTTTAACTCTTCTTAACCTGCTTTTAACCTTTTATTAATATTATAATGATGTGAAATTTTGATGTATGCCTCATTTCTGCCACACTATTTTTCAGTTTTCCCAGCAATTTTTGTCAAATAGTGGATTCTTATCTCAAAAGTTTGGATCTTTTGGTTTACCAAATAATAGATTACTATGGTGATTTACTATAATTTAATTTGTACTTAGTCTATTCCACTGATTCACTACTCTGTTTCTTAGCTAGTATCAAATTGTTTTGATAATTATTACTTTATAATACAGTTTGAGATCTCATACAGCTAGACCAACTTCTTTCACATTTTTAAAATTTATTCCCTTGATATCTTTGAGCTTTTTTCTTCCAAATGAATTTTACTATTTTTTTTCTAGCCCTATAAAATAATTTTTGATAGTTTAGTATGGAACTGAATAAACAGATTAATTTTGGTAGAATTGTCATTTTTATTATATTGGCTCAGCCTATCCATAGCAATTGATATTTTTCCAGTTGTTTAGATCTGACTTTATTTACGTGAAAAATTTTTTAGTTGTGATCGTAGAAATCTTGAGTTTGTCTTGGCAGGTAGAATCTCAATTATTTTATGCTGTCTGTTGGTATTTTGAATGGAATTTCTTTGTCTTTTGCTTCTGGATTTTGTTGGTAATATATATGATAATTTACATAGGTTTATTTTGTATCTTGCAACTTTGCTAAAGTTCATAATTTCAAGTAATTTTAGTTGATTCTCTAAGATTTTCTAAGTATAACCTCATATCATATGTAAAGAGTGATTTTTTTTTTGTTTCCTCACTGCCTATTCTATTCCTTTAAATTCTTTTTCTTCTCTTAATACTATGGCTAACATTTCTAGTACAATATTAAATAATGCAGGTGACAATGGCATCTTTGCTTCATCCCTGATTGTACTGGGAAGGCTTCTAGCTTATCCCCATTACATATAATGCTTGCTGCTGGTTTTTGATAAATAATATTAATCAATTTAAGGTAAGTTCCATTTATTCCTATATGCTTCAATATTTTTAATAAGAATAGGTGCTATATTTTGTCAAAGACCTTTTCTGAATCTATTGAGATAATCATATGATTTCTGTTGATTATGTTATTAATTTGGTCAAGTATCCTGGTAGTTTTCTTAATACTGATCGAGCCCCACATTCCTGGTATAAATTTCACATGATTATATTGTATGATCCTTGGAATATATTGCTATAATCTCTTTACTAGTATTTTATTTAATTTTTTGCATCAATATTCATAAGGGAAATTGCTCTATATGTTTCTTTCTCTGTTTTGGCTCTTCTCAGTTTAGGTATCAGCAACATATTTGTGACATAAAAGGATTTTGGTAGGATTCCTTCTTTGTCTGTTTTTCCAAATAATTTATGTAGTACTGGGATAAACTGTTCTTTTAATATTTGACTCACTTGTGAATTCTTCTAGTCCTGTGATTTTTTTCTTAACATGTTCATTCTTGACTTGCTCATTTTTTTTCCCCCCTGAGATTGGGTTATTTAGGTATTTAATTCTGCTTCTGTTAATCTGAGTAATTTATATTTTTGCAGATATTCATTCATTTCATTTAGATTGGCAAATAATTGGACAAAATAGCTCCTAACAATCATGTTAATTTCCTCTTCATCAATGGTGAATTCACCCCTTTCATTTTTGATACTAGTTAATTTGGTTTTCATTTTTCCTTTTTTTAATCAAATTAATGAATGGCTTATCTATTTTAATGCTTTTTTTCTTCATCAAACCAGCTTCTAGATGTTTTTTTTTTTTATTACTTCAATGGTTTTCTTACTTTAATTTTTTTAATCTCCCCTCTGATTTTCAGGATTTTCAATTTGCTATTTATTTAATTGGGAATGTTTAATTTCTTCTTTTTCTAGTTACTTTTAGTTGCATGCCCAATACATTGATTTTTTTTCCCTCTATTTGACTGATGCAGGCATTTAGGAACATACATTTTCCCCTACATACCACTTCAGCTGCATGTCATAAATTTTGGTATATTGCCTCATTGTTGTCATTTTCTTTAATGGAATTATCTATTGCTTTGTGGGAAAAATGGAACATACTTTTTTTTAGGATTAGATTATTTAATTTCCAATTAATTTTAATATATATATTTCCACTCGTCATTATTGGATCCAATTTTTATTACATTATTCTCTGAAAAGGATGCATTTACTATTTCCATTTTTTTTTTTACATTTGGTTGTGAGGTTTTTATGTACTAAAGCAAGAATTAATAAATTATGGCTCATGGGAAGCCCGAGGTCCACTTGTGGCAAGTCAAAGGATTTCAAGTCAAAGGATTTCTGCATTTTTTTGTGGGACACCCAAAATCCTTTGGCATGTCAAAAGCAGTCCTTGGGTCACAAGCAGCCTATAGGATGCAGGTTGTGCCGGTCTGCACTAACTCATAGTCAGTTTTTGAGTGGATGCCATGTATTGCTGAGAAAAAGGTATATTCCTTTCTATTCACATTCAATTTCTTCAGAGGTCTAGCTATATCTGTATTTAACGTTTGCAAAACTTCATTCACCCTCTTAACTTCTTTCTTGTTTGGTTAGATTTATCTAGTTCTGAGAGGTGAAAGTTGAGGTCCCCCACTAGCATAGTTTTGTTATCTATTTCCTCCTGTAACTCATTCAACCTCTTCAAAAATGTAGATGCCATACCATTTGATACATCTATATTTAGTATTGATACGACTTCATTGTCTATGATACGTTTCATCAAGATATAATGTCCTTCCTTTTTTCCTTTAATTAGATCTGTTTTTGTTTTTGCTTTGTCTGAGATCTGCTTTCTTTGCTTCAGCTGAAGGTTAATAGATTCTGTTTGGCCCTTACCTTTAGCCTGTGTGTATCTCCTGCTTCAAATATGTTTCTTGAAAATAACTTATTGTAGGATTCTGATTTTACTTCTTTCTGCTATTGCCTTCTGGTTTATGGGTGAGTTCATTCCATTTATATTTATAGTTATGATAACTAATTGTGTATCTGCCTCCATGCAATTTTTCTTTGCTTATTCCCCTCTCTCTCACTCCTTACCCTTTCCCTTCTCACAAGTATTTTAATTATGATCATGATTCTCCCCAATCTACCCTTTCATTTATCACTCTCCCCTCCCATTTTGTTATCCCCATCTATTTTTATTTCCTTATAGTGTAAGGTAGATTTTTGTATCCTATTGAATGTGCATGCTATTCCCTCAAAATATACTTCAAGTCACTTTCTAATCATTTAATTAAATATCATTATTCTAAATGTGAATATTTCATTCCCACTTAAAAATTAACTCACATTTCTTTAAAAAAATAAAAGATTTTCCCTAGTTCCTTACCATTAGTACAGGGACCCCGAAGTCCCATAAACTTATTTGTCTACACACCAAATATCTCTGATTGGTATGGGCCATCCTGATTTCTGTGTCTATTTGCTATAGGCCTTAGAGGGATGTCCAAATAGTGCCTGGAGACCCCTCAATCTGTTACACTAGCTATGGGTCTCTTTCAGGCTGGTATGTCCTTACACACTTCACTGAGTCCTAGGCTAGTCTCTCTAATAAGGGAAATTTGAAACAAAAAGTACTTTGAATATCATAGCTTAAAGGTTGAAATCATTTTGGGGGAGAAACAAGGCAAGAGGAGGAAGAAGCAAAATTAGACTTGCTTGGAGAGCTTTGCTGGCTATTCTGAAGATCATGAGATCATTGATTTATGTTCAGTTACTGAATGCATGGCATTATTTGCAGTAAGCTTATGTGGAGTCAGCTTTACAAACCCTTAACAAATGAAATATCTCCCCACTCACCTGAGTATTTTCCACATTCTTTACTAATGCATAAGGTTTCCCCACCTCCTCTGGATCCGAGTTCAATATTCATTGATGGGGATGGGAATGGGAACATGACTCTTTTCCTAAAAAAAAAAAAAAAAGTAGAGGGAGTCATACAAGAAAGGAGTCATATGAGTTTAGCAAATAGTACGTGAAAGACTAGGATGTGAACTCCTAAGGCAAATACTATAACTTTTTTTTTTAATTCCCACTGTATGTAGTATTCATTTCATAAGAGTTTATTGAATCAAACTTGCTCATAAAAGTAATTGGTTTTAGAGTTGTTAAGCTTATGAGAGAATCTAAAGATCTTCATACTCTCTTAGGCCTGCAAGGGACCTTAGTGTTCAATCCAATACCTTTCAACTGAGGGAACTGAGGGCTAGAGACATGAAAAAGCAATGAAAGCACCAGATCTGGACTTTGTTAACTCCAAATACAACACTCAAACAATATAGGTGTGTATTTGCTGGTCTATGGGGCATTGCTATAGAATCTCGGGGTGAAAAAGGATCTCAGAAATGTTGTCCAAAATGAACCTGAGTAGGAAGCCCTACTATCACTAATATAGTCTTGATGATCTAGCCTCTGCTTGAAGATCTCCAGGACTATGAAGATCATTTACACCCGTAGCAGTCCATTTGGTTCCTAAATGTATTTAATTGTTGGAAGCATTAAATAGCTAATAACAGCTAACATTTATATTATGCTTACTCTGTGCTAGGTAATGTGCTAAGTAATTTACACTTACTATCTCCGTTAGTCCTGAAAACAACTCTAGGAGGAAGGTGTTATTTTCCTCCATTTTACAGTTGAGAAAACTGAGGCAAACTATAATTAAGTGACTTGCCCAGTCATACCACTAGTAAGTGTCTGAGGCAATGTTTGAACTCCAGTCTCACTGACTCTAGGTCCAGCCCATTATCCACTGTGCCACATAGCTGCAAGGCAATGAAAATCTGTTTTCCAGACCCTCAGGATGCATTTATGATAAGGTTCAACTGACAGAGACCTAGCATCATCTCCCTCTCTACCTACTTGTTTGCTGTGCCATAGTCAGAATTATCCTGGGTCCCTTCTCCTCCCTTATTTGACAACTCAGAAAATATCCTGATGTCAGGGATTCATACTACCTCATTGCCTTCCCTCATAGTTAATGGGGTAGTCCTCTTATTAGCACTAAATCCAGTTTTTGCCTCAAATTCTACATACATATGAGTGCTAAGTGACTTTGGGCCCCAGATCAGAGTGCACAGATTATCTAAGCCTTTCTGAGGAGCTGAGGATAGAGGCGGGAGTGGGGAAATTGGGGGATGGAGCAAAGGATAGAGGTGTGTGTAACCCTCCATGATGTTCCATGTTGGTATCTGTCCCCTTTCCTATGACTGTTATCCCTGGGTGTCAGTGCAACTCTTGGGTAACAGTTCTCTTTGCATTTGCTTTGTATATATAATCAAAATCTACCTCCCTGAAAATGCCATCCATTCCTATTGAATGATGATATTATTTTGTGTGTATATTATAGTTTTTTAAAATACTTCACAGAATCTCAAATTTAAAAGGAATTTCAGAGGTCATGGACTCCAAGTCATATTGGAAACTGATATCCCTGACAAGCAATCATTCAATCTCTGAAGAAGTTAGATGATGGAAAACATGATAAGTCATTCTACTTTTGGATGGTTTGAATTGCTAGAAAGTCTTTTTTTTAAATTTGTTTTGTTTTTTATTATCATATGGTCAAAATCTGCCTTTTTATAACTTCTTCCCCCAGCTCCTGCCTCAGTCTTGTGTGATGGAGCAAAACAAGGTGCGTTAGTCTTTCATAGGAGAGACCTTTAAATATCAAAGTCAGCGATCACATACCCTAGCCAAGAGTTCTCTTTTCCAAGTTATACATCCTCTGCTCTTTTATTGTATTCTCTTAAGATGTGACTTTCTTTGTCCGTTCAACATCTACAAGGCACCTTCCTTGGAATAGGATCCAGTTTATCAATGTCCTTTCTAAAATGGGGCTCCTAGGACTGAACAAAATATCACAGATGTGGTCTGATGAGGGCCAAGTTCAGCAAGAGTATAGACCCTATCGTTTTAGATGCCTGTGCTTCTGCTGCTACAAGATTGTTTTTCTTTGACTACCTTACCACATTGTTGACACATATTAAATTCACAGTCCATCAAAAACAAAGAAACAAAAACAGGAAACCATGTTTTCCATCGTTGTATTGCAGGAAACAGACCAAACTCAATCATACCTATGAGGTCATATTTACCTCCTTGTGTTGAAATAACCAGTCATTCTCCATGCTTTGCTATTTTGCGCATTTCCATCTGAATATAACCTTGTATGAAGTGCTAAGACTGGATCATCACTAATATTCTTCCAATATTATGTCTGTGATATTTGACTTAGTACAAATATGTAGATAGTTAAAGTATCATAGATTTAGAGCTGGAGGAGTCCTTAGTTCAGCCTCCCCATTTTAAGGATGAGGAAACTGAACCCAGAGAGATAAATGATTAAACTAATGTCATATGTTAGTGAACCAAGATTTGAGCACAAGTCCAATGACTCCAAATCTGTCAGTAGTCTTTCTAGAATATCATACTGCCTCTCACTTTTTCTCCCTTTCTTTCTATTTTAAGTTTAAATTCTCTTGATCAGATCCTTAAGGGTAAATATGTTTTTATGGTTCCTCATTATTTTTGCTTCATCCCTCATCAAGAGCTCACTGTTCTTGTATTGTAAGCATGGATTAGGTGATACAAATTCTACTTTCCAAAGCTACCTTCTTGACCAACTTCTCATTTCCCCACGTCCTCCTTTTAAAACCTCTATCTTTAAGTCATATTAGTGATGAATAGGTCACCTGTGCTACAAATATCTTCACTTTCCTCTCAAAGACATCATAATCCTGTAAAATGCTTTTTCTGGTGATCCATTTGTCTCCAAATCAATCACCAGGAATCGGTGGTGCTCAACAGGTATGACAAGTTTTAAGAGTCTCTCTATTTCAATCCAGCTCCATTGCCCCAGAGAGATAGCACACCTATCTCCCAATTGTTCACATCAGATCTACATACCATATTTCCTCTGGAACCTTTCAATACTAAGTTACAATCATGAGTATTTCTTTTTCACTGTCCCAAGTACTAAATGTCCTCTCTTTTGGTGGCACCCATGGACATTTCTCATTCAGTTGAGGGAGCAGTTTTTTTCTCAGAGTTTCAGGGTCATCAATTATGGAAAAAAGCCTCAAACTTTATAATTATTCCCAAGAGTTTAGTGGCACTTTTTCCATTCTTTCTGTGTGTCACACTCTCCTTCCCTTCAACCACTGTAGACAGATTCATATTAAGGGCAACCTCATCAGATTTCTTTTCTTTTTAGTTTTCCCATTGAAGACATACCTTCTTTTCCTCTCATGACCTGAAGAGTGGAGAAGCATTCCTTTAGCTTATGTCAACTTATTTTCTAATAGATAGAAACAATCCACATTAAAAAAAAAAAAAACTATATGTGTGTATGTATGTATGTAACTAGGAGAACCTCAATCAAAAAGAATTATTTTGTCAATCTATCAATAAACATCTAAGATGCTATGTGCCAAATACTGTGCCATATTATGTTGAGGACAAATAACTATATTGTAAGAAAATAACCTTATTTCAAAGATTTAGCAAAAAAAACAAAAAAAATCATGAAATACGCTATATTCAATATTTTTTTCGACTATTATGCTTACGAAGGCAGTAAACAGGATGGAGGCATTTTGGATTTTTAAAACAAAGGTTGAAATATTGTTTTTTGTTCATCCTTAGCCAGTCAAAATAAGTAACAATAATATCAAATACCTTTATAATTCTCATAGGAGATTTTTTCCTCCATTCTTTTGTTTTTATTTAATTACTTTAATCATGTAATTGCAATTAACTGTCCCATATTATGAAGAGGAAGCACCACAGCACAGTGTTGGGTTTTTTGTTTGTTTGTATCTGATTCCCCTCTTAGTAAACTTCCTGGTCTTCTAAATTATTGCTAACCACCCTTTATTCACATTAAGAGAGGAGAACATTGATTCAACCACAAATAACAAATCATTTGCATAGTGCTTGTATGTATATTATGAAATGAATATTTCTGCTTGCATTTGAACATTTTCTATCTCCAAATATTCACCAACTCGGATTGATTTTTTTTTTCTTCAGAATATTCCTTCTGTTTATGCCTTCTGTTCCATCCCTATTACCAGACATTTATAATATCATGTTTGGATTGCTGTAATAGCTTTCTAACTGGCACTCCTATTTTTTTCCCCCTTTGCTTCCTTCAATTGATTTTACTTGCTGCTGCCATACTCTTCATCTTCAAATGTAATTTCTTTTTAAAATTTTATTCACTTTTCAATTCATAAGAATTCATTTTCTTTCTCTCTCACCCTACCCCTTGATTTATAAGAAAAATAAAAACCTTCAAAAATATGCAACATCAAGCAAATCAAATTTCCACATGGGCCATGTCCAAAAATATAGGTCTCATTCTCCATCTCTGTTAAGAGATGGGAAGGATGCTTCATTTTTGGCCTTCGACATCATGATTGGTTACTGCAGTGATCAGGTCTTAAGTTTGATGAACTGTTTGTTTTGACAGTGTTGTGAAAATCATATAAATTGTTCTCCTTGTTTTGCTCACTTCACGTTATATCAAATCATACTACTTTTTTCCAGGTTGCTCTAAAACCATCCCTTCATCATTTCATACAGAACAAGAGTATTCCATTATATTCATATACCATAACTTGTTCAGCTATTCCCCTATTGATTAGCACTTCCTTAGTTTCCAATTCTTTGCCAGTATAAAAAAACTGCTACATATATAGGAGTTCTTTCATTTACTTTTTGGGAGTGGTGTAGGCCAAGTAATAGTATCACAGCATAGTTCAATAAATTAGGAACATAATTCTGTTTGTAGAATTGAATTAAATTGGACTACTGATTATCTTTCTCCCTCAATTCACCTTTCCTCTTTTTGCTATAGAGGCGAGCACCATTTTTTTTCCCAGTCAACCACATTCACAACTTATTTGTCACTCTCCTTTACCTTATCTTCTATTTCCAAAGAGCTATTAAATCTTGTTGATTCTGCCTCCTCATTATTCTGACATCTTTTCCATTCTCTCTGCAGCACAGTTTCCTAATGCTTGTCCTCAGCACTCCTTTCCAAGATTATTACAATAATTTTTTAAATTATACCACTCTCTCCAGTTTGGCTACTGAGTTGTTATTTCTAAGTCTGATCAAAGCACTTCAGAGACTCCTTAGTGCCCTCAAGATAAAATATAAATTTCTTTGTCTGACATTTACAATCCTTCCCAAGCTGGCTCAACAATTCTCTCCAGGCTGATCACACACTAGCCTGTTTGTTGGTCCCTCTCCACAACAGTTCATCTCTATTTCAATGTTTTTGCCAAGACTGTCTGCCATTTTTTAAAATATCACCTCTGCCTGCCTGTGCTTCTTTCTTTTGCAGCTCCTTTTGAAGCTGAACTGAACTGCCATTCTCCCATCACAAACCTCATTTAATTCTCCCATTTTTTTACTACTCCATTCCCTGCTGAATTAACTTATTTTTGTGTTTTTAAAAATATGTTTTTTAATTTACCTTTCTTGAAATACTGTATCCCCTTGGTAGAATGTAAGTTCCTTGAGGGCAAAAATGGTCTCATCTGTGTTTTTGTACCAATATCACCTAGTTGGCAGAGAGTAGGCACTTAAAAATGCAATTAGATTGAATCACATTAATCTTATAATATTTTAAGTAATCATAAAATTTTCATAATTGTTTCAAATAAAAAGGAAGCTATCCAGGGAAGGAATAACAGGAAGACTTTTTCATACTTTCTTCTTCATTTTATTGCATTATTTCACTTCTGTACTCTACCTCTCTGCTTAAACAAATCTGACATATTTTTCTTTATCTTACCTTTGGGTTACTGACACTTTTCCAGGGTGTAAAGTTTATGTATTTTGGTTTGCAAGGTTTTCCCAATGCATTATGAAAGATGCCAAACCCCTCCCCAACCTGGGATGAGAACTTTACATGGGAGCAACACTGATGTCAACAAAGCAGTTGAAAGCAAAGCTATAATACCTGGCCTCCCCAAGATTTGTCATGGATAAAGTGAAAAGTACATAATCCTCTGCAGATAATAGAGATCTGACTCTACCTTCCTTCCCCCTGAGAAGAGAGGGGTCCCTGAGCAAAATGAAAGGCCAATGATCTGTTCGTCCATTTCAGATAAGAAAGAGACACTGATCTCAGCACTGGTAAAATATATGGAATCCAATGTGAAAACTATGGAAGGTCAACTAGTTTTGCTGTGGGGCTTTTTTGTTGTTTTTGAGGTGGGAGGGAAGGGAGTTTTCTTTCATTTTTAAGTGCACTGAGTATATTTCTTTGTCTTATTTCCTAATGTTTTTCAATTATAATGCAGAGCCTCAGAGCTGATGAAATCATTTTTTTAAAAAGTGCTCTTTTCTTCAACAGCAATATTCTTTTTATTTTTTTTAGAAGAAGAATGGAAGTTGAAATGTCTAATGTTTCTGGTATAATTTGCTAATGCTCTCAGAAATGGGAATACATTGTCAGTGGCAGATGCATAATACTAAAGGCAGGTTTTTTTTTAAACTTTCATTATTTATTTTAAAATGTCCTCTCTGTGGGAGAAGACCATGTTAGCTAATCAGTTGTTTAAGATTTTAAAAGTCTACACATTGTGTGGCATGTAATGGCATTGGACTCATGGTCTTCCTGTGGGGTCAGGAATCTGTTCATTGCTAGTACATTTTTTTTATTTGTTGAAGTATTATTTAATATCAGAGCCAATTATGTCATCCACATCTCTGCATGTCTTCATTGATAGTGGCGATATAAATATGAATTGTTGTTATTATGACAAAGTGGATAGTGTTTTGGACTTGGAGCAAGGAAGAACTACTTTGAATCCCGCTATATGAACTCACTAGCTTGGGGACCCCAGGCAAGACATATGACTGAAGTCTCATTTTCTCCATCTGTAAAATGGAGGTAATAGCACCCAGCTCACAGAGTTGGAGGATCATTTTGAGATACTACATGTAAAATTATTTAATAAATCTTAAAGGGCTATATACATGTTTGCTACTATAGGAGGTGATTTTTGGAAGCTTACTTCTAGTTCTTCCTTTTGTTTCGTATGGAATATTAACTAGAGATTTGTTCATTGTAAATGCGGTTAGTTGGTGCAGGTAGATCAGTTAGTCCATTCTAGTAGTGTCAGGAGAAAGAAAGGCTGCTCCTCTAGGATCAGGGGACTCCATCCCCAGGGAATGAGTATTACGAGGATAGGACCCTGGGAGACTGTACCCAGAGCCAGATTTTGTAATCAGGGATGTTGCCCTGGGGCAAAAACCCAGTCCCCCTTCCCTGTTTGAACCTCTGCTTGGCATTGCATTATATTGCTCACTGTTTAGCCTTTGAATGAGTAAGGTCTTAGCAAGGATTTTCAAAGTGGTGTGGTATAAAGAGCACTACATCCGAAGAGATCTGAGTTCTAGTCTTAGCTGAGCAAAGTCAGTCCATCAATAAACATTTATTTATTGCCTACTGTGTTCCAGGCACTGTGAAAAGGACTTGACTTCTTTGGATCTCAGTTTCTTTCAGTAAGGTGATTGAATTAGAAGCTTCCAGGAAAGCACTCTGTAAACACTAAGCACAAGATAAAGGTGAATGACTCTAGATAAGTCTTAGCTAGTTGGCATAGTAGGCCAACTGGGCTTGGAACAGGAAGACTATCTTCTGAGTGCAAATTCAGCCAGGGTGACCCTGGCCAAGTCACTTAGTCCTGTTTGTCTCCATTTCCTCATCTGTAAAACAAGCTAGAGTAGGAAATGACAAAGATGGTTTATTCCAATATCTTTGTTGAGAAAAAACCCAAACAGGGTCCCAAAGAGTAGACATAACTTAAAATTAATTAAACAATAAAAGATGAGATCAGGGAACCATAATGTTGAGGTTTGGGATGCTCAGGGCCCCAAAATACTGACATGCCCTAGGTGTTGCTGAATGGATTCTATTCAAGCCTTCTTTCAATCAAAGTGAAGCAAAGTCTATTAAAGATTCACTATATTGGGTTGGCTCTTAAGATGCTTAACCATTTGTGACACTTGTATTGAGAAGCAGGCCAGATAGAATCTCAGCTAGACAATATCTGAGCTGGATTGAATCTGAGCACCTTCATGCAGGTGAGATGGAATTTATATACAGGAAGACTGTGGGAGAGATCTGAGAGTGGTCTAGTCTTGATAAGACTAGGGTAACTAATGATGTAATCAAGGTTGGGAAACAGATGGAGGCAACTGGGAACTATCAGACAACGGAGGGCTGGCTAGGTTAAAGGTAAAAGAATTGAGTATGAAAAACCAGATTAAGAGGGAAGATTCAAGGGGAGTTCATGGAGGTTCCCAGAGTCTGTACCCCATCACAGAGGCCTGTCACTCAGAGAAACTGATCCTATGAGAACTTATTTTAAATGGATCATACCCACCTATCATTTTATCTCTTTTATAGTTCTAATTCTCACGTGGAACTTCTGAAGAACTTTAAGGATGGTTTCTACCACAAAGCGGTAGCGAACGCTGAAAACTTAATTTGGGATTTGAGTGAGTGGAATTAGAAAACCTTGGAGAAATATGGGATGACAGCTCTAAAAAATGGAAAATGCGAAATAGGTGAAGGGATGAAAGTCCCACTTACTGCAAATGGGAGAGTCTCTGAAGACTAGTAAGGATGGTTATCAATATGAGAGCTGGCACTGTGCAGTCAAGGGACAAAACTGATATGTTTTTTTGAGTTCCCAGGAGCCCTCCACCCTTTAAATGGCTTAACAGGTAGTTTTTGAAACCATTATGCTATTTCCCTCAACTGCAAACTCCCTAGGTTTAATGTACCTCTATATCCTCCACCCAGGATGTAGCATGGGGCTTTCTATGTATCACTCACTCTACTGTTTAGTGAATGAGATGAATCTGTGATGTTTGCTTAGGTTAACTTTACAATGTTTGTAGGCCACAATGGAAATGCTAATGAAACTTTCATTTATATAGTACTTTGAAAAACACTTTCTCCACAGCAAAGCCTTGGTCAGTCTTGGAGAAGAGGAACTTAACATTTTTGATGAAGATGAATCTCTCCCAGGAATAATGTTTTTGAATGCATAAAACATAGAATTACAAAGGAAACCAATTATATTGAAATATAGCTATCAAAATACAAAAAAATAAAAAAAGAAAGAAGAAGAAACACAACTTCATGGGCCCCAGGTTAAGAATGCCTGCTTTAAAATGATATATAAATGTTTTATTATTATTTTAAAATCATATATGGTATAGCACAAAAATTATAGAATTCTCATGTTAGTCAGAGTACACGCTGTCATATAGTAGAGCCTCTTCTCTCCTAGGCTTGATTTTCATTTATTTATTTATTTTTTTTTAAGAGCTCTGGGGCACGACTCTCTCCGTTGCTTCTATGAACATTTAATGATCTCCTCAATAGATAGTGGATGAAGTCATAGCTAGTGTGGGACAAATGAGGCTTGAGTCAAGGGTGCTTACATGTGCTTCTTCCCCATGGTGATGATTTGTCTTGTCTCTGTAAAGCAAGCAAAGTAGGATCTTTTGCTGTTTTTGTTTTATTATGATCAAGAAGTATAATGCCTCTATTTGTTCCAGGATCCTTGGCCATTTAGATTGTAAGGTCAAGGATCCTGGAAGGATGAATTGTAAGGGAAAGTAAAGTAGGATCTTTTGCTTTTTTTGCTTTAGTTTAATCAAGTTCCTCTCATTGAATCTTGCCTTTATCAACCAAGAGTCTTTACTAGGAGTAAAGTGCAGAAAGAAGAGTTTCTTTAACTAGAAATGGATATGTATTTGTATTGCTAATGTGATTAAAGATCTTCCCCACCCATTAATGGACCTGTCTATTAAAGGGAGTTTGATTGGGAAGATTTGTAGGAAGACCCACACCTTTTGTTAATGAGGCACTGGTTCTCAAGGGTTGGCATGCCCTTTGGTTCTAAAAAAAGGTATAAATACTTTGAGGGTCTTTTTACTTTGGGGTTTAGTTTTTGCAAGAAGGTTTGAATGCCAGACAAAGACTCTGGGAAACTGAAAACCCAGATATTGGTGCTTCCATCTCTGGCAACTATGGTCAGACAGTCGGACCTATCTGTTGATACTGGATATATATGTTCCATATGTCAGTTTGGAAGCGCTGTCTGTTGATTTCCTGAACTAAGTGAATGATATATGTACTTGATTAAAGGAGATTGTTAACACCTGAAAAATTGCCTTTCTTTTTAGAAAAGCAGATCAAAGAACCTGTGACGATCCCCCTGGGGTGCTTACTATATGTTAGACTGTTTACTAATACAGTCTCCTAGATTTTTCTTAGATTGTAATACTAGGCAGAACAACCACCCCATATTCTCCATTTTTCCCCCTCTCCCTTCCATCTAGCACCCGTTGTCATGATCACCTCTCCTAGTGTCTCCCAACATTCAAGGAGATACCACTCATTTTTTTTTTCATTTTAAGTAGCATTTTTTCCAATTACATATAAAGATAGTTTTCAATATTCATTTTTTATAAGATTTTGAGTTCCATTTTTTTCTCCTCCCTTCCCTATCTCGCCTCTCTACTTCCCAAGATGGCTAGCAATCCAATATAGGTAATACATGTGCAATCATGTTAAACATTTCCACATTAGTCATGTTGTGAAAGAAAAATTAGAACAAAAGGGAAAAACTAGAAGAAAGAAAAAAAAATCATAAACCAAAAAACAAGGGAAAGTAGTATGCTTCAACCTATCTTCATTAAGATTGCATAGTTCTGTCTCTGGATGCGGATAGCATTTTCCATCTTGAGTCTTTTGAAATTGTTTTGGATCATTATATTGCTAAGAAGAGCCAAATCATTCATAGATGATCGTCACACAGTGTTGCTGTTGCTGTTAAAATGTTCTTCTGGTACTGTTCACTTCACTCAGCAACAGTTCGTGAGTCTTTCCAGGTTTTTCTGAAAATTATCTGCTTATTATTTCTTATAGCACAATAGTGTTCCACTACATTCATATACCACAATTTGTTCAGCCATTCCCCAATTGATGGGCATTCATTCAACTTCCAATTCTTTGGCACCACAAAAAGAGCTGTTATATTTTTGTTCATATAGGTCCCTTTCCCTTTTTTTATGACCCCTTTGGGATACAGACTTAATGCTGGTGTTGCTAGACCAAAGGGGATGCACAGTTTTACAGCCTTTTGGGCATAGTTCCAAATTGTTCTCCAGAATGGTTGGACCAGTTCACAACTTCACCAACAGTGCAAGAGTGTCCCGATTTTCCCACATCTTCTTCAACATTGATCATTTCATTTTTGTCACATTAGTCAACATGATATGTTTGAGGTGGTACTTCAGATTTGTATTAATTTTCTTTTCTCTTATCAATAGTGACTTACAGCATTTTTCATATGTCTATATATCTCTCTTTGAAATGAATTTTCTATTAGCATAAATATATATCTATATCTATATCTATATATATATTTTTTTTTTCCCCTAAATCCCCTCTAGCACAGGAGGTAATATGGCACCTAGGAAAAGGGGAACTGACAAAGAAGTTACAAAAATCTACATTCTCATTCAGCCAAATCTAATCCAACTCACTCCAATCCAATTTAATCCAATTCACATTTATTAAGGACCTGCTATTTGCAAGGCACTGTGCTAAACTCTAAAGATATAAAGAATAAATGGAAACTTATGTTTGCCTTAAGGAATATACATTCCCCTGGGAGTAAGGTATGATACCATATAAGCAGATAAGTACAACCAATTATTCTATACTTGCTTTTATTTATCACTTCTTTCTCTGGATGCAGATAGTGTCTTTCTTTATATATCCTTTATTTTTAATTTGTATATTTATAATATTCAAAATTACCAAGTCATTCAAAGTCATTCTTAAAACAATATCGCTGGTACCATATACAATGTTCTCTTGGTCCTTCACAGTTCCCTCTTCATCATTTAGTGACAGTGTTTCCATGACTTTCTAAGGTAAATGAGATCATCATTCCGTATTGCACAGTACTATTCCATCACAGCTTCTTCTCTTACCAGAAGTTAACAGAACTCAGATTCAAACTGAATTACTCTAACGCTACAACTAGTAACTTTCGTACACATTGGCTTCTTACTTGAACATAAGAGGTCTTTCCAGTTCTCAGTCTATTTTGTCCCTGAGCTCTATATGAAATACATGTGTTTGTCCTTTGTTGCTGAAGAAGACCATGCCATCAGAGAATGATGACATGACTTACACTTGACTTTGTTTTGAGTGAGGGAGGGCTGTGCAGGTCTCCAGCCTCACTTCTCCTCCAGAGCCATCTGAATCCAGTGACCAGATATTCATCAGGATGACTGGAGATGACCCGGAATGAAGCAACTGGGGTTAAGTGACTTGCCCAACATCACACAGCTAGTGAGTGTCAAGTGTCTGAGGTGAGATTTGAACTCAGGTCCTCCTGAGTCCTGCACTGATGCTCTATCCACTGCACCACCTAGCTGCCCCCTATATGAAATAAATACACACACAGACACACACACATACAGACACACAGACACAGAGACACACAGACTCCCAGAGACACACAGACACCCAGACACACAGACACAGACACACAGAGACACACAGACACACACACACAGACACATACATACATACCCCTTATTGGTTGTTTGTTTGTGTGTTTTTGTTTTTAAGAGCCCTAGGGTATGGTTCTGGCCATTGTTTCCATGAATATGTTAATGATCTAGTAAAAAAAAAAAAAAATCTAGAATTAAGGCCCCAGCTACCCAAGAGGTCAAACGAAGTCCAATCAAACACCAGCTTCCTAGGGGTCAATTTCAGGGGGCAATGACAGACTCTGGAGTCAAAGAGACAAAGCTGAAAAGCATTTCCTTGCATTCTTTCAGAAATAGGAAAGAAAGAGCTCTCCAGGAGACTGGAAGACAGGTACTCCAGGAATTTTAGATAGATGCCTTCCAGACAGGCATTCATCACTCAGTCCACCATGAGGAATGGCAATCTGAGTCTGATGGTACTGGTTTGCTTAATCTCACTCTTCTCACATCACCTTTCCAGGCACCCTACTTCACCATGAACCAAGAGAGAAAGTTATAGGATTACCTGGGCTAAGGTACGCCAGCTGACACTGTCCAGGGCCAATTTAGGGCAAGATTTTAAAGGAGTTTGCCTTCAATGCTTCTTTCTAGCAACTCAGTTCCATTTACCTGTAATTCCTTACCCACTTCACCTCTACCTTCTCATTTTCTTTCTCTCCTTACCCACAACCCCTCATACCTTCTTACTCTTTCTGTTCCATCATTTCTCCTTTATCAAAACTTACTCATACTGGAGGCTTTTCCGCTTTTCATTGGATATCATAAGGTTACTACTGGAACTCATAGATTATCCCCTATTCCTTTCTGTTGTCATGTCTTTGACTGATTCACTTTATTTTTCATCATACATTTCTTTGTTGTGCCATCCTTCATTTCAAACACACACACACACACACACACACACACACACACACACACACACACATGCACACACCACTAAGAGGTTAATCAATTAACCAGCCTTTATTTAGCACCTACTATGCACCAGGCACTGTGCTAAGGGCTGGTATGCATACAGATGCACACATACATCTGCTGATGGATGAGATCTCTACATTTTGCTAACTGCCTGTTACAATCTGGATAATAGTCATTCTTCATCCACTTCATTGTTCATGAGTGAATGGTTAAGTTAAACACTTTTGAATGACTAGGGTGATCACAGTTACTGGAATCAAATGGGAGGCTAGCTTTACGTCCATGCAGGTATGCTATCCTGTGCTATAAGACTACTTCTTTAACCACAACAAGTCTCCTTTTCACCAATTAATACCATTGAAATAAGGATCGATTACCTGTTGTAGCTCAGTGGGAAAACAACAAGCTTAAAAGTATTTTACTATCTGAATTATCTCAATGAAGTCATGGCTGTGGAATGTACAAAGAGCTCTACAGATTACGGTGTTATCATTATGATAATTGACATTGTGATGGAGTCTAAGTATCATGACCACATTTGTGGGAACCTAGACATTGGGGAGTTTTGGATAACAGATGGATTGCCTGGAAATTTTATCAAATGGAGCAGATGATATCGCACGGATCAGCTACGAAGAGACCCTCCAAAAACCAAGAATGACTTTGCCATTGTTTTTTCTTTCCCTCCCCTCTTTTCTTCCCCCCTCCCTTTGTTTATCTAGATACTGTCTGTGTTAATCCACAAGCAACAACCTATTATGATCTCCCTAAACAGGCTCTTTGTTGCCAATTTAATATCAGTTCCACTGAGCTGTTGTTCTCAGCACAGTATGTTTTCTTATTTTGTGGAACTTTCTTTTTCATCAGGGGAAATGTTTTCTCGATGTGTAGTTTTGTTTTAGTAACCGTGAGTGCCTTAAAAGGGACAGAAGAAAAATGTAGAGTTTCCAATTCAACAAGGATATTTTTAAAGGGAAGGAAGTACTCCCCCCCGCACCCCCACTCCACACACACACTCCAGTACTTTAATACTTTGATGAATCAATCAGTGGGGGAAGCATCACAGTAAAGTGAAAGTGGTAATCATATTGCCCTTGGAATCAGAGGGTCTGGGTTCAAATTCTGCCTCTGAAGCTTACAACATGAGTGACCCTGGTCAGTCACTTAACATCCCTAACAATCCATTTTTGCATCTATAAAATGAGACAGTTTGTTGCAGTCTGAGCCCTCGTCATGGCGGTCAATCTTTCATTATTTCAGATGACAGTCTATCCATGTATCCTAGAAGGAGGCCTATTCAATGCCTTCTCTCAACATCCTGTGGATACCATTGGATCTTAGGGGCTTTGGTTAGCCCATTCTTTCACCATGTGACTGGTCCATCTTTTTCTTTTTTTGTTTTTTCAAGTCAGACATTTTTCTGAAGACGTCTAGTTTTCCAGTGTGATTCCTTCTTGAAAAGGACATTGGGCTGCTTATAGACACCCACCATGTATGTATTCTTCTGTTGCATGATCTTCACTTTTACCTCTTTGGGGTCCATTACATTCAACTATATGCAATCAAACAAAATATATGAGTGTTAGGGGGAAACATGGGCTTTTGTTTACTTTACAAAGACCTATTCTGATGCCTCACTGTGGATTCTTGAAGGCTTTGCCAAGGGAGCACAAGCTCTTGCACATTCTACTACGATGGAGCAGTATTACTTTCTAAAAATCAATTTGGCTAAGGCTGGCCATTAGGTGATAAATTCTTTCACCGTGACAATCCATGAAACACATGTGCACACATATTTTTGATTACGATTAGAAAGTGTTAGTGACTCAGAAAGGGCAACATGTCATAGTGGATAGTGTCCCGAAACTTGAGAGAGGGACATTTGAATTTGAATCCCACCTCAGATACTTATAAATTATGTAATTTGGGGCTAGTAACTTAAACTTCCTCTGCCTCAGTTTTCCCATCTGTAAGATTCAGAAAATAATAACAACTACCTTTTAAGGTGTTAAAAACATACTTGACACTGAAAAATATCAAGAAAAATTTATTAGAGTTCAGAGGAGTTGAATGCCTTGGCTAAGGTGAACTCCATCCTTCAAAAAGGGGAAGAGAGAAAGTGAGATACAGAAGCAAGGGCATCTTTATAATGTCAGTGCAGGACAGACCCTCCCACAAGAGGAAGGGTTGGTCCATTCTCTTTCAGGTCATAATCTTGACATGCCCACAGTATGTCATTAAGCAAGCACAATTGGAATTTTAGGTTGCCCTCCCAGCTGGTTTAAGCTGGATCAATTCTGTCCTCTTGGGTTTTTCTGAAAACCCCTAACCATTTTCTAATTGGTCAGGGCCACCTGTAGTTTTTATTCAGTAACCTTAGGGACTAACAACCTTTGTGAACATTTAACCCCTGCTATCTCTTACCAATTTCTGACCTTCTTTACCTGACTCTTCTAGACTATACAGCTCTGATTAACTATCACCACTAAGAGTTTTAACCCTGTGGAAACAGAAATTTTTCCTCTGTTTCCCACAAGGGGTGTTGTGCCCATAAAATGATAGAATGTATACAAATCTTAAAGTCTATGTGAATATCAGCTATGATTCTTTCTTGAGATGGACTTGTAACTTTGTGTAGTGAAAGAAACGTTTTTCTTAATATGCCTTTTATATGATCATATAAACCAGATAATCTTTATTTGGCATCCACAAACCTCTATCATAGATCTCAGAAGGTCTATGAATGTTTAAAATATTGATAAATAAATTTCAAAATATTTTAAAACTGAAAACTTAATGTAATTGGTTTCTATTTAATGTAATTTTTTAATTTTTAATCTCAGTATTTTGTTTTATACATTTAAAGACCTTATTCTGAGAGAGGATCCATAAACTTCACCAGATTGCCAAAGAGGGCACTAAAACAAAAAATAAGTAAGATCCTGCAAAAGAAATGCTAATCATTTTCTTTTGTTCCACTCCCCCCCCCACAACAAAACCCTGTTCAAAAGCAGAAGCACAAGTTTAAAAAAAATTATGTGCAAAATACTTTACATTTGCTTCTATTTCTGTCTCTCTGTCCATCTGTCTCAGGAAATACTGAGTTATTTGAGCTCTAAACACATCACTGAAAAGAGTCAATGAAATGATAATAAAGGTCCCACCTTACCAGGCACTGAATTCTCAGCTTTGAAATATGAAGACAACTTTTTCTACAAGGCTGCAGAGGCTTTACTTAGCGGCCATATGAATTTATAGGTTTTATTTTTGGCCACTGGAGGGCTCTCATATTTTTCCACTAATGAAATAGAAACCTTGAGCATGACTAAAAACTGAAAATGAAAGATGAAAGTTTAAGTCGGGTGCACTTCATGGTTTGTGCCAAAGTCTCGGTGTAAGCGGAATTTGGGAGAAATCCAATTTAACACTTGGGAGAAGTGGAATGGGCTGCGTAGGGCATGCCCCACATCACTTACAATGGGTGACCTTTTGGGATGCAGGGTTCCCAGGTCTGCTCAGTCATGGAGGTCATTGGTTTTCGAAAGGGTATAAGTAGCCCACCTCTTCGCTTATTTTCAGTGCCCTTCCTTTCTCTTGGTTCTTTTTCTCCCTGACCCTGTAAAAAGCAATTGCTGGCACCTACCCTTTGTCTTGTGGAATGTTGTCTCTGATGTTGCTGCCTAAGAAGCTGATTTCAGTTCAATGGGAGAAAGAAATTATTATACAATGGAAAACTTGGCTACAATGACTATCTTGGTGGGGGATAAGGTAGTGAGTTCCATATGACTGAAGATATTCAAGTGGGGCCTGGATGGGCACTTTGTTGTGCTTGGGGGTGGGGTTATCTTAGCAGGGGTTCATACTGTGAGTTGGATTACAAAGCTCTGAGATTTTCTCTAAGAAGAACAAACATTCAAATAAGCAAAACAATGAGATCATATGCGAGCCATAAACCCTTAACTATTTACCAGTCATGAAGGTTATTCTTGCTGGTGACCTTCCTGACTATTATGCTTTTTTCTGTACTTTGAACCCTAGCATGGAACCCATCTGTATCTTATAGAATCATAACATTTAGAGATGGAAAGAAGTGGGAGATCCACCACTGCCCCAGCTTCCTTATTTTATAGAATAAGAAGCTCAGACCCAGAAAGTTACAAACTATGATGAAAAGAGTGAAGGTGAGGAGGCCTGAGTCTGAAGCCTATCCCTGCTTTTTTCTCCTACTTCATCCTTTCCCCTGCTACACACACACACACACACACACACACACACACACACACACACACACACACACACTCACACACCCACACATACACACATATACACACAGACACACACAGACACTCAGACACACACATATACACACATACACATATACATACATGCACACACACATGCACACACACATATACACACTTTGCAAATCTCAGATTTGCATCTGGTCCTTACTTCTCACTCATTCTAACTCACATAGCTCTAAGCCATTTAAGCTTAAAGATGATTGGTTCTAGAAATGATCAGTTCAGTTTGTAAGGGAAACAAACCTGATGGGACACAGGAGGGTGTCGCCTGGTTCCTAAGCACAGCCTATTGGTTCCTTATTCTGAATGCTTAGTAAATGCTTGTTTCAACTGAAGGGAAAAGATTACCTCAACGTTTGAACTTCCAATCAGGCCATTTATGCAAGGGCTTGGTTTTTTTCTCTTCCTAAAATTATTCAAAGAATCATAGTATATTTGATATGAAAAGGACCTTAGAGATCATATAGCTTAACCTAAAATGAGAATTCTATACATGAGGGAACTGAAGCCAAAAGAAGGAAAGTCACTTCTCCAAAGTTGAACGTCTAGTAAGTGCTGGATCCAGGACTCATAGTCAGCTCTCTCTCTCTCTCTCTCTCTCTCTCTCTCTCTCTCTCTCTCCCTCCCCCTCCTTCTCCTCCTCTTCCTTCTTCTTCTTCTCCTCTTCCATCTCCCTCTCTGTCCCCCACTCCATCTCTCTCTGTCTTCTGTTTCTGTCTTTCTGTCTCTGCCTCTCTCCTTTTCACTCTCCCTCTCTCTGCCAGTCTCTGTCTTTCTGTCTCTCTCTCTCTCTCTCTCTCTCTCTCTCTCTCTCTCCCTCTCTCCTCCTCCTTCTCCTCCCCCTCCTTCTCCTCCTCTTCCTTCTTCTTCTTCTTCTCCTCTTCCATCTCCCTCTTCCTCTCTGTCCCCCACTCCATCTCTCTCTGTCTTCTGTTTCTGTCTTTCTGTCTCTGCCTCTCTCCTTTTCACTCTCCCTCTCTCTGCCAGTCTCTATCTTTCTGTCTCTCTCTCTCTCTCTTCCTATCTCTATCCCCCTCTCCTTTTCCCTCTGTGTTTTGGTCTTTCCCTTTTTCTTTCTATCTCTCTGTCTTTCTGTATGCCTCATTCTGTCTCTGTCTTTTTCTCTCATTCTCCCTCCCTCGTCTCTCTGTAATAAATTTAATTATCAGTGACAACAAAAACATTCAAATAAACAAAACGATGATGTCATATGCAAGCTATAAACCCTCATCCATTTACAATTTTTTCCATGCGTGTTAGCTCTAGCAGAATCACAACAGTAACATTTTTCCATACCCTGGTTTCCTGATGCAAAGTGAGTGCTCTTGCAGTGACAGCAGGCGCCTTCTTCCCTTGGCCTTGACATGCACATGGACTCCGTGCTATTACTAAGACTCTTTCAAGAGATTTCAACTCTAGTTTCTCTGTGGACTAACTTTATTCTGCCTTAGAGACTCAGAATATGGAAAAAGACTTCACTTTCCTTAAGCCCACAGGAAAGAGTTGCTTCATAACCAAACATCCTAAAAGAGGTGAGGGTTTCTGTCCTTTCAGGCAAGATGCCTCTTTTAGACTAACCATTGTAGCTGTAAGTCTTTTAAGTATACCTCTGTATATTTTCCCACTATGTGAGATGGTATGTACTGAATATAGTTTAACTTTTTCCTGATCACAGGGTCATACTTAGGACTAACAATTACTTCATTATGCTAGAAAATACTGGTACCCTTAGGGCCCACTGAGGTATGGTAGTGTTTGCCTTGAAATTAAAATAATAATAAAAAAAAACATTAAATTAAATTACTCCAAATGGCTAAGTTCTTGACTTTTTGTGTGTCTGTTCTATATAGTTTCATAGTTACATTTCTTTTCTGTCCAAGTGTCTTCTTATAGTAATAATCCCTCTGCTTCCTTCCTTATAACCTACTGTTTTTCGGTTACTTTGAACTTGTAAACCAGAGAATCTATTGGAATGAAGTTTAATGCATGGCCAGAGTGCCTCACATGGCATTTCCATGTGGAAGGTTCTAGGAAGTAGATGAGATCTCTCCACATGGAGTATAATAAGGATTAGCATTGTATACTAGGGAAATATTCTCAAGTGAGTAAACTAAGGGAGTGAGATCAAGAAGAGTTAAAACACTAGAGAACATTTAGGCATATATACCCATGATCAATCAGTACCAATGATCAGTTTTCTTTTTTTTAATTTATGGAGTAAAACAAACAATTCCACAACACAGTAGAGTAAAAAAGATGATCGCACATGAAGCTGCCTATCTACTCTGCCAACTTACTATTCCTTTCAAATATCCAACAAAATTATCATGCAGGGGCAGCTGAGTGGGGCAGTGCATATAGCACCCGCCCTCAGGAAGACCTGAGATCAAATGTGGCCTCAGATGCTTGACACTTGCGAGCTATGTGACCATGGGCAATTTACTTGCCTCTCCCTCCAAAAAAAATTGTCATGCAAATTCCTTTTTTTTTTCTTTTCTCTCCCAGTCTCCCTAGAGATGGCTACCATTACATACAAATATATATATATATATATATATATATATATATATATATATATATATATACATATATGTGTAAAAATATATATCTATATATATATAATTATTCTGTACATACGTCTACATATCTATTCTTACTCTTGATGCAGATAACATCTTTCTTCTTATATATTCTGTAGTTAATTTGGGTATTTATAATACACAAAATAATTTATTCAGTAAGATGAGCTGAGGCAGAAGGAGAAGCTTTGTTATTGGATGATACTCTTAAGTTTTCTGTACAGAAAGAGGAAACAGATGAACAATTCAGGAAACAGATCCCAAGTATGACAGTGGTATGAAGTAGAAGTGATGGGGGATGTCAGTTACCCCATATCTATTGGCATGCATGTTCTCCTCTCTCCAAAAAGCAGAGCAGCTAATAGCTTCTGGACTTACCTCATTGATTATTCTCCCCTTTTAAAGGTGGAGCTTTCATTGAGAAAGACTATTTTATAGGCCTGGTCCTTGCAACTTTCTTACCCACCCACCCACCCCCAGCTCCTCAGATTAGTAATGCTGTCATCAAAGAACATGATTATTACCAACAAGGTGGCATTGATTGCTGGCATGAAAACTATGGCACTCAGAGAACTGACCATTATATCTTTGTTTTGGAGAAGAAAAGACATCCAAGTAGAGTTTGATGTACATCTTAGATTTTATGAGAGTAGATCACAGGTTTTAGACAGAAGACAGATGGGATATGATGCACTAAGGTTCTACAGAATAATTGGAACAAAGAGATAAATAAAAAACAAAAAAAGAAGAAATTAAAAGAAGGAAAAAACAGGTTTTGGTCTAAGAAAACTTTTGTGTATGCGTAGGAAACTTACTACGTTATATTTTTTGGAAATTTGCAGAACACAGAAACATGGGCAGGCAAGGGAGGATAAAGAAATACAAAGACATTTCAGGGTCCCGTGAGTAAGATACATATCAGAAGTGCCAACCTGCTGAATAAGGAGAGGTTGATCATGAAGCTAAGGTCAAAAGAAAGGATGCTTATTATTAGGGAAAGAAGAGGACTGAAGTCTCTGTACTGTAAGATAGGTTTTCATGCCAAAATGAGTGTGCATTTTACTCCTTCCTTTAGTTGAATGTGATGAGGGTAAACTTCATGTTTTTTTCTCAGCTCTCCTCTTTTTCCCTCCACTAAAAAGTCTCCTGCTTGCCTCTTGAATGAGATATAATTTACCCCATTCCATTTCACCCTCTCTCCTCCCACTACATTTCTCTCTCACCATTTACCTTAATTTCTTTTAAGATATGGTCCCATCCTATTCAATTCACGCTGTGCTCTCTGTCTCTGTGTGTGCGTGCATTTGTGTATGTGCGTGTGTGCACGCATGTACATGTGTGTGTACGTGTGCGTGAGTGTGTGTGTATGTGTGTGTGTGGTCCCACCAACTACCCAGATACTGAAACGTTCTAAGAGTTACAAATATTGTCTTTCCATGTAGGAATGTAAACAGTTCACCTTTGGTAAGCCCCTTATGACTTCTCTTTGCTGTTTACTTTTTTATGCTTCTTCTCATTCTTGTGTTTGAAAGCCAAATTTTCTTTTCAGCTCTGGTCTTTTCATCAAGAATGCTTGAAAGTCCTCTGTTTCATTGAAAGACCATATTTTCCCCTGAAGTATTATACTCAGTTTTGCTGGGTAGGTGATTCTTGGTTTGAGTCCTAGTTCCTTTGACTTCTGGAATATCCTATTCCATGCCCTTCGATCCCTTAATGTAGAAGCTACTAGATCTTGTGTTATCCTGATTGTATTTCCACAATACTGAAATTGTTTCTTTCTAGCTGCTTGCAATATTTTCTCCTTGACCTGGGAATTCTGGAATTTGGCCACAATATTCCTAGGAGTTTCTCTTTTTGGATCTCTTTCAGGCGGTGATCGATGGATTCCTTCAATACTAGAATCTGAGGGCAGTTTTCCTTGATAATTTCATGAAAGATGATGTCTAGGCTCTTTTTTGGATCATGGCTTTCAGGTAGTCCCATAATTTTTAAATTGTCTCTCCTGGATCTATTTTCCAGGTCAGTTGTTTTTCCAATGAGGTATTTCACATTCTCTTTCATTTTTTCATTCTTTTGGTTTTGTTTTGTGATTTCTTGGTTTCTCAGAAAGTCATTAGTCTCCATCTGTTCCATTCTAATCTTGAGAGAACTATTTTCTTCAGTGAGCTTTTGAACCTCTTTTTCCATTTGGCTAATTTTGCTTTTGAAAGCATTCTTTTCCTCATTGGCTTTTTGAACCTCTTTTACCAATTGAGTGAGCCTATTTTTCAAGGTGTTATTTTCTTCAGCATTTTTTTGGGTCTCCTTTAGCAAGGTATTGACCCATTTTTCATGCTTTTCTTGCATCTCTCTCATTTCTCTTCCCAGTTTTTCCTCCACCTGTCTAACTTGCTTTTCAAAATCCTTTTTGAGCTCTTCCATGGCCTGAGCCCACCAGACATCCACCTCAGATGTCTGGGATAGAGAGACCCCAACCTCCACATCTTTCCCTGATGGCAAGCATTGTACTTCTTCATTGGAAATGAAAGGAGGAAGGAGCATCTCTTCCCCAAGAAAGTAGCTCTCTATGGTCTTATTTTGCTTCCTTTTTCTGGGCATTTTCCCAGCCAGTTACTTGACTTCTGAGATTCCTCTGCACCCCAGCCTAGATCTGCCCAGCTAGTGCTTGGGGTCTGAGATTCAAATGCTGCTCCCCAACCTCAGGGCTTTCTGTGGCAGGAGCGGCTGCTATTCAATGTGAGCTTAAGTTCTGGTGCTGGGGTAGGGGCAGGGCTGCCTCCCAGGATCAGTTCCCTCAGGGGCTTTATGCAGAAACCTTCAGTAATGGAGTGGATGGGGGCAGGCCTGCCTCCCAGGCTCAGTTCCCTCAGGGGGGTTTTGCAGAGACTTTTAGTAATGGAGCTCCTGCCTGCTTGGGGAGTCCCAGGCTGCTGCTGCCTCTGCTGCTGCCTCTGCTGCTGCCTCCCAAGGGGGCCCAAGCCATGGAGACTTGAATGCCCAACTACAGCTCCCCTCCCAGCTAGCCCAGAAGTCTCTCTCACTGACCTGTAGTGCTTGTGGGTGGAGGGACCTTCGTGGCCGCTGGAGATTCTGTCCCTGAAGCCTGCTCGGATCTGCTCCTCTGGGGCCACACGGCCAGGGCACCTCAGGGATGGGCTCCGCTGTCCGGACCATGACAGACCCCTGTGGACAGCTTTCCAGGGCTCTCTGGAATGGAAATCTCTTCCACTGCGTTGGTGTGTGACTTGCAGTACTCCAGAATTTGTGGGAAGTTCTTTTTACAGGAAATTTTTGGGCTGTGGATTGGGAGATAGCATATGTGAGTCTTTCTACTCTGCCATCTTGGCTCCTCCCCCCAAGAGCACTGAAGTCCCAAAGAAGGTCAAGGAGCTTGGGTGAATGAACTGATAAAAACAGTCAACAAAAGGAAGTCAGAAGCACTTACCTTTGATTTTGCCCTTGTTTTCTCTGTCCAGGAAATAATCTTTGAACAAATGGGGAACTAATAGGGACTTGAAGTCCAAGATACAGAAGGAACTGGTAAGATAAAAATTTCATACTTTCGATGAATTGAAGTTATCAGGCCCAGATGAACCATATTCCTGGGGGTACTGAGAGAGTCTAGATGTGGTTAAGGATGTAATCTTAGGGGTCTTTGAAAGGAGAATGGGAGAGCACAGGAAAGACACCAATGTCATAATTTTTCCAAATAGGAAGGAAGTAGAGCTTGTAAACTATAGGTCAATGCCTATAGCCACTCTTGGCCTTCCATTTCAGAAAGGTGAATCTGTTTGCCTGATTTTCAACAAATAAGAAGTCAGACAACTTAAAGTCAAATCTGAGCCTTCTGGCTCAAAATCTAATATCCTTTTTCCTAGAGTTAATGTCAGTCAACAATCATTTTTAAAATACCTACTATGTGCCAGGCACTGAGTTAAGCAGTGGGGATGCAAAAAAAAATAAAAATTATTTTGTCTCTCAGACGCTCAGTTTAACGGAGAGGGAGGGGGATGATATGCAAACAGCCAGGTACCAACACCACAATGCCTTCTCTCCTCTCACTATTTATAGGTCTTTCCCCATCCCCCTGTCCCTTATGGGATCATTTGTCACCTGAAGGTTTCCTTAGATATACTTTATCATTTCCCATAACACAAATCAACTACTTCTTCCTTCTTAGAAGGATCCTCACCCTTAATTCCATAACATCAAAGGTTCTGTGGACATTCTTCCCTTTCTCCTGTATTTATCTTCTTCCTTCCTCCAACCTCCTGACAGGGAGAGAGATGGGTAGTTGGGCATTCAAGTGTAGGAACCAGAGTGAGCAAAGGTATGGAGGTGGGACAAGTAAATAAAAGGCTTTGGCTAAATGCTAAAGCATCACACATGTGCAGGGGAGTAGTGGGAGATAAGGATCAAGAGGTGAATTGCTCTCTGACTCTTCAGGTCTTATTTCTTCTTTGTTTCTATATAGGCAGGTAGGTGGCACCACAGTGCCTAGAATGAGGAAGACATGACTTTAAATGTGGCCTCTTACTAACTGTGTGACTCTGGACAAGTCATTTAGTCTCTGTTTGACTTAGTTTCCTTAAATGTGAAATGGAGGAAATAGCCAGTTCCTACCTCTCAGGGTTGTTGTAAGGATCAAATAAGATAATATTTGTAATGTACTTAGCACAGTTCCTGGCACATAGTAGGTGTTATATAAATGTGTTGGGTTTTTTTTTTTGTCTTCACCCTTTCTTTTTATCCAGAATCTCTCTTCTTCCATTTTTAAAGGTGTGCTTCCTTCTTGCTGGTAACTTTGAGAATAGAAAGATGATTTTCACATCCCTTTACTTTCTTTTCCATGGGGAAACTTGCATGCCCTTTGAACTTACAGCATCCACTTGTTCAGAAACACAAACATCACTCTCTATGAAGGTCATTGGTAATTCTCTTTCTGCCTCATATTGCTCCAAAGGGTAGTTTTCAGGCCACTTTTTCCCCTCAAGGAAACTACTGGGGCTCAGAATATAATATTTGTTAGGATTCTCCATCATTGCCCCCAGTTGATAGAAGGACTTTATAGGGAAGGCTTTAGGATCTAGATGTCCTCAGATTGACCAACTGAATGTACACATGAAGGAGACACGTCTCCATAGGCCATGATTATTCCCATTGCCTCTAGAGTCCCTATATCCAGGCTCTAAATCTAGGGGGTCACAAATCACAGATTTAAAGTCAAAAGGGACCTTCTCTAATTCTTTCATCTTATAGATAAGGAAACTGAGGCTCAGTGAGGTTAATGGACTTGCCCTAGGTCATACAGATAAGAGTACCCATCAGGGATTTAATCCTCAATGTCAGCATTCTTTTCATTGTATTGGTCACCATAAATCCTCTGAAGTCTCACCTGGAGATAGTCTTCAAATCTTGGGTAATTGTAGAATCATAGTATAGAGGTAGAAAGAAGCTCTAAAGTCACCACCCTACTCACACATTTAACAGGTGAGAACACTGAGGCCTGAGGAAGCTAGGTGACTTGTCCAGGGTCATATAGAATCTGTATCTGTAAATGGTGAAATAGCTTGGGAAGCCACATCTAAATGTACTACCTGCCCCTATTCTCTAATGGTTTTTCTTGGCATTAATTAATTGAATCACTTAAAGTATAACACTATACTTCATTCTCCACACACACTCTTTGTCCATCCTCCATATACTCTGAGAGTGAGTGACACTGGCTTCTTTGCTGTACCTCTGACAAGATACTCTATCTTCCAACCCTGGGCATTTTCTCTGGCTGTCATCCATGCCTAGAATATTCTTCCCCAACCCTCTGGGTTCATTGACTTCCTTTAAATTCCAGCTATAAGTTTCTTCCTACAGAAAGCAATTTCTGATTCCCCCTTAATTCTAGTGTCTTCCCTCTGTTGATTATTTCCAGTTTTTCCTCTCTATACAACTTGGCACATATTGCATGTTGTCTCCTCCATTAGGCTACAAAGTCTTTGAGAGGAGAGACTATTATTTGACTTTTCTTTCTATCTCTACTGCTTAGTATAGTGCCTGGCACATAGTAGGCACTTAATTAAGATTTATTGATGCTCAAATACTTCTCTTAACACAATGCATTTAAGCACCCTGGGCTTCTTACTATTCCACTAGTTATCAGCATCATCTAACCTGGCCACTCCTATCTAGTCTTAGAAGGAAACAATACCTATGGACAGCTACAAGCTTTGTTCTACACTTGTTACCCCTTCAAGGTACAGCACAGATTTCTACTTGAAATAAAGGGATGCCATAAGTTTAATTCTGGTACTTTTCCTGGATACAGCTGTTACTGTTGTTCAGGCATTTCAGTCATTGTCTGATTTTCTGTGGCCCCATTTGAAGTTTTCTTGGCAGAGATACTGGAGTGGTTTGACATTTCCTTCTCCACCTCATTCTATAGATGAGGAAACTGAGGCAAACAGGGTTAAGTGATCTGCCCTGAGTCACACAACTAGCAAGTGTCTGAGGCTAGATTTGAACTCAGGTCTTCCTGACTCTAGACCCTGTCTGCTATGCCTCCTAGCTGCCCAGAAAACAATATACCACTTCAACAAAAGAGCATCAAGCTTCAAGTTAGAAGATCTAAATTCAGGTCTGTTCTGATGTTTAGCAGATATATATTTTTATGGTGCTTAACCTCTGTGAGTCTCACTTTCTTCATCTGTAAAATGGGAGAATTGGATAAGATGGTCTCTAAAGGCCTTTCCAGCTGTAGATATAGGGTCCTATCATCCAATTTGATGTAAATTTCAATGGTAAACCTTTTACCTCTATCCTATGGTTTCACATCCATTTAGACCTATTTTGGGGGAGCAGTTATAAGCTCTAACTCCCAAAGTGAGTGTTTGGCCCCTATAAAGTGCTATCATTGCAGCTGGCATCACCCTCCTCTGTAGGTACCATCTGTCTTGATCCTTTAATCTTTTACTATATAGCAACCATTCCTTTAATCAATTCCACTGCCTTGCTTTCAATCTCCTCCTGTTTGTGCAAGGTTTGGGGGACTTGAATATCTGAAGCCTCTTCATACTGAGTCTAAAATAGCACTGACCTTTCCCGCTAGTATATCACCTGGCACCTCAGATCTAATTTCCTTGGACAGAAGTTCTACTTGCTCTCATCATTTTTACTTTCTTGATCTGCCTTTTGGAATGTCTTTTGAAATCATTGATTGTCTCCTCCCCCCTCCACTCCAATCTGAAAATCTCCATTCCCTGCTTTGAATTGTATTTGGAATCCCTCCCTCTCTCCTATCCTGAACTATGTACTCAAAATGATACTAGCTGAAAAAGGAGACCCAAAGGATAGGTGATTTCCTTTCCAGGAATGACCCTTTTATTTCCTAGAATGGAGTGCCACCCCCAGACTCACTCTGACCATAGAATTAGTGTTTTATCAAGCTTGGGATGAACAAAGCATCGAGTAGTTCAGAGATAGGTCTTGTTGGTTTTTTCACTTAAATCAGGAACTAAGGCTTTCTAGAGTGCCATCCTGGTCAGTTAGATGGCCTAGTGGATGGGGTGCTGGGTGTGGAGTCAGGAAGACTCATCTTCATGAATTCAAATCTGGCCTCAAACATTTATGATCTGTGTGACCCTTGGGCAAGTCACTTGACCCTGATGTTTCAATGTCCTCATCTGTCAAATGAGCTGGAGAAGGAAATGGCAAACCACTCCAATACCTTGGCTAAGAAAACCTCAAATGGGGTCACAAAGAGTTAGACATAATTGAACAGTAACAATACGAGTTCTATCCTAAGGAAGCAGGTAAGGTAAGACTTCCAAAATTCCTTAGTTAGGTTCCTATGGACTCCATTTAGATAGTCACCTCTATAGAAAGATTCCCATTAAACAACAAGTTCTCTTGAGCTGACATCTTCTTTATTATTTCTGATTACTCTTCAAAAAATTGGGCAGGATTTTGAGTAACACCTTGCACCTTAGTACTTCAGTGGATTAAAAAAAGTATTTAAAAAAATATTTATTTTCACCTGCACTTGTGATTTTGGGAGGAACTCCCACTAAGAAAATTCCATTCACTGTTACAAGTCAGTAACTTCTCTGTCATTTATAAATAGCAACTATTTCTTAATAATTCTCTATAGCTAATAGGCATGACTTCACCCTTAGAGAAATAAAATACATTAATAGGTCTCAGTCCTATGGTATCTCTCTGTGAGACTTGTAGTAACAAGATACTTCATCTTCAGGGACCAAGAACTAACCAGACCAGCTCGATGAAATGACAGGGCCAGGTCAGGTCGCATTTTCACCAGATAGAAGTATTCAGTGGAGTCCCTTCATCTAAGGCCTATTCTTGAAGAGTTCTCAAGCCTGTACCCTATTGATTTTTCCGTGAATCCATCAGAAACATAACTATGATTTTTTTTGGACCTGATTCAAGAGATGAGAAAGGTACTCTCGGTCCATCAGTCAATACACTTTTATTAAGCACCTACTATGTGGCAGGTTGGGCAGCAACATAGCATAGTGGATAGGGTATGGGGCTTGGAGTCAGGAATATATGAGCTCAAATCCAGTCTCAGACACTAGCTATGTGATCCTGGGCAAGATATTTAGTCCCTATTTGCCTCAGTTGCTCATCTATAAAATGGGGAAACACTGGATATGGAAATAGCAAACCACTGTAGTTCCTTTGCCAGGGGACAAAGTTCACAAAGTCACTTAGAGTTAGACAAGACTGAACAACTTCAAACATGTCAGGCATCATCCTAAGTTCTGGAGATATGAACAAAGGCACCAGATAATCCCTTCTCTTGAGAAGCTTGCAAGCTAATGGAGGATACAACAGGCAGAGCACTATGAACAAATAAACCGTCCATCAAGGGCAAAGATGCTGAAAGGGGAAAAGGGCTGAAAACCTTGGGACACTGGTACAAGGACCAAGTCAGAGAGTGCAGAAGCAGCTGGACTCTAGGTATCATCTGGTAGCTTCCAATCCAATCCACCAAGACTTTGCAAGTATTTATGAAGTACCCAGTCTATACAATGCACTAGGGTTACAAAAAGAAAATATGTCTCTGTCTTCAAGGAGTTTACCTTCTTTTTTATCCATCATTATTGGATCTGTTTTCATATACTTTTTTTAACTTTTTGTTTAGTATTTTATTTTTCCCCAGTTACTAGGAGTTTACATTCTACTGAGGGATACAACATGTAGACCTAGAAATGAAAATTATTTCATCAATTTGAGGAGGGAGAGAAAAATAACTAATGGGGATTAGGTATGAGGAAAAGACTTCCTGTTAGAAGCGAGACAAAAGCCAAGCACTGTCAGAAGCTAGAGTTTCTAAAAGGCAAAGGTGAAGAGGGACCTGGAAGGCAACATGTATAAAGACAAGGAGGTGGGTTTGAGGCTAGTGTGCCTGGAACATCTAGGATCTGAAGGGGACAAATGCAAATTAAGTCCAGAAGGTAGGCTGCTGCCAAAAAGTCTTTCAATGCTGAGCTGAAGTATTTTATCCTGTAGACAAGAGCAGCCCCCAATGGTTCCACTGTAGGAGAGTGTCACAATCAGGCTCGTGCATTAAAAAGATTTTTTTGGCAGTCATGAGGGCAATGGATTGGAAAAAGAAAAGGCCAGAAGTTAGGAGCTGAGTTTAGAGGCTCCTGAAATAATATAGATGAGAGATGAAGAGAGCCTGGACTGAGATGATGACAGTGTGAGCAGAGAACAGGGATAGATATGAGAAATTGCTGTATTCATCCTTTGTTGCTGAGGAAGACCATGCCATCAGAGAGAAGATGACATGACTTACACTTGACTTTGTTTTGAGTGAGGGAGGGCTGTGCAAGGTCGCCAGTCTCACTTCTCCTCCTGAGTCATCTGAATCCAGTGACCTGATACTCCTCAGGATGATTGGAGATGACTCAGGATGCACTGGGAGACCTTGGTCCCATATGGCGGTGGTAGAATCAATGAGACTTGAAAACTCATTCTCAGTGGCAGTTGGGGGGGGGCAGTGGAAGGATATCAGTGCTTGGAGGATGGCTGTGCTTTTAATAGAAATCAAAGCATTAGGAGCAGGGAAGAGTTAAGGGAAAGGGGAGACAATGAATTTTGTTTTGATCTCCAGGATATCCAGTTATAGATGTCAATGAGCCAGTTGGTAACATAGTACAGAAGCTCAAGACAGAGGTTGGGGCTTGGTTATAGATCTGCAAGAGGTAAAGAACTGAATGGGAGGGAAATGAGTGGAGGCAAGAGTATGGGAAGCATTTTTTTTCTGAAAGTTTTATTGTGAAAAGGAGGTAATATATAAGGCTAATGGCTTTCTTATAAATAATTTTTCTTGATACTTAAATGTCAATAGGGCATATGTGGTCTCTTCAGGATATAGGTATGGGAAAAGAAAAGCTTAGAGACACTTCTTATCCATCTCTTAACCTTATACCACCACCCATCCTGTCTCATAGGAGGTTACTTAACCCCGATAGCTCCCTTTTCAAAATGATGGTGGTCAAGAGCCATATCTGGTCCTCTGGTGGTAGGAATAGGAGCAGTGCCCGTGCCCTATTAGTCTCAGCTCTGCATGGTCTCACCCCTACCACGTTTGTGTGAGTGTGTGTGCGTGTGTGTGTGCATGCGCTTGTGTGTGTGTACGTGTGCTTGTGTATGTGTGTGTGTGGGAGGGGGTGCATGTGCTTGTGTGTGTGTGTTGAGTGGGAGGGCAGCATGGTGGGGTTGTGAATGGACAGGGAGGTACAGAAGGGAATACATAGGATTGGATCACATGGAGTTCCAATGACCAATATATTTTCTCCATCCCCTCTTCACCTCACTTCTTAGGGAAGTCCTGTTTTAGTCAGTTTGTGGGATATCCCTGCTTTGCAAGTTTTTGATCTTGCAAGATCAAAAACTTATAAGCCATGGTTGTAAAGGTGAGGCCACAAGTGGGAGAGTCCCTGCCAGGCAGACATATTGCATGTAACCTGCCTCTTGGGACCCAGCAGAGAATTTGGAAATTCACCTGCCATTGCCATTCCCACTGACTCTGAGTCTCAACTCAGTAAGATTAAGTAACTAGCCAGAATTACACAGATAATAAGTGTCAAAGGCTGCTTTTAAAGTCAGTTCTTTTAACTCTAAAACCAGCTTCCTTTCCACTACTTCCAAGTTGCTTCTGACCTTAAAATAATGTTCCTTTGACTCATGCTTCTATATTGAGTTAAAGTGTATAATTTGCAAAGTCTTGCAGCCAGCGTTACCCAAGGAAGAGAAAAAGAGAGGTCTGGCTCTGATTTTCTCAGACCCTAGCAGAGGGACAGAGCCCAGAATGTTGGTAATCCTATCTTTCCAGGGTCATTCTTCTGATTTGATTTTGGACTTTGAAATTGTAGCATAAAAGCCCTGACATAGTTCCCCTGCTTCCCAAGCTGGGGACTATCCCACTCCCACCTACTCCCCCCGCAACACACACCATTGGAGGCAGCAGCACAAAACTATGCAAAGGGTACTGTGGTATTTGTAGCCAATGGACTTGTGTTCGAATCATGATTCTACTACTTTTAATCTAGGACTTTGGACAAGTAATTTAACCTTCCTGGGCTTCAGTTTCCTCATCTATAACCTGAGGAAGTTGGATTAAATAACTTTTAAGGTCCCTTACAACTCTAAAACCAGAATTATGTGATCCTGCTACCTCTCTGTTCAACCATATCCCCACTTTTCCCTGCCACCAGTCTCTACCCCTGCCTTCTACTTCTGAGCAATCTTTATTTGTCACATTCCAGAAGGGGACTTTCTCTCAGTCTTAGTTAAAAAATGAGTAGCTTTCCAGGTAAGAAAAATAAGATTCCATTCAAGCTTTCCTGATTCATTAATTCTCTATTATGAACATACATACCTATATAAGATCATAGCTTTGAAACTGGGAGGGTCCCCATAAGTCAACTTGTCCAAATGCCATCCCTCCTCCCATTACATAGAAGAGTAAATTAAGGCTCAAGGGAACTTGTCCATAGTTATACAAGCAGTGAACATGGGAGACAGGATTTTTAATTCAGTTCTTTTGACTCTAAAGAGAGTGTACTTTCTACTATATTGTATAAATACATAATACACATATATCCAAATTTGTATGCATGCTGTAGTAGTTGACTGGGATGTTTTCCTTCATATGACCCATCTTCCTTCTCCCATGGGTGAAGTCCTATGGTACTTTTGTTGTGTCTTTTCAGTTGTGTCTCATTCATCATGACTCCATTTAGGGGGTTTCTTGGCAAAGATATTGGAGCAGCTTGCAATTTTCCTCTCCAGCTCATTTTATAGATGAGGAAACTGAGGCAAAGTTTAAGTGATTTGCCAGGGATCATACAGTGGGTAAGTATCTGAGGCCAGATTTGAACTCATGAAGATGAATCCTCCTAATTCCAAGTCCAACACCCTATCATTCGCATCATCTAGGGGCATACTAGTAGTACTACTGCTAGACCCTCCATTTTGTACAAGGGTCCAGCACAGCTTGCCTTTGTTCTATTTCTTGCCCTGTCCTTGAGTTTCTAGACTTTAAAATCATGCCTTACATACTGTTAACTCATCTTGGCTCATTGTTTCTTTCCCTGGCATGGCCTACTAGCCCGATGGCCTACTGAAATAGTCCTCTCCAAGGCCTATTCCTCTTTTTCTCTTGGTGAGTTCTTATATTTTATCAAAGGGTCCTTGTTGGCCTGCCTTCATTCTCTCAGCCCTATCCTTGACTTCCTGGTATACTAAACTATGACCTGAGCCAAGTAGGTGGGATCTCCTTTTTATCCCATTCCACCTGGGCCCATACTTTCCAGCTTCCTTTATGTAATATCTTTTCTCAGTAGAATACAACTCCTTGAGGGCAAGGACATTTTAATGAGTGAAGAAAACACAAATTTAAAGATCTTTTAGCTTGCATTCCATGCTAATCATGGTGGCTGGAAAGAGTAAGAACTTGAGATAAGTTTGTGACCTTCTTTCCTTCTTTTTTATACCTGCTGTTCTCCATTTAATCTTTAGCTACTGAATTCTAGGCCAGACCCCCTAGACTGAAGAAGAATTGAAAATTTATCTTCAGAGAAATGGAAAGATGGTGGCCAGACTCCCCTAGAGCCATCTAGAAACAGGTCAAGGAGAAGAATCATTCAGGGCAGAGTGAAGATTCCAGGCACTGGAATTCTAACTGGGTAGGCAATATTTATACACATAAATTAAGAGTGATCTATAGAGAGTGAAATATAAATATCAATCCCAATGTAAAGACCATTCTGTGAAGAGTCCTCTATAAAGCACTTACGGTATTCTTGTGCTGGAGTGGAACTTATAGTAAAAAAACGAATGAAGAGTCCTTCTTTCCTTGTGAAAGTATCATAACCTTGATCTCCAGAAGAGTAGGAAGAGGATTTTGGTGAAGAGGTTTTATTTGTTATTCTAAATAGATTGGATGGGTAGAGTTCAAAGGAGAGAGACACACATACACACAGAGAGACAGACAGACAGAGACAGAAACAGACAGAGACACAGAGGGAGAGACAGAGACAGCAACGAGGACCATAGTAATAGATGGTGAAGATTTCATAGAAGATGAGCAGGTGGGTGAGATTTAATAGAAAATTAGAAAAAGAAAATAATTTCAGGAAAGAGGAGCATCACAAGTAGTACCAAAAAAGTAGTTTTTCATGGGACCACAGGGTATCATGGTCAAGTGAGAGTTGGCCTTAGACCCAGAAAGATCTAAATTCAGTTCTGATCTCTGACACATGCTGAGTGACCCCAAGCAAATAACTTAACTTCTCAGTGCTCTAAGCAGCTAAGACTATGAAGTTTAGAGAAGATATCAAACTTCAGGCAAGTAGAGCATCCTCACTGGAGGAAGTCTTGTATGAGTGAAATCATAGATCCAGTTTCTATCCCTACTATATGCCTGGCACTATTCATATAAAAATAAAACTCTCTGTCTTCTAGGACCCAGTAAAATAATTCTAATCCATCTTACACACACACACACACACACACACACACATGCACACACATGCACACACACACGTACATACATATATTCATATACAGTCACTCATAAACGTACACATAAGCATAAATACTCAGAACAGTACAATGATGAAAGTGATGCTTTGAGAATCTGTGATTTTCACAGTCTGGATCCACTAACAAAGACCAACTGCTTTCTAAATGAGTGATCTTTGAGGTCACGGGACCAAAATTCCATCACCCTATAGCCAAGCTAACACATAGGTCTATGTGGACTTAGCTAGACAAACCTTTAGACAACAGAGATGGAGTCCATTACTAGGCTCATATTTGAAGACTTTCCTTCTCAGTAGCATTTGCCAAAGCCTACACACTCTACTGCCATAGTCGTCAAGAGCCTTTCCACCATGATGGAATTTTAGTGCGGTGGGATTATGGTGTGTGATGGAATAGGAAATAGGAGCTCATTGAAGGTACCACAGAGAGTCAATATAAGGGAAGTGATGTTACTGTTATGATGATAACCAATGCAGAAAAAAGCTGAGTATGCCGTGCAGAGCCTCTGGAGAGGAGACATACAGTTCCATATCTTACCATGGTGTAATGAATTGCATAAGCATTATGTTGTTTGAATACAGCAAAAGCTCAATAAGTTAGTAAATATTTTAAACTTTTTAGTTTATATTATTTTACTCTTAAATTATAACAACGAAACCTTTTCAAAGGAGGCATCTCCTAATTCTATACCCTGGGGACACCTTGGTTTTCTTGTTGCGTTTATAATGAAAATGTTTGGACCACTGTTCCCATGCTCTTTGAACTCATCCCATGCTCCTGGAATGATTCCCAGACTGCACTGGGTAGTAGGGGGTGGGGGAAGGATGGAAGGGAGGGTAGAAAGTATATTTGACTTGACTTCCAATGCATGTTCTCTTGGCCCTGCTTAGATTTCTGGGTGGCAGGTGGTTCCATTTACAGCTCCATTGATAAGACTCAAGCACAAGGCCCTTTTGTCCTTGCAACCTGTGGAGCAATGTGGCAGGTGGAGCTGGTGCTACCTTGCTCCTTACCATAAATATCTCTCCTTTCTCATTCTCCCTCTGTTTTCTTTCCTCTTTGTCTCATTTTCCTCCCTCTTTTTGTGTGCTTCTTTCCTTTCTCCTATCTTTTCATTTCTTCTCTTGTTTCAACTAAAGACTTTCTCTAGCAACACCCAAAGGCACTACCTGGCACTGCCAACCTTGCTGTTAGCTGAACCCCCTGCTCTGCTTAGCTTTGAGTCCAAAGGATGCACATATTCCCCTTAGTGGCATTCCTAACACAGAAGAGCCACATTTTCCTCCCTGCTCCACTCTCTTGGAAGAAGAGGTTTTCATATTCCTGTTTGGCGGTGTTCATTTTCAAATTCATTAATTAATGAAGATTAATCAATAATTAAGTGTTCTATAGCCACCCAGAGGCCATTTCATGGTGCAGTGATATATTTATTGCCTCCTTCAGGGAGCAGAGTTGGGAACTGTCTGGTCCTACTCACAGGTTAGTTTTTTGTAGGATGTCTGATAGACAACCTCAGACTCAGAGCACTGCCTGCCCTCCCTGGCCCTCTTTCATCCAGGGACCACCATTGAGCCCACATGGCCCAGCTGCTGTGTGCACAGGGCCATGCCTTTCAATCTGTCCCTCATAGACAGTGGGCTTGAGTCCCTGGAGCTGATCTGTGCTCTGGGCTGGGGCTGAGCCAGACAGATTGGGAACTGTGCCCTTCGGCATCGAATCCTGTAGGGCTGTCCTGGCAGCAGCTGGTACTTGTTGCTCAGAGCCCCACTGCCATGTGGGAGACATAACCATTAAGCCCTGAGATCTGTCTCCTGGTGCTAAGGGGAGGGACCTTCATGGGCTCTCTGTGACTTAGAGGGAAGCTCACAGGCCTCCCAATCCTAAGAAATTCTGTCTCTTGAGGGGAAAAAAAAAAGCCAATACTATGCCCCTCATTTCAAAGAGAAATGAGGAAGTATGCTAATGTGTGCAGGGTATTGGCTATGAAATCAGAGAACCTGAGTTCAAATTCAGGCTCTTTCAGTTAATTTACCTGGGTGATTTTGGTTAATATCCTTGCCTGAGTGGGGACCTCAATTTCCTTATTTATGCAATGGGGGGAATAGCTTGGATTGAATTGCCTCTATCATTTTAACCATCTCCAAATCGATGCTCTGAAAACCTAGAGGGTCATACTACGGACTAATAATAATAACATTATAATAATAAAATTATAGTAATTATAAAAATATAAATTATAATTATAGAATAATAATTATATTTTAATAATAAGCTTTTGATCTGGAAGGGAATTTAAAGAATACTAGATTCAGCCTCTACAAAGAAGGGAATTGAAGGTCACAGTGGAAGTGCCCCCCATAAGGCTATACAGATAATAAGTGTTAGTGCTCAAACTCAGATCTTCTGATTTGTAGCCTAATCCCAGGGTTTGCGCTGAGTACTTACTCATTGGTTGTCATAGGCTTTACAGCTCAAAGGGGTCATGTAGTCCAAACTATGCTGGACTCCAATTATGGCACCAAATATGTAGGACTGAAGCATTCACATCACTTCCCTGAACCTTGGTTTCCTCTTTTACTTTTGACAGAGTCAGGGAAGGAGCTTTTTCCCAGGGCATCCAACATTGTGCCAAGCCAATAAAGTTAAGGAGCATGCAAAGTTATCTCCAGCACGCTTAGTATTTCTTTTCTGTGTCCATTTTGCTCTGAGGGAACTCTTTTTTTCTTCTTTCAAGCTTCCAGTGTTCTTCCATTCTCTTCTCCCCTCCTCTCACAATCAAAATTCATCTCAGATTCTTCATTTGTCCTTTGGTATAAATGATTGAGAACTTTAAAGTATTATTGCTCCCAGCAAGATTTATATTTCGACAGTGATCAAAGCTTGTAGCTTTAAGCTGAAGGGAGTGAAGTTCTAATCAATCCCTCCAGTAATTCTCACCTTCAGCATCAGAATCTGAGAGCTGGAAGGAACCTCAGAGGTCATCTCATCTAACATATACCCAAATAGGCATCCTTTTTGTAACACTTTCAACAAGAGACCATCTAACCCCTTTGTGAAGACAACTAAGTTTGAAAGAAAGGAAGGAAGGAAGGGAGGAAAGGAAGAGAGAGAGAGAGAGAGAGAGAGAGAGAGAGAGAGAGAGAGAGAGAGAGAGAGAGAGAGAGAGAGAGAAGAAAGGAAGGGGGAAGGAAGAAAAAGCATAGGAAGGAAGAAGGGAAAGAAGGAAAATAAAGAAGGAATGGAGGGAGGAATGGAGGGAGGAGGGAGAATGAAAGGAAGTAAATAACAAATGAACAAATGAAGAAGGGTTTATTAAGCACTTAATATTTGCAAAGTCTTGTGCTGTAAGTGTTGATGACACACAAAGAAAATCAAGACATTCTCTGGTCTCAAAAAGGTCACATTTTAATGGGAGAAACTTTATACATACATACAATCATACATACATACCTACATATACATACATACATACATACATACATACATATATATATATTTCAGTTTCAAGTCTAATGGCTAAGTCATATGGTCTTTAGGTTGCACTGGTAAAGCAGATGGTAATCCATTTTCTTACATGTCACGTCCATTGATTAAACTTTATCCATTTCTGATATTGAACCATTTAACAGCATTAAGGATATTGGTGGGAATGATTCTGTTTTTTCCAGGGTTTAGTATGTATTATGTTCCATTAGACAGTGCTATAGAATCTGCAGTAGAAGATTGCATATCCACAAGGGTTGCTTCCCACAATGATAGTTGTGGGGCCTAGATGGAAAGTAGGATTGATGATCTGGAGGTACTGCCACCCCTAAGGCTCTGGGCTTACCTGCACATTGGTAGTAGTTAGGAATTGATGTTGTTGACAAAGAAGGTGTCCCCTTCTCCCCCATCAAAGTGGTACTCCTTTAAGTGGCACTCTCACATGGAGTGGTACTCCATGCAGATTAAAACCTACCCTAACACTTTCTTATCTTGTACAATTCACACCCAAGTCCTCCTATAAATCTTTCCCATGGGGCCAGTCACCATGCTTAGAGCCATCTTCTAGGTCTCTTGATATGAAGTGTGCCGGTATAGTACATTATAGTATAATGCTTCATGTTTGTTATCATACTACATGACCAGCCGACTTCCCTCTTTTGGTTATGTATCTTCCTGATGATACGTTTTCTTCCACTTTTGTATGCAATTTTTCATTGGTATTAGGTTATAATCTATTTATGCTTACTAGGCATCTCTCCACGCCCTTTTGATGACTCATAATTTTGATTCTTCGGATACTGTGTTATTCTGTAACTCATCCATATAATATCATGGGACGAATATCGGCTTTAAAAAAGATGAGTTTGGTGTTCATCGTTATTGTTTGAAGGAGAAGTTTGGAGTCATTAAAGCCTCAGTGTACTTTCCCAAATGCAATTCCAGCCCTCCATCCTTCTCTTATACAATTTTAATCTGTGAGAGAGCTAAGCATATTTTTCACAGGAGTGTGTGTGTGTGTGTGTGTGTGTGTGTGTGCGTGTTTAGAAGCTTAGACACTCTGACATTTGGAGAGATGATGGTGACTGTGAGAAAAGAGCTAGCTGGTGTTAAGAAGTGTGGGTAGGATCTCTGCAAACAGTGTAGACAAGATCAGCCCCCTCCCCCCTCCCTGCCCTACTCCTGGCTCCTAACTGTTTGCATGGATGGCCTGACATCCATTTAGGATGAAATGAAAATTCAGCGACAATAAAAGAAGCTTGGGAAAATTGAGTCCCTTTTCCCAGGAACATAGGCGCTTTCACATATGATCTGACTCAAGGGTAGCCAATCTTCCACCCCAAAGCCAGTGTTTTAGCACTCTGAGGCTTAGCCAGAACTGAAAGCCAGTCAAGGAATAAGAACAAAGTGAAAAATAAAATGAAATGAAATGAAATAGACTACACAAAAATTGTAAATGGATGAACACTGTATTGATATACAGTTTTATTCAGCGTAACGTACTTGGAAACTTTGATGGACACATGACTTCACTGTTACTCCCTTCATTGTTGCAAATTACGATTCCTTTATCCCAACTTATCCTGTGTGATTCTTCTTCATGTCTTTCCACGAATCCCCCATAATATTTTAGAAAATCTTGGCATGGAATTTAGCTATTATTAATTCATTTGATCACTAGTTTTCACCAGCTCTAACCCTTTCACAGGTATAAAGAAAGTCTCATGCAAATAGAAGCATAGGTTATAGTCTTTGCAACTCTAGAAAGTAAGTAGCATAGGCAAAATCATCTCCATTTGAGAGACAAGGAAACTGACTTTCCAAGATGGAGGAAGAGATTTAAATGGGGAGTAATGAGAACTTTTGTTTTTCAATAGGAGTAGTAGGAATATACCCAGAAAACCTCATGTGCCCAGGACTCCTCAGAATTAATGGAAGTTAAGAGACCAGGGTGATTCTCCTCCCTCTCAAGCTAGAGAACTTTATTTTCATAGCTGATTAAGCCCAGAGAGTAAACTTGTGAGAAGCAAAACAGCAGTTTCTTTCTTTGTAACCACTCCACTCTGGAGTGAGGTCTCACTCGTCTTGAGTGAAAGATGCCTGATTCCTGAAAGCAGATGGGGAAACACAACGAAGCCCCTTGATAATATTCAAGAAATTGGGTCTAGGAAGAAAATAGGGAATTACAGAGAGGTTCATGAACTTTTAGAGTCATTAGAGAAGGATGGTTCAATTATGTATTTTACAAGGGAAGATTTTCCATGAATGCCAAGAAAATTAAGTGACAGAAAAGATGCCATAGCCAGTAAGGTGAAAAGTTGGGATTCAGATCAATCTCTGATTCTTTGCCCAGAGTTCTTTCTATAGAAACATCTCATTTTGTTATCCATGAAATACTCCTGATAACTTTTACTTCTCAAATATTCAAATATAAGTGTAAACCCATATATAAAACAATATGATGATGAGATTTCTTTTATTTGAAAGGTCGCAATCTATATATATATATATATATATATATATAAAATAACTTTTAAAAAGTGTGATATCATAGGTCTTTTTTTTTCCTGTTTTCTTAAAACAACATCTCAAACTATTGCTTCCCTGTCCCTAGAATAAAATGCAAACTCCTCCATTTGGCATTTAAAGCCTTTTATAATCTGGCTCCAGGCTATCTTTCAGATTTATTTCACATTACACTCCTTCTCATACTCTGAGTTCCAGCCAAATTGGGGCCGCCTTGCCTTTCTGTGTCAAGATCTTTTTGGATCCTGACTGTGTTAGCTATCCCTCCCAGCTTTGTGTCATTTGAGCATTTGATGAAAGTGATGTCTATGTCTTTATCCAAGTTATTGATGAAAATGTTAAAGAGCACAGGGCCAAGCACATATTCCTGGGGTCCTTCACTAGAGATGTCAATACTGACCTAAGCATCAACTCCTTGATTCCTGCCTACGTTCCTAACCTAGTTAATTGTGCTTTGTCCAGTCCATATCTCTCCCTCTTCCCTGCCAGAATATTGTGGTATAAATTTTTGGACCATAGTTATAATTCTATTAATGTAGGATACTCTTAGTAAGTAATTTTTGTAGTGGTTTATATCAGCAATAGTTTACAGTCTTGGACTGTTGTTTGCAGAATTGAGAAGTTAAATGACTTGGCCAGGATCACACATCTAGAATCTGAGGTAGGGTTCAAATTCAGGTCTTCCTGGTTTCAAATATAATGTTCTATTCACCATGCCATACTGCATCCTCATAAATCAATTATAGTAATGGAGTTGAAAGTAGGATTCATAAGTCATTCTTCAATTTATCATTTTCTTCTTGGTATTACACATCACAAGTGGGGCAAATGCCAAGCAAGGAAGTGTTTTCAGGATTGGAACACAATTAGATTTGACACTGAGAGGACCATGAAAGATGATAGGGAGAGAGAGAGGAGAGGTTGGGGAGGGAGAGAAAGAGAGCAAAAGCTGGAGGGAGAGAGAGAGAGAGAGAGAGAGAGAGAGAGAGAGAGAGAGAGAGAGAGAGAGAGAGAGAGAGAGAGAGAAGAAAGAGGAGAGAGTGAAGAGGAGAGGAGAGGGGGAGAAAGACCAGAGGAGAGAAAGAGGGAGGGAGAGAATATTAACTCCTATGTTAAAATAAATCTCATTCAAAACTAAGTGCCAGACAAGATTGAAACAAAGGCATCAATGCTTCCCATTCTGACGTCAGTCCCACCTGTGCCTCAATCTGAGCATATCTCTTGCCTACTCTATAGGTATTGACTGAGGCTAAAACTATTCCTAGGTGTTGCCAAGGGTTTGGGCAGAGGGGCAGGAAGGACAGGAGGGTATTATGGAAGTTCAAGCTCAGAGGGCAATTAAATAAATGTCAGTGTTAACCTTCAACTCCTGACACCTTTAGAAAAGTTTAAAAGAACAAGGGCTGCATTTTCTCAAGTCAATCTCTGCCTCAAAAAAATGTTTCTGGCTACATTCTAGCTACAAAACTCCATGAGCTGATGGAGAATCTCTTTAGAAACTAGTTAACTTATTTATTTGAGAAACAAAATCATAATTCTATGTCATTTCTATGTGTGGTGAACTGAGATCAGATCCTTATTTCCTCACCTCTGGGGTTGTCTGATTCCAGGTATCTTGAGAGAGTTTTAGAATCGAGGATCCTCTCTAACCCTCATTCTAGGAGAGGGGCATCAAGCACATGGCCCACAACACTCCCGTGTATGGCCCAAACCAGATTAAAAAATAATCAGGAAAATATTTAACATCATTTAATAAAATAAACAAAAGTGCAACAAAACCTAAATAATATTATATTTTTAACTAAGGCAATATGTGGCCCACAGGGATCCTAAATGTATGGATGAATGGTTTTCATTTCTATTTGTTTGGTTTCACTGCCATAGAAGAAAATCAAAAATACTCAGATTTACATATTTCTTTTTAAGCATTACAAAACATCTTCCTCACAATGACCCTTTAAGGTTAGTAGTATTATATCTTTATTTTGAGATCAGGAAATTGAGACTCAGAGAGGTTAAGCAAATTAATTACCCATATAACTAGTCAACAAAAAACTGAAGTTGTCATTGAACTCATAGTGACTGACTTAAGGTCCAGTTCTCACTCTGCTCTGATAAATTCTGCCTTAAATATCCTTTGGTCTCTCATAAACAGAGGCAAAAGGAAGAGTCCAAGTTCTCTCAGTTCTGACCCAGAGAGCAGAAACAGGATTGGAGGAAGAGGAGAACATTGACAAATAGCTGCTGGTCAATTACCAAATAATTCCTGCAGCCAGTAGTACCATCGGCAGCAGTAACGTGGCCACATAATCACTACCATTATCCTCATTACAGTCATCATTGTCATTATTATCAACTCCACTAACTTAATCAATCATAATTAATACTATTACCATCATCATTATCAGGAATGAATGAATGAATAAATGGAAGCATTTATTAAGTGTTTACTATGTACAAAAGCTCTGCGCTGTGGATACTGGGGATGCAAAAAGAAAAGTGAGACAATTGTTGCTCTCAAGGAGGCCGCTAATGGGTGAACAATCCATAAGGGAGTTGAACTGCAGGTGAAAGGGGAAGGTCCTGTGGTCTTGAAGGTACAGTGGCAAAACAAGTAATTTCTCTTTTTTAATATCATTTCCACTGAAAAAAATAACATCAGTTTCTGAGGTGGAAACATTTGACAGTGCCAAGTGTTTGGAAGGCAAGGACTTTCTTTCCTTGATCTTCAGTAGTTGTGGCTGTAGCACCTGCAGGAGGGACCACATCTCCACAGGAGTAGCTTTCCAGGATGTTGGTTGACAGAATGGGACTGGGAGTAAGACTATTCTCTAGGCTTTCATGTTCAGAGTCCTGGGTTTTTTCCATCAGGTTTGAGAGAAGATGGTGGTCAAAGTGGCAGTGGTTTGACTTTGCTGGCACATGCTTCTTCCTGTCTGTTTCTCAGGGTGCCTTGCTACTCCAAAGAAGTTGACTTGCCTGATCTGTTTATGACACTTTTTGGCAGCTGGTGGATATGACAGGCTCCTCTGTACAGGAGTTGTTTCTCCAAACTTTATGTGTCTTTTGTTGCCGAAGAAGACCATGCCATCAGAGAAATAATGACATGACTTGCACTTGACTTTGTTTTGAGTGAGGAAGGGCTGTGCAGGTCACCAGTCTCACCTCACCTCCAGAGCCATCTGAATCCAGTGATCAGATATTCATCAGGATGACTGGAGATGACCCAGGATGAGACAATTGGTGTTGTGACTTGCCCAAGGTCACACAGCTAGTGAGTGTCAAATGTCCGAGGTGAGATTTGAATTCAGGTCTTCCTGCCTCCTGCACTCGTGCCCTACCCACAGTGGATAACCTGCACAGCCCTCCCTCTCTCAAAAAAAAAACAAAGTCAAGTACAAGTTATTTCATTACTTCTCTGATGGCATGGTCTTCTTTGGCAATGAAGGAGGAGCACATACACACAGATAACATCCAAACTTTGAGGACTGGGCTGGAAGCATGACCAGTGGCTCAAGGGCTTCTATGCCTATCTGTTTGTTGATGTTGCTGATGGTGATGGTTGGTAGAACACCTCCCACAAAGAATTTTTCCTTTCAATGATGGCTTCAGGGGCTAGGTTATTTTTTTTTCTTTCTTTTTTTTTTTTTTTTTTTTTTTTTTTTTTAGGGGAACATTGTTATTCTTAAGGCTCCTGGGTTCAAGGTCCTGTGCTATCTTTGTCAGGGTCTAGGGAAGATGGTGGGTAAAGTGGCAGTGGTTTGAGTTCCTTGCATGTGCTGACTCTTTTCTCCCCCTACCCCCTGACTCTGTACCTTGATGCATTGCCTAGATTAGCTTGTCTACAATGTGAATGAGTTAATTATCAGTTATTAGTTATTAGTGTCACTAGCTCCACAACTATCATAATTTTGATTATCATGATTATCACTACCTTGAGTATCCCACCATTTTTGCTTCTACATTAACTTCTTTGTCATCATCACTTTCCAGCACTACCACTGATAATGCACTCACCATCACCATTGTCATCATTATTACCGTTTGCTCTCATCATTCCCACCCAACCAGCAGCTACTTATTGAATTATTGCTGTTTCCAATACAGTGTGCTAAGAACTGGTCCATGAAGCAGAAGTCTTAGACGCTCTGGGGAGCACCATATTTCAAGCTCTGCTGGATGCTTGTCTACCTAGCATTTGCAGTATAGCCAAAAATCCATCCTAAACAGGTGCAGAGTCTTTTTTATTCTAGCCTGGTCTTTATTTAACATCACTAGGCAATTGGCAAGAAACATGTGGCTGAACTGCCTATTAAACCAGGAGGTTCTAGTAGAGTTCTTGGCTTGGTCTCAGCTGTGGGAAAAGAAGGAAGAGACCTGAACATATTATTTGCATTACAGCTGCCTCCAACCTCTATGGAAAGCTACACCCACAGCTGTGGGATAAAAACCACCCTAAGGGTTCAGAAATAACCTAATCTGTAGCATCATTGTGAGCCGGAGATCCACCAAAAACCTCTAGTGACTGTATTCTACCTTCCCCCACCACACCCAACATACTACAAACAAAATCAAACACAAAAAATGAACAAAAAAAAAAAAGATGAAAAACCCAACCTCTGCTTTCTCAAATTTATAGAAAATAGTGGAATCCCTAAATTTAAGTGAATTTTATTTCACAGAACACCACATTAATTAAGTACAATGATAATTCCATATTTCCTTTGAAAAAAAAATAAGCCTCAAATTTAAGGACCTGGAAAGCTGGAATATATCAGATGCTAGGTGGTGCCATCTATTGGCTTATATATAAATTGAAATCCAGCTCTATTAGACATTGTAAATAGATGCAAGAAAGACAAAATCTAGGTTTCAGGATCATGCATTGTATGTTCTTGGCTCAATTACAAATTACAAACCCTTTACCACACCAACTTTACATTATTTGTCACTTTTATAATGCAACTCAGTGGGGAGGGGGTGGCAGAATCACTTGTATATAATATTGTTAAAACATCTTTTAAGATAGCTATTCTGAAAAATGGGACATATCAGACATATATACATATATGTGTGTATGTTTTTTTTTTCTTTGACCCTGGATCTCTAGTTTCTAAGCAGTTGCTAACTACAGGCAAAGATAAAGTGAGATCCAAAGGTTTTCCTGCAGCAGTAGCTTTTTGCTGTGTTTCACAGTAAGAGCTGGATGGTGTAGAGGAAGATTATAAACCCCATGAGGTCAGAGACTGAGTCTTACCTAAAATCTATTTCCCCCAGCAATAGACAGAATCTCTCTAAGCCACAAATATTCATTGTTGATAGTGATTCTTAATGTCACAGACTGGACTGAGGTTCATTCGTTGATGGTGTTTTGAAAAGATGACCCCCACAATTCCCTGACTTCTGGGTACATCTTCCCCCCCTTGTTTCCTACTATCCTCCTCCCCCACTCCTTTTCCTCCTAATGCTTCCAGGAATAATGAGGCCCATAAGCTCTAGTCAGATAATGCTTTTATAATGTAAAGGAGGAAAACCAAGCCAAGTGGATTTGTGCCTCTCTCTAATGAAAGTTGGCCTTGTCTGGTTTTATCAGACTAATGAAGCCCCCTCCCTTTTCTCTGGCCCTGTGAGCGCTTCACAATGGTGGCAGTGAGCTCTCTCCACCATAGCTCTCCACAGATGCTATCTGCCCGATTCTCTTTGCAGAAAAGTTCATTTTAAAGGGATCCTGGTTTGATTAAGGCTTTGTGAGCTTCCCAGACTCATTACAAATCAATGGAGATGAACTGAGTGCTTAATACTCAAAAGCTAGGATAATAAAAGCTGACTTATTACAAGTTATGGGCTTAGAACTCTCCTGGGTGTTTGGGTTACATTCCGTTTGGGGTCTTATTTAGCTTTCTTATTCCCTGTGTACCTCTACTCCTACTCCTATCTATTTTTAATGTCAATATCTAAGAAAAATAGCAAAAGAATAGTCCTCAAGAGTTTATCCAAATCATAGTCCCCAAAGAACATCATTTCAAATGAGGTAGTAGCTAGAAGAGCTTTGAATTAATTTCAGCCCACTTCAACAAACATTGATAAAAGTACCTACTATGTGCAGGTTGTCTTGTCATCTGTGAAACTAACCAAACATTTGTTTTTGACAAACTGTAAAAATCTGTATCATTAAAGAAGTTCTTTACTTGGCATCTTTGAATTTTTAAAAATATATTTTGGTATTTGCATTTTAATATTGGTTATCTTTTTAATCCTATGTATTTCATGCATTTAGAAACATTCTGAAGAGGCTGCTGCCAAAAGGGTCCAGGACACACAAAAGGTTAAGAGCTCCTGCTTTAAAGTAATATCTTCCTGCTGGGTACAATTCAAATAAAGGACTCTAAGAAATATCAGAGGAAAATGGTTGTGCAACGAGAACCCCCCCCTTAATCAATTTGGCAGATCTGTCTCCTACTCAAGAATCCTTTCTCCTTTAAGAGTATTTCTGCTTGGTTTGAAAATAGGTCATCAAATCTGAGAGCCTTTCCATCTGTAAATAAAGAGAAGGTGACCACATTCTCTATTTGCCATCAAATATCAATTTTTCCCATGAGATCTCTAACTTGCGCCAGCTCACCGAGGCTTGTTCTGGTCTACTTAGTTCCAAAGAAGAAGTGAACTTACCAGGGACACCAAAAACCTGAGCTTTTATTCTGTACTTTTAAACTCTACTCTGTATAGAAGGAAGTTCTTGAGAGAAGGAGAAGAAAATAGGGAGAATGGCCAAGGAAAAAGGAGCCTGGACATGTTCAGATTACAGGCATTGAAAGAGAACACACCTCAGAGTGTGTTCAGAGAGTTACAGGTGATATCTAAAACTAAGAACACTGCAGAAGGAAGAAAGGGATCCTGGGAGACCGCTGTCATGACCTAAAATCCAATCTCTCTCATAGTGTGAGCACTTCTGTGTTGTCTTACACAATGGGGCAATTCATGGATGACAAAGGAGAAGCATTCTCTAAGGCAGGTCAGATTGGTTTCTCACCTGTTTTGTTGTCCAGATGTGTCAACCACATTGCTTGGGGGATGAACATTTCTAGCCATATATGGAGAGGTTCTAGAAAAGGGGTCAGGAAGCTATGAGAGACTGGAAGGTAGGGAGTGTGTCTAAAGTCAAGACAACCTACTACAGGAAAGACTAGTTCCTCCTCCCAATTTTTGAGACTGCCATTTTCTTCTTCATAAAGTCATAATTGTCTGACTTCCTATCTGGAATCTGATGGAAGGAATTGTCAAGGGGTATATACTACAACTGATCTTTCCCAATATCTCTCTGAAGATGTCCCCAACTGTGTATCTAATTGACTTGACCCCAATGATCTCTTTGGGTTGCAGTTTCACAAATGATACTCCACTATCTGTATTTATTCTTTCTCATGGCATTATCCTACTGTCCATGAGTAAGTGTGGTACAGGGGATAGAATTTTCAACTTAGAGTCAGGTGATTTGGGTTTGAATCTTGCCTCACACACTTATGAACTGTTTGACATGTCATTTAATATTTCAGAGCCTCAGTTACTTCAATTATAAAATGAGATGAATGGCATTCACCCTACTTGCCTGACAAGGTTGTTTTGAGGAAAATGATTATTTGTGTAATTTAGTTCTCTTTCTTTGTCTCCCTCAAACCCTGGTCAAGGAAAGGACTCATCAACCAATTCCCAATAAAGTATAACTGATTGATTAAGTATATTATCATTCCTAGTTAAACACATTTTAGTAAGGGATAAAGACTTAGTGGGAGGGGAAGAAAGCTCTCATTGAGATATTTAGAGCTCCGTGACAGGTAGTAAGCCATAGTACCCCTAAATATCACCTGAGGCAATATTCTATTGTGCCTCTAGAAAAGACATCTCATGATTCCAGGCCTTCCATAACGTGACACACCTTCTTCTTGGAACCACATTCTTAGCATCTCTCATTACCTGGTACAACCAAGAAGCAGAAAGTAGGGCTGACTCAGCAAATATTTTAAAATGTAGCTTCCTCAGGGAAAACTTGATTATTTATTGTTTTTTACTTTTCAACCAACCACATACATGTACACATGCAGACACATATCTGCGTTGGTCCTTTCTCGAAGAAGATCACAACATCAGGGAAAGGATGACATGACTTGCACTTGACTTTGTTTTGAGTAAGGGAAGGTTGTGCATGGGCACCAACCTTACTTTCCCCTTCTGAGTCGTCTGGATCCAGTAACCAGATATTTAACAGGATGATTAGAGAAGGCCTAGTCAGGTACTCACTTAGAGTGAGGTAATGCCCATTCACTGAATAGGCCTCTTTAAGAAGTAATCAGGAAATGGCCCCTTTAATGAGCAAAAGGAAGAAATAAGTAAATCCAGCTTGGAGGGAAAGAGCAACATGAATATAAATGTATAAGCACATATATGTATATATGGAAGAGAGGACATAGAGACAGAGAAAAGAGAGGGAGAGAAAAAGGAGAGAAGGGGGAGAGGGGGAGAGAGAGAGACAGAGACAGAGAGAGAGGGAGAGGGGGGGGGAGAGAGAGAGAGAGGGAGAGAGAGAGAGGGAGAGAGAGAGAGAGAGAGAGAGAGAGAGAGAGAGAGAGAGAGAGAGAGACAAAGAGAGGAAGAGAGGGAGAGAGAGGAGGGGAGAGAGAGAGAAAGAGAGAGGGAGAGAGAGAGAGGGAGAGAGAGAGAGAGAGAGAGAGAGAGAGAGAGAGAGAGAGAGAGAGAGAGAGAGAGAGAGAGAGAGAGAGGACTTTTTTTTTCCTTTTATACTCGGAGCTGGAAATCTTTGCTGCAGGTTACATGTAAAACACTATTTTCTGACAAGACATGTTTTTAGACACTGTAGTATGAGTGACTGCCAACAGCTTCAGAGTCTCCTTCTTCAAGGGTTTTTTCTTGTCTATCAGTGAGGTCCCTGCCAGATGGAAGGAGACTGTACTGAGTAACCTCTTACAGATTCATAAAGTTCAATTATACCATCCTGCAAATTTCAAAGGGATGTCCTTATAAAATAATGGTGCTAATAATTTTTCTTTATGCTAAGAAACACTTACTGTCATGGGCACATAATGAAACCAACTTCTCTCTTCTTGTAGTCTCACTTTTCACTAGGCTTATAATGAATGGGACCAGGATCAACTCCCCAACTGATGATATGACTCTATTTTGTACGATTTAGCAGTATCCTCAAATTTTTCGAGAATCAAATTATCCTCTATCCCCTTTTCCAGTAGCTAGAAATTCTGATACCTTGGGAAAATGCTTTGAAAACTCTCATTGAGAAGTACTCCTTGGCTATTATCATTCATAGCACTGCCCAGGAATCAAATCTTCTAGCCAGATGTCAGCAGACACTGTTTCAGGCAGTGCTACCCACATCCAGGGTGGTGACTGCCTTCAGAACAAACATAAGAGGGTGACAAATTAGGCACTGGCATTCCACAGTGGCAAAGCATATTATTTTTTTTAATTTTTAAATGTTAATTTATTAATTTTTAGTTTTCAACATTAATTTCCACAAAATTTTGAGTTCCAAATTTTCTCCCCATCTCTCCCCTCCCCCACCCTTTAACAGCTTACATTCTGATTATCCCTTCCCTCAATCTGCTCTCCCTTCTATCACACCCCTCCCCTCCCTTATCCCCATCTTCTCTCTTTTCTTGTAAGGCAAGATAGATTTCTATACCCTATTAGCGGTATTTCATATTTCCCAGTTGTGTGCAAAAACAGTTCTCAACATTCATTCCTAATACTTTGAATTCCAATTTCTCTCCTTTCCTCCCTCCCCATCCATCTCCACTGAGAAGGTAAGCAATTCAAAATAGGCTATGTATGTGTAGTTTTGCAAAAGACTTCCATGATAGTCATGTTGTATAAGACTAACTATATTTCCCTCCATCGTATCCTGCCCCTGATTGGTTCTATTCTCTCTTTTGACCTTGATTCTCCCCATAATTATTCTAATTATTCCCTTCTCCCGTTTGCCCTCCCTTCTATCATCTCCCTTACCCCACTTGTCCCCTTCTCCCCTACTTTCCTGTAGTATAATATAGATTTTCATATCAGATTGAGTGAGCATGTTATTCTCTCCTTAAGGCAAATGTGAAGAGAGTGAGCGTCACTTTTTCCCTCTCACATCCTCCCTTTTCTCCTCCATTGAAAAAGCTTATTCTTGCCTCTTTTATGAAAGATAATTTGCCCCATTCCATTTCTCCCTTTCTCCTCCCAATATATTCATCTCTCACAACTTAATTTTATTGTTTTTAGATATCATCCCTTCTTAATCAACTCACCCTATACTCTCTGTCTATATGTATGTGTGTGTGTGAGTGTGTGTTTTTGTATAATCCCTCCAACTACCCAAATATTGAGAAAAGTTTCAACAGTTACAAATATTGTCTTTTCATGTAGGAATGTAAATAATTCTACTTTATATAAAGTCCTTTATGATTTCTCTTTCCTGTTTACTTTTTCATACTTCTCTTGATTCTAATGTTTGAAAGTCAAATTTTCTTCTCAGGTCTGGCCTTTTCATCAAGAATATTTGAAAGTCTTCTATATCATTGAATGACCATTTTTCCCTGAAGTATTATGCTCAGTTTTGCTAGGTAGATGATTCTTAGTTTTATTCCTAGTTCCTTTGACTTCTGGAATGTCATATTCCATGCCCTTCGATCCCTTAATATAGAAGATGCTAGATCTTGTGTTATCCTGCTTGTCTCTCTACAATACTCAAATTGTTTCTTTCTAGCTGCTTGCAATATTTTCTCCTTGACCTAGGAACTCTGGAATTTAGTTACAATATTCCTACGAGTTTCTCTTTTTGGATCTCTTTCAGGAGGTGATCAGTGGATTCTTTCAACATTTATTTTACTCTCTGGTTTTAGAATATCAAGGCAGTTTACCCTGATAATTTCATGAAAGATGATATGTAGGCTCCTTTTTTGATCATGGTTTTCAGATAGTCTCATAATTTTTAAATAGTCTCTCCTGGATCTATTTTCCAGGTCAGTTGTTTTTCCAATGAGATATTTCACATTATCTTCTATTTTTTTCATTCTTTTGGTTTTGTTTTGGAATTTCTTAGTTTCTCATAAAGTTATTCACTTCTATGTGTCCCATTCTAATTTTTAAAGAACGATTTTCTTCAGTGAGTTTTTGAATCTACTTTTCCATTTGGCCAATTTTACTCTTTAAAGTATTCTTCTCCTCATTGGTTTTTTGGACTTCTTTTGCCATTTGAGTTAGTCTATTTTTTTAAGGTGTTAGTTTCTTCAGCATTTTTTGGGGTCTCCTTTAGCAAGCTGTTGACTTGCTTTTCATGGTTTTCTTACATTGTTCTCACTACTCTTCCCAATTTTTCCTCCACCTCTCTTACTTGATTTTCAAAATCCTTTTTGAGCTCTTCCATAGTCTGACACCTTTGCACATTTATTCTGGAGGTTTTGCCTGCAGAAGCCTTGATTTTTAGATCTTCTTCTGAAGACCTAAATTGTTCCTCCTCATTGGAAAGGATGGAAGAAAATACCTGTTTGCCAAGAAAGTAATCTTCTATTGTCTTATTCTTTTTCCCTTTTCTGGGCATTTTCCCAGTCAGTTACTTGACTTTTGAGTTCTTTGTCAGGGCTGAATTCAGAACTGAGATTCAGATCAGTGGCTCAATTGCCCCACAGGCTTTAGGTGGAGATCTCCTAGGGCTGCCACTTGGGGCTGAGATTCAAATCAGCTGCTCATTTGCCCCAGGGGCTCTAGGGAAAGACTCCTTTCTCCTGGATGAAGGGGCCCTCCCAATGACCTTTGAAGCTCTTTGTGGGTTGAGCAATCTGGGAACTGGTACTGCCAGTGGCTTCCTGAAGTCTGTTCAGAGTCTTGTCCCTTCCAAGTCAGGCTGCACTCTGTGCTTCCTGGGATGTGCTGTGTGCATGTTCCATATTTCCTGGGGTCACAGAGTATGGTTTTAAATGGCTTTGAGAAAGGTGTAAGAAATAAGAGGACAGATTCCTAGCAATGTGCAAAAGTGGTCTCTCTATCTTAGTAGACTACTGTTAACCATTAACATAACTCTCCTTTTCTGATGGGTCTCACTTTCTCTTTTGATAAAATCTATTTTATTTTGGTGTTTGGTAAGTCTAAAATAATGTTTTATACACACACATGCATACACATATATGTAGTATGTAGAATATTTATTACATATTAAGAATATATATGTTATAAAAGAGTGTGTGTGTATATGTGTGTGTGTGTGTGTGTGTGTGTGTGTGTGTGTAGAATATAGAGAATTAAGGTTGGTAGAATTTCCCACCAACTTTGTTGTGTAGTAAGCTTTCATGGTTTCCTGAAAGGTCCAAATCCAGTCATCATGCCTCTGTTCTCTTTTCCTCAAGTCAAGTTAACAAGCATTTATTAAGCATCAGTTAAGTGGCAAGCATAGTGCTAAACACTAGAGATTTTTAAAAAAGAAAGCATCTGCTCTCAATAAATTCACAGTCCAATGAGCTTGCTGTCCTGCTCTGGCTAAGCTTCCAGCTTCTCCAGTCTCACCCTACATTATGGAAACCTACTCCTACAAGCTGTTTCTGTGCTGATGACCATTTTTGTTTTCCCTTTGTTTCTCCTTCTTCATATGTGTGTATACATATACATACATGCCTATATGTATATAGACATATGTACACATACGTATACACACATATGTATTTTTCCCTTCACCATCCTAAATTCTTTCCTCATATTTAATAGACTTTTTTTTAATCTCTCTGTGAAAGGCTAACCTTAAATAAGGCACATGGTTAATCTCTGCTCTTCCCATAAGCCCTGAGAGAGGAGAAGTTTTCCTCCCAACCACACAAAGTTAGCCAGTCTCAGAAGACAGGACTTGGTGGTAATGAAACCTGGTACTGGGAGGAGCCCTGTGGGCAAGGTATTGTAATGAGGATTCTCTCAGTTATATCCATTTGTTCATCTCAGTGTATTAATCCTAGGGTTCAGTATAATAAGAATCAAGGTCAAAAACATACATAGTGATTGACACTCATTTGAAATATCTGTTCTGTGGTGTGATATCAGATATTAGGTTGCTCATTGGAACCTTATGACTGTGATATACTTAAAGCTGTACAAAAGGTTGCTTAGAATCAAAGTGAGGGAGATGGTTGAGGATGGCTTTTTTTTTTTTTGATGGTTGTGGGGGAGGATGTAGATTCAGTTAGAGAAATTTTGTTTATGTGGAACCAAAAAATGGAAGATGGAAAAAGCAAAGTCAGCACCCACTGTGGAGGAGATGGTCTACAAACACAGTAAAACACTCTGGACAGCTGGGGCCAAAGAGCTGTTCACTAATATATTAAAGAAGAAAGACACACTTGAGGGAAAGTACTCAGCTAATAAATCAGAAAAAGGACGACAATCATCATTGCTCTAAAATAGTTGAGTTACTGAACTGATACACAGGGAAACAGACATTAGTAACAAAACTGGGGAGAAGGTGGGGTCATTAGCAATGAATAAATATGAATATTTTACCAGCATGAGGTAGCCATTGATGGAAAGTCTGCTGGAGAATATTTGAAAATTCAGAAACATGAGTCAGTGGTCTGGGAAGAAGTGTTTTGTTGAAGCTAAGGATGTTGCCATTCTCTGTACGAGAAAGGCTACCTCCAATCCCTATTAAAACAAGAGGAAAATATCTGTAAATGTCATAAGAGGAGCTATGGAACCAGAAAGAAAAAAAAACAATCTTGGAGGAGAGAGGGAGGGAGACTACACAAAACAATTTCAGCTAAATGAGCTTTGTTGGTTTTTCTGATGGAATTCTAAAATGATTGCACGCTGAAAATGGAGTAGGTGCAATACGTTGGAGGTAAAACGTCAATGAGAGTCACTCAGGTGCATAATAGGAAAAAAATAGACACACATATTGGTGGCATGTACAAAGACTTTCTGAACCTTGTGGACCCACAACTCAGTGAGCTTTCCTATCTTTTTAAACATGTAAGATTCTAAAGCTCCACTTCCAACATTGCAAAACATTCTGTGACCAAGCCCTTGAATGACCTTTACTTAAACCCCACATGTAAGCAAAAGTAGGCATGAAGTCCACATTTCACAGGTTCAGAAGGCAAGAAATTTAATGGATAATTTACCATCAAGCCACACGGTAGAATTAGATGATATCTGTCCATCAACTCAATTCAATTTGATTCAATTCAATTTTTCCCCCAAGTTCCTAAAGTGTACAAGACATCCTGACCAAGACTGTATCCTCTTCTTCTCTCCTATCTTTTTTCTGTTCCCTTATCAGCTCAACCACTTTAGGAAATAGTCAGAAATCTCCTCAATCACCCATTCAATAAGCATTTGTTAACTCACTGCTATAAGCAAAACCCTAGGCTAGGCACTGGGGATACAAGGACAAAACCTACTATTTTGAAGCTAACACCTCCAGCTTTCACCTTCAACTAAAAAAGAGAGCAATTAAAAAAAAAGATAGAAAATGAGCTAGAACTTTCATGATTTTTTTTATAAACTTCCATCAGTGGAACTGCCAAATGTGAACTCTAGCATCTCTCTTCTCTTCCTCTTTGCCCCCTTCCTTTCTTCCTCCTTTGCTTCCTTCCTTCCTTCCTTCTTTCCTTCCTTCCTTGCTTCCTTCCTTCTTATCTTCACAACTTAAGAATAGATAGAAACTAAGCAGTGAGAGGTGGAAGGTACAAGCAACTAAAGCCACCAGGAAAGGACAGCAGGTGACAATATCAACTGATGAAAGTTGTCCCATACTCAGAGCCTAGGCTAGGTGATTATCTTTTCGGGGAATAAAGGGGGAGGCGTGACAAATATGTCCCTACTATCTATCAAAGGGAAGCCTAAAAAGGCCCAGATCTTATCCTACACTAAACCTGATCCCTAACACTTCCTCCAGCATAAGAAGGCATTTCCTAGAATATCAGAGAAATGGAACAAGACACCCTTCTGCGATTATCACCTAGAGGACTCTTTCCTACTCCCTTGATACATTTACTTGTTCATTTAATAACCTTAGCTTTCTTCCACAGACCTCAATATTCCCAAACAGTCTTTAGTTACATCTACTTTGTGTTAATTTGCCAATAGAATGAGAGAGTAGTCATGACCTCATGACTTCAGACCATGCTCCCATACTGACTTGTTTCTAGTTCTATCAGTAAAGTTCCTTACACTATCTTCTGGCCTGGTAAGATTTTTCTAAGCCTAACCCTGACCTAAACTGATTCTTTCTAATTAGTGAGGTTGGAGTTATCTTTGACCCTTCCTCTTTTTGTTCTACAGACCAGTTAAAAATGAACATTTGTGACTTTCATTGTGTATCACTGACCTGACTTGTCTTCTTATTTCCTTATTATTAATAGGTTTTCCAACCCTCATTCTATAGACATTTTGGTTGGGTTCAAGCCCCATCTCAAGGCTTATCTTCTAATTGCTATTCCTATATACTCCTTTTGCTTTGAACTTTCCTCTACTTCACTACTTTCCTTCTTTCCCTCTTTCTCTGCATCCAGATTTGCCCTTACCTGCAGAAGCAACTGGGTGGTATGGTAGATCCATCCTTTGGTCTTGAGTTCAGAAGACCTGAATTCAAGTTGATCCTCAGACACTTATAGCTCTGTGACCTCAAGTGGCACTGGATAGAGTGCCAGATGTGGAGTCAGAAAGACTCATCTTCCTAAGTTCAAAAATAGTCTTAGCCATTAGTAGCTGTGTGACCCTGGGTATGTCACTTAACCCTGCTTGTCTCAGTTTCCTCATTTGTGAAATGAGTTGGAGAAGGAAATAGCAAACCCCTCCAGTATCTCTGTCAAGAAAACCCTGAATCAGACATGACCTGGAAACAACTGAAAAATAACAACAGTGACCCTGGACAAATTTATTTGCCTCAGTTTCCTCAACTGTGAGATGGGAATAGCAATAGCACCTATAACAAAAGGTTGTCAGGAGGATCAAATGAGGTAATGTTGGTAAAGCTCTTATAAGGCACAAAGCCTGACACTTAGCAGACCTGCACTTAGTAAATCCTTTCTTCCTGGAAGGGTTCTGTCCCAACTCAGCCCTTTGGCCTGTTTCTTAACCCTTCCCCTCCCACCACTCTTCAGGGAGTCTGACAAAGAGAATGAAACAGAGGTGCAAATTGTAGTCCATTTGGAAAAAAGGACAGTGTAGCATTGGTAATGGGGTCAGTTAGTGAATTTTTTCTGATTACTCATATCTGTGTTTTATTTTGTTTGTCTTTGAATGTGCTTTGAGACACCCTGCAGCTATAGAGAAGAGTGCCATAAAAATAAATACAGCGAAACACGTCTATAATGTTCTCCCATATACATCACTTGTATTTGAAATTCCCAGCATGATGCCCATGTAACTAATAACCCGTGCATGATATTTTCCTATGGGACATTCTCTTCGCAAGGTTATGCTGGAGTTTCACCATATGCATATATATGTATATGCTTATTTTAAATCCCTCTCCAAGCTCCCCTGTGTGTCTGCCTATCTCTTTCCTTTCCATCATTCTGTCTGTCTGTCGCCTACTTTCTCTTCTGCTCCCCAGTATGTTTATGCATGCAAAGAAGAGCCTGCTGGAGGAATAATGGAAGCCTGTGATTTATCATTGCACTATAATGGGTGCCCTGCTTCCACTGAAGGAGGTCAACCTCTCCTAGAGATACCACAGTCCCTCCTTATTAACGTACTGTTCCCACTAATGGTTCAGAGTAGGGCAGGCAGGTCTTACAAGGAAGGCATTTACGAAGAGTGCTCCTTTAATGGAAGCTGGGGAATTTATAGGAATATTTTCTGTGCCACCTTCCCTGGAGATGGCCAACCACACGTTTGCCCGAACAAACAGAGCCATGCTCCTATACTAGTGTATCCAGAAGTTTAAAAGGGCAGAGAGGAGAGATGAAAAGAGTATGATATGGATATTCCATACACCCTAGAGAAGAGTGGGGATCCTGGGGTATTAGGAAGAAATCTCTGCACCATTTCTCAAATGGGAGTTACAGCGTGGTCAAGTAGATGAACATGGTATAAGGAAGACACTTAGGTTTGAGTATCACCTTATGTTGCTACTGTCTGTGTCATACTAGATATGTCTTTTATCCTTTATAAGTTTGTTTCCTCATACAGAAATAGGGATAAGAGCATTTACCTCAAAAATCCTAAGAATAAGTAAGAATACATATGTATGTATAGACATAGAATATACAAACTATATATGTATATGTAAGTTCATAGAATATATAATGTACATGTTATACATACTATATATTAAATATATTACAATATAATAAATATATAATACTATATAATATACATACAAATATATATACATACACATACACATAGTGTTTTGCAAACTGTAAATTGCTGCATATGTACAGCCTTTGATTGCTATAATAGTGCAACCATTCAGACAACTTCTGTTCTTTTCACAATCAACAGTAACTCTTATGTCAAGGATGCTATAAGGTCTAAAAAGTGCTTTTCATTCAGTAGTCCTCAGACCTAAGTCGTACAAGTATTATTATATCTCTTTTACAAGTGAGGAAACTGAGGCCCAAGAGGTGAAAATGCCTTGCTGTGGCTCACCTGACTACTAAGTCAGAGGAGGGACTCAAACCCAGGTCTTTGGATTCTGAAGTCCAGGGCTAGTTCTGTTTCACCACTTATTGCCTTCCTGCAATTTAAATTCATCCTATTTATTCCCTTCCTATAAAGGTACACATTATAACTCTAAATAGTGTGAAACTTCACACAGGGATGTCGTGATTTGACATGATTTATTACTCTTTTTCAGATGGGGGTAAAGAGGCAGGTACTTGCCAAGGTCACAAAACAACTGTGACTGTGTCCATAGGCAGTCAACAGATTGACCATTTTTAATCCTTTTCCCCCCCAGCAGTCTTAAATGATTCAATCAATCAGATCAGCCATGCTGTTATCCAAATTGGCTGCTAAGAAAGCAGAAAACACTAGCTCACCTGGTTTTCTATCTTGGGTTGTTCATTATGGTATATAGACCCCCTTCAATTTTGGTGAATGGTCTCTGTCCTTCCTGACATGAGGTTGTATCCCAGGGGGTAAACACAAGCTGGGTGCTTCCTCCTCCTTTCCATTTTTTCAAGTCTTCTGCTGACCTGTGCCATCATGAGACACAACCACACTCTGGCTATCTTCCCCTCCTCCCTTTGTGGAATCCCCAAGTGTCTGGGTAGTCTGCCACCCCTTTACCAACAAGGCAAGGGTAAGGCTACTCTACAGGTGGGGAACCCTGCATGTGTATGCACATCGGATGTGGATGTAGATGTGAATGTATATGTGTATGTATATAATCTCTAAAACATTCTTGATGATACTTTTGAAAGAATCAACAGACCTATGAGAAAAATTCTGTATAGGTTTGTGAAATTGTATTATGTTCTACCTCCCCCCTCTCACATTTCTTAATGTTCCCTCAAAATGTCTCAGCTATCACTGCCTTTCACTTTCTGTGTTATACAGCTGCAAGGGCAATATCTACCAGCACCACCACCATCACCATATCATCATCACCATTATCTCCATCAACAACACAACAATAAAATTATGCATAAACTTTCCTTTTACATGCAAGAAAATAGAAATAGCTCACAGTGCACTTCAATTTGCTTTATCCCATCACCCATCCCATCACCCTCCAAATTCTTCTTATTCTTTTCGTCTGACATCTTTGTGGATACTTGGGAGTGTGCACCATGTTGTATTCATAGTTATTTCAATATAGTGGTGGTACCATTCCCTGTGGCCTAGCCAGGGTCAGACCAATCATCAATCTTGGCATCCATCAAGGGATGCAATTGAGCAGGTGCAACTTGAGCCCATGAGAGAAAGGAAGCAGCAAAAGAGAATCTTTCAAATAATAATGGATTAAAATGAGCAGATGAATCATGGAACTTGAAAGTCCATATGTGAGAGATGGTGTCCATAGAACAGGAACAAGTTTCAAGACAATACAAGTAAAAGACAAAATTTAGACAGTAATAGTTTGATATTGGGTCAATACAGTGACCATTCTAGTAATCTTATTTGGCTGCACTCAGGTAGTCTGGGCTGTGTCTCAATGTTTCTGTGTGGACACATGCGGTTATATGTCTAGTCTCATGAGAAGTCAGATCTACCCTCACATTTCTTAAGTCTTTTCAACTAGACATTTCCACCTACCCCACCCATCTCATCCCCATGAAAACACTATCTTAATTGTTCTCCAAGTCAATAATAACATATCCATTTGACACAAGACAGAGGATCACAAAGTACAATCTGAAGGCTATTTGTGGTCCAGGGTCCCTATATTTGGTCTATGGATTGGTCTTATATAATAATCGCATATTACATGATAGTAACCACATTCTCATTTCTAAGTGAATCAGTAATTTGTATTTTTCTTATGTCTGAATCTGTGATTTCATCTGCTCATGGAAATCCCTCCAATGATTCAAATCTTCAATTCAACTGTAACTTATAGTACTAGTTAACTGCAATATGAAGTGTCATAGTCACAAGTCAAAATGTCTCAGAATTAGGTCCTGAATCTAGGTAATCCTCACTTGAAATTCAGTCCATTATGTCAAAGAAACATGCACCCTCTTAGGGATGCCTCACCCAAAGTAGAACAGCTGTTTCCATTCTCCCTCTCTCTCCCTTCTGTATGTATATAAGATTAAGCCATTAAAAGATTTCAAGATCTTAGACCTAGATCCTTTGAGAGACTAGTTTCAGTAGAATATCAAGGTCAGAAGAAGTCATATCATAAATGGTAGAGGAACATGTGGGTGATAAAGAAGTGGAATCAAAGAGTATAGATAGTTTTTCCCCCCTAGGAATTTATTAAGGAAAAGGAAGAAAGATGTAGGATTGCAGTTTCAATGGATCTTAGGATCAAGAATTTTTTTTCAAAGAATGGGCATGTTAGGGTGAGGGTGGAATTGGCCATATTTGTAAACACCGAATAAGAGCTAGGAAATAGGCACTCAAAATTGAGAAAGAGGGAAGAAACAGTGAATGGAATAAACCCTTATAGGAAAAGGGAGAGGAAATAAAAGTAGAGGGGTCAGTCTTAGCAGGTGGAAGGGCCACTTTTCCCTCTGAGAAAAGGCCAGGACAGAGGATGATGTAAAGGAGTTTGGAGGTGGAAACTGGAGAGACAAAAAACCTATGACATATTCCCAACTTTCTCATTGAAGTAGGAGTTGTCATCTACAAATAGAGATAGGGTGGAGGTAGGACTGGAGTCTGGCAAAGAGAACATATTCTGAAATAGTAGTGCAGAGAGTGATAGAGGTAGAGTCTGAGAAGGATGAAAGGTTTGCACAGCAGCAGTGAGAGCCCAAGTGAGATTGGATAGCATGAATTCATAGTGAATATATTCAAGATGGCTCCAGGAAACAAGACTGAACTGAAGGGTAAATAAATTGGTACTTGTACAGAAAGGAAATAGTTATAATCTGAAGTCAAGATTACCAACGGGACTCTATAGTCATTAGGGTATGGGGCAGAGGTCAATGAAAAGGAAATTAACCATGAGGGAGTCTAAGGGAGCAAATATCAGCCCAATACCATGTGATATCTTTGAATCTCATTTTCATTATCTGGAAAATGGGAATAATAACACATACAATATTTGTGTCCAAGTTCAAAGAATCAATGTAGACAAAATACACTGTATTCAACCAACAAACATTTATGAAATACTTTGCATCAGGTACCACTCTAGGAACTGGGTGTACATAGACAAAGATGAAATATCCCCTGTGTTTTAGGGGCATATGTTCTGGAAAGTGCTTTATAAGGACCATTATTATTATCACGGTAGTGCTGACCACATGAAAAATGTCAACTTGGCAATCCTGATTTCAGACTACAGAAGGCCTTTGTTGTTACAGAATTGCTTCAATTGTGTCCCACTCTTCATGACCCCATTCAGGGTTTTCTTGACAAAGATACTGGAATAGTTTTCTGTTTCCTTCTCTAACTCATTTTGTAGATGAAAAAACTAAGGCAAGTTAGTTCTAGTGACTTGTCCAGGGTCACATCGCTACTTAGTGTCTGAGGTCAGATTTGAACTCAGGAAAATGAGTCTTACTGGTTCCTAGCCCAATGCTCTATTCACTGCACCACTTAGGAGCCCAGAGAAGGTCCTTATAAATGACTCAAAAAGAGGTCCAGAGAAGGTGAGGTAGAGTATGTACAAGGTATATACATAGTCTAAGTAGTTCTCTTAATTGTTCCCTTTGAAGAAGGAAACTTTTCCCATTTCAACCCATCTTTTGCTTACCTGACACTGTGATTTTCCTTTGTTTCTCACCTATTCAAAAAATTCTTTCTGTTGCTTTCTATTGCTTCTAGGATAAAATATAAAACTACTCTGTTTGGCTTTTAAAGGACATCCCAATTTGACCCTAATCTCCTTTCCCAGCCTCAACACCCATCACTTCCTTTCCCACATTATAAGGTATAGCTAACTTTCCTCTTCCACCTTCGTAACTCTGTTGTCATAACCCTATCCCTGGAATACCCTCTCTTCATCTCCAGTTTAAAGAATCCCTTATGTCCTTTAAGACTTATTGCAAGTGCCACCTTCTATGTTGTTTTCCTGATACCTAAGCTATTAATACTCTCCCTTCCTAGACCACCTTGCATTTATTCTATAGTTACTTATATATGTAAATAAGGTAAGCTTCTTGAGGGCAGGGTTGCTTCACTTTCGTCTTTAGATATGCAGGGCCCAACTAGCATAAGGGGATGGGGTTTGGGACTGTAAATGTGATTTAATTGATATGGGGAATTCCCACTTCAGAAATTCCCTCAACCAATGCAAGTCAGTTCATTTTCTACAACTTAGAGTTGCCTAAGCTACTTAGAGATCAAGCAACTTGCCCCAGGTCACAAACTCAGTGTGTGTCAAAAGTGAGATTTGAACCATCTTCTTCCTGACTTGAAGGACAGCTCCCTATTCTTTACACAAAACTGCCTGTCTATAATGTACATCACAACCACTTTATAAATGCTTCCTAATTGATTGATTGCTATAATGCTGCACAATATTACTTTGGGTAACCTTATAACTTATTTGCGTGTTGTCTTCTTAAAGCTTGTCCCCCGTCAAAAATGATACTATGGTACTCTCTAGTCTCTTTCTGAGACTTTGAGACTCAACTTTCCCTCCAGATCCCATCTCATCTCTATTCACCCAATAAACCTGACTTAAATCCTACTCTCTTTGGAGTGAGTAGTAACTAATGAGTGAAACCCAGGGGAATGCAAGGGTTCCTTTGTGTGTAGAGACTTGTACCAAGTCCACTTTCAGGAAACCAGTTGAGATTGTTATCTGCAGCCCTGGTAAGTTTGCCTCTGGCCCCAGAAGAGGATGAAATATAATTCTTTGCAGGGCAGCTTCTCATAAAAAGCTTTTCCTAGCATGTTCTAATTTCTACATTGTTATTCATGGCAGATACATGAAAGAGATAAATGCTCAGTGTTACTAGCCCCATGCAAAGAAAACAAAGCTTGTTTTTTGGTAGATATTCCTGAGTTAATTCTATGGTAGAATTAATGTGGTGGATAGAGGAAAATTGGATATTACAAGGAAATTATTATCTGATATTATTGTTTTATAGTGTATCTGTAACATTCACCTGGATGCTGTGAAAACGTCTGTCAGAATTATCAAAGTATTTTGAACTCTTCAAAAGAAAATATTTAGATTTAGCAAGTCAATCCCCAATGCTACTACTATTACCAATAGAACAGACCTTTTAAATACTTCTAGTTAGGCACCTCAACTAGAGTATGACCGTTAAGAGCTTAAAGGACCTTAGAAATGGACCCATGGGTGATTAGAAGTGAAAGAGACTCCAGAGATTATCTAGCTCAGCTCCCTCATTTTTGTAGATGCAGAAACTAAGATATGAGATGATGATGTGATTTGGTGAAGTTTAAATAGATTAGAACCAAACCTCTTGAGTCAGGAAGTACTTTTGTTTAGTTATATCAAAATGCACTAATTTATGCCACAGTACTGGGCTGATTTTTCACTACATGGGCCCTCTCAAGATTATTTTTACATTTATTTATTTATTTGGTTTTAAACTGTACTCTCTTACAAAAATGTCCTTAGACCCAGCTACAGAGAATTAACAGGTCAATTATGAACAAATAAAGGATGGGGGGAAAATTCACAGCCATTGGAAGCATAAATATATGGTACAGTTTTACCAAATAGTAGTTAGAGTTGTGTCACATCATGGCATGCACATGGACTCAAAGAAAAACTCATATAATTAAGTACATTATTCAATAGCAAATCAACATCTTCAGTCTTCAATTTCCTGGACCCAAGTAAAATAGAATCTAATTCATTCCTGTTTCTTTTTAAGACTGATGAATCTAGCAATTTTCAAGAGAAAAAAAGAAAAGAAGGTAAGAAAGGAAGAAGGAAGGAAGAGAGGAAGGAAGGTAGGAAAGAAGGAAGGAAGGAAGGAAAAAAGATACTCTATGGTAGTTGAAATGGTCATTTGAACCAGCTAATCCTCTAATTTCATTGGAAGAACCAGACCTTCCAAGGGCAGGCTATGTAGGTATGTCAAATGGCAGATGACTTTCTGAGGAAAACTTTAAGTGAACCAATATTCTTTTGATGTGTTTGAAATAGTTTAATACTTGGACTCAAGGAACAGTTATTAATGTTTTAATATGTTTGAAACTTGGGTTTCAAATAGACCATAATAGACCCAATCATATGAAATTCACCTGGGATAAATGTAAAGTCTTACACTTGGATTTAAAAAATTAGTGATGAAGGTGGAGTCAAGATGGCTAAATAAAAGCAGGAACTTCCAGAGCTCTCCCTCCAAATCCAGTCAAATACCTGTAAAAAATGACTGTAAAAATTTTTTGGAGCTGTAGAACTCACAGAATGACAGAGTGAAGCAAATCTACAGCCCAAGACAGCCTGGAAGGTTGACAAGAAGTATCTATTGTGGCACACTGGAAGCAGAATGCAATCCAACTTGGGCCAGGCCAGCACAGACTGGACCTGAGCAGGCTTCAGGGGAACTAAATTTCTGGCACCTGTGGTGGTTTCCAGACTTCATGACCCCAAAACACTGAGGACAAATTGGAAGGTCACTGTAAAAAACCTGTTGGACCTATGTAAGAGACTAGAGTGGATTATCCCCAGCCCCAGGGTGGGGTAGTGGGTGGAGGGAATTGTGGCAGCCACAGCAGCAGCAGGGGAGTTGCAAGTGACTGTTTCTCAAGCTGTAGGTCCACAGATTGTGTGTGTGGGAGTATCAAGTAGCTGATGATACACCTTCCCCACCCCACTGGAAGCAGAGAACTACCTTGATAAAGAGCTCAAAAGTCAAATAAGTGGCTGGGGAAATGAACAAAAACCAGAAAAAGAATCAGACTATAGAATATTACTTTGGTGACAAGGAAGGCCAAAATATACAAACAGAAAAAGGCAACAAAGTCAAAGCTCTTGCATCCAAAGCCTCCAAGGAAAACATGAATTCATTTCAGGTCATGGAAGAGCTCTAAAAGAATTTTGAAAATCAAATAAGAGAAGTAGAGGAAAAATTGGAAAGACAAAGGAGAGTGATGCAAAAAAATCATGAAAAATGAGTCAATTACTTGCTAAAAGGGTCCCCAAAATGCTTAAGAAAATAATACCTCATAAGATAGACTAACCCAAATGGCAAAAGAGATCCAAAAAGTCAATGACAAGAAGAATGTCTTAAACAGCAGAAGTGGTCAAATGAAAAAGGAAGCCCAAAAAGCTCACTGAAGAAAATAACTCCTTAAAAATTAGAACAGAGGAGATGGAAGTTAATGACTTTATGAAAAATCAAGAAATTATAAAACAAAACCAAAAGAATGGAAAAAAAATAGCAGACAATGTGAAATATCTCATTGGAAAAACAACTCACCTGAAAACAGATGCAGGAGAGGAATTTAAAAATTATTGGACTATCTGAAAGCTATGGTCAAAAAAAGATCCTAGACATCATCTTTCAAGAAATTATCATGGAAAATTGCCCTGATATTCTAGAATCAGAAGGTAAAATAGATATTGAAAGAATCTACCAATCACCTCCCGAAAGAGATCTCAAAGGGATAACTCCTAGGAATATATGGTAGCCAAACAGAGGTCAAGGAGAAAATATTGCAAGCAGCCAGAAAGAAACAATGCAAGTACTGTTGAAACCCAATCAGGATAACACAAGATCTAGCACCTTCTACACTGAGGGATCAAAGACTTGCAATATGATATCCCAGAGCTCAAAGGAGCTATGATTAAAACCAAAAATCACCTACCCAGCAAAACTGAGTACAGTACTTAAGGGGGGAAATTATTCATTTAATGAAAGAGAAAACTTTCAGGCATTTTTGATGAAAAGACCAGAGCTGAAATTTGACTTTCAAACCCAAGAATCAAGAGAAGCATGAAAAGGTAAGCAGGAAAGAGAAATCATAAGGGACTCAAGCTAATTCTTCAAGCTAAAGCTGGGTGAAAAATTGTGAAATTTTTGTAGAATAGATCTTTATGTATGGATTGGCCTTGTTATCTTGCAAGGTGTTTCTAAGTCTGCAATATTGCATATAATTCTGCAAAACTGACACATTTCTCCTCAGCATTCACATGCTTTGATTTCCCTATCTTTAATTTTTGTTGTTGTTTTTGAGTATTATCAGAAATATCTGACTCTTTGTGACCCCATTTGTGGTATCTTGACAAAGATATTGGAGTGGTTTGTCATTTCCTTCTCCAGCTCATTTTACAGATAAGGAAACTGAGGCAAACAGAGCTAAGTCACTTGCCCAGGGTCACATAGTTAATATCTGTATCTGGATTTGAACTCACATCTTTCTGACTCCAGGCCTGTATTTTATCCACTGTGCCATCCAAGATGAATTCCCTGACAGAGATCTTGGCTTGGGATCCATTCATGTTTCTTGTTGCACTCAGGAAGTAGGCCTCAGCACCCAAAGTTCAACCTAGTTCCCAACCTAGTTCCCAACAGTTTTTGAAACCTTCCTAGCATGAAGTAGAGAGACCTACATCAACGGAAGCATCTACCATAACTGTTCAGAGAAAACTCAAGCAAATTATTCTATTAGAGACTCTTAGACAATATAGGAATTCATCTTATTTGTCTGTACCTCAGTTTCACCATTACTTCATTGAGAATTATAGTGCCTCCTTTGGACATTAAGAAATTTAGTGAAATAGCTCAACTGTTTGGAAACTGAGTTATCTCAAACACATAGAATAGACAAGGATCATAGAAGCATATATTTGGAGCTGGTGAGGACTTCGGGAGCAACCAAGTTCAAACCTCTCATTTTTTTAGGTGAGGAAAATGAGGTTGGAGAAACCACTCCATGGCAAAATCATAAGTTGGGTGTGTGGGAGGTGACCGGGGTGCTGAAATTTAAAGGTGTTCTGATAGCACTTTTGGTTTTTCAGAAATAGAGAAAAAAAATCTCATGGGCAAGAATAGCTAGTTAAAATGGAAAGCTACCAAATGGTAGCATCATTCTGAGCCAAACCTCAAGGGGAGTTCCACTCTTAGCCCTGTCCTGCCCTGTTCTCCCATTCCCCAGCTATGGCCTCTCTAGTCTCAGGTTTTTAGCATCTCCCACTGTCTGGTTTTCCTAACTTCCTTAGCTGAATAAAGGTTGTGATTCATGTCACTTGTTTTGATTTTTTAAAATTGTAGTATGGCTCTAATTCATAGGCTTAAGCAGGGTTGGGATAATTTAGTTTCTCTCCCTGCCCCCTTACTCTCATCACCTTTGCACACTTCTGCACCAGGCTGGAAAAACAACTGCAGAAAAATCAGACTGAGCTTAGATTTGATATTCTTAGAAACTGCTTAAAGGTACAAAGTCTTATTCTAAATCATTTTCTTTAAGTAATTAATTTTACCAAGGTCTATTGATTTAAAACAATAAGCATGCAGTTCACTACTATTCTTCATTTAATATGGATTCTTATTCACTGGAGTATTGCTTTCTCCATGTAGAGTCTAAATTCGTTCATTGCTTTTCAATCAATTATCATCTTATCACTGAATATAACACAATTAATTGTGTATTGTTAAATAATTTACTTGATGATTGTAGTTGCCAAAAAACAATAAACTATTCATTTTCTCTGTGTAATTAATAATTGTATACAACAGAAAAGAATCTATCATTATTAAAGCAATTATCATTTAATTATTTCAGTTAGCAAAATCCATTAAATACCATTCAGTCAATTTTCCTACAATTATGTTATTTAGTAAATTGCATTTAATTTACTCTTAAAAATCAATGCAAAACTTTTTGAAAATCAATTTCCCAGAAAATTTAGGAGTAAATTGAATAAGGAATAAGATGAAAAAGAATAGGTCCATTTCAAGGGGGAAGGGAAATAGTAAAAATATAGAATTGTATCCAAAATTCAGATTTTCAAAAGACAGTTGACATTTTTCGATCTCAAAGCATATTCCATGCTATGATTATTAAGTTATCTTTAAGAAACTGGGTGGTGGCTACACATTTTCAGGATGAGTAAATTGAGCCAATAAGAGGTTATGTACTTTGAAGCATTGCCAAAATTGATCTCTTTCCTTTCTGACCGCCCATAGAACTTGCTGTCTGTACTATCCATTTTAGCAATTGATTACATTCAGCCTAGCACTTCATTACATGCTGTCTCGTATTGTTCTCTCATTGTTTTCATGCACATAAATCCTCTCTTTCCAATAACATTTTAAGTTCCTGGAGAGCCTAGACAATAAGATATACTTTTGTCTCTATGCCCCGTAGCACAAAACACAGCTCTGGGCACATAGAAGGAAGTGAATTGAACCTAATTGAATTAAGTAACTGAATTGGTCAGTGACAGGGGAAGACACCCGCCCTTGCAGAGATCTATCAGAGAAAGTCAAGAATATTGTATGACCATGAATGATAATGTGGCTAAGTCTACATGACAAAGCAGAACTTGTATTTCTTTGAGGGTTGTTTACTTTATGAGATTGTGAATCTGGAGAGTTAGGTATGTTGTAGAATGCTTTGGCTAATGTAGCTTCTTTGTCCAGCGCAAGTACCGTCCCTGGCTCCTTCCAATTACCCTGCCCTCCAATAAATGTTTTCAAAGGTATTGCTTTACAGATAATAAACATAGGGATGGGACCTATACTTTCATCAATACAGGGGACTCCCATGAGAGTAAATCCTCTCCACCAATAGAAATTGATGCAGTGCACATACATACATATACATATGCGCAGACACATGTACATATACACACATATTTTAAATCCTTATTTCAAAAATTTGCCCTGGGTGGATCATAATCATTTCATTTTTTTCATTTCTATATCTTCTGCCCTAGACCTGAGACCTAGGTCTCTACACTGGGTATTTAGAATCTTGGCTCCAGACCCTGTGTGATTGATTAACTCATTTTCGAGCTTGGATTATAATATCCAATCTATTTGGGGGTTGAGTATGTGCAAAGTAAACTATTTAGCCCTCTATCTCTTCATCCTGGCTAGCTATCAACTCAATCTCAATCTCTGCCTGCCAATAATTTTGAAAATCATTCCTTTATCCTTTATCTTTCTATAACAAACAACCCATTTCTTCTCTACATTCTCCTATGTGTGTTGCCTTTCCCTATTAGAATGTAAGCATCTTGAAGGCCACTGAGAATACCTCTCCCAAATAATTGAATACCTAGTACTTCATGTAGTGTCAAGTACCTGATAAGTGCTTAATGATTTTTTTCCATTCATTCACATCTAGCTAAGCAGTACTGGGCCAGGAATCAGGAAGACCCAAGTTCAATTCCAGCCTCAGATACTTAGTAACTGTTTAAGCCTTGGCAAGTTATTTAACCTGTTTCTGCCTCAGTTTCTATATTTGCAAAATAAGGATAATAATAGCAACCACAGTCCAGGTATTTATAACGGATTTGCAAACCTTAAAACTTCATATAAATACTACTACTATTATCAAATTTATAATTATGTTGTCATAATTATTAGCTAATAGGTAATCATTATTAACCCTCAGGTTGTCATTGCTCTGAAATTCTAGACTTTAGAAACCCTTGAAAATTTTCCTATTCCTCCTTGATTAAGTTAGACCTCTACTCCCATGAATTACGTTCCTCTCCTTCTCTTTGACCCTCTCTTCTTGCCCCTAAGTCCTCCCATTACACCTTGACTCTTAATTTGCTCTAGGTTCAGGCGTGAAGGTAAGTGGTGTGTGTGTGTATGTGTGTGTGTGTACATGTGTGTGCCTGCCATGTGCTATGGATTTAAACAGGGCCAACTTTCCACCCTATAAAATTGAAAGTGTTTTAAAAATACATGTGTTGCCTTGTCATCATTGGTGATGCTGGTTTGCTTCCTGCCTTTCAGTCAGTGAGAGAAGAGCCAACATTGAACTGTCAACTTCTGGCCAGTTTTGCTTACAGCTTCCCAGACTTTGCTAATATACAGTCATTGTAACTCAAGTCAAAATTCAGCATTCATTAAAATCTTCTATATCTCATCTGCTTTTCCATTGCCATATCTGGTTTAAAAAAAAGTCATCAACACATTTGCATCTTAAGCTCCAAATCTGTATTTAAAGCACTGAGCAGGGTCCCTTCCATGCTGACAGCTTCCTTTTTAACTTACCCCAGACTGGGCTATGTAGCGTGTGGTGTCTTAATTTGCAGGATGTGTGTACTGGCATCATGTTTAATTAGGCTTCGATGTCAACTTTCAATCTCACACAAACCACATCTAATAAAATATCTACAGCACTTGGCTTGGGCCTGACAGATCTCCTGCTTAAAACCTGCTTCCTCTCACTAAGTCAGTGAAGAAAGCTGCTCATGAACAAGAACACAGGGTCCTAATTTCATATTCTGGACAGCATTTTGACCGTAAGTGCAAAGTACAGCCAAGTGAGGTAAGGAGGAAATTGTCCAGGAGTCCAGGTGTACCTTATTTTAAAGAAATGGAATTAAAATCAGCAAGTATTTGTTAAACACTTACTGTGTCTAAGGTGCTGTAATAAGTACTTGGGAGACAAAGACAAAACAAGAAGTAGATCAAAGGTGTCAGATGGGAGATCCGTAAGCTGCTTATTCCTATGGTACTAAAATGTATTTGGGAAATGTTTAACAAAATTAATAAAAGTACAATAAAATGTAGACAACATTAAATCTTAAAACTTAGTCACTATATGAGGATTACTTGCTCCTCTTTCTATTTGCTTTTGATACCAGTGAAGTAGAGCCTGCCATTAAGGTACTTCAATTCTCCCATGTAAATCAAATCTAATCTCCATCAATAAATATCATTGCTTTTTTATTATTATTTTAAATTCCATTTTAAATTTTAATTTTTTAATTTTAAAATTCTTAAATTTATTCATTTCTTAACATTTTTTTTTGAGATCCAATTCTCTTCTTTCCCCCAACCCCTTTCTCATCCATTGAGAAGGCAAGCAATATAATCCCAATTACATAGCTTTATAATTTTAACTATGCTTTATCTCAGTACCTCATTGTCCTTCTCTGGCAATACCTCCTCAGACTTTTATCAGAAGGATGCTCTATTTCCAGATAGCATTTTATGTTTGCATAAAACATCTGACCATGTCACTCCCCCTGATCAAGAATGTTGAATGGCTCCTTATTACCCTTGTCCTGGCCTTTAAAGCTCTACATAAACTGGATCCAATCTACTTTTCCAAGCTTATGTCATACTATTTCTCTTCATTTGTTCTATTTTCCAGCCAAGCTGGCCTAGTAGTTCTTTTCAGAACTTGGCTCTCTCTCTCTCAACTGTACAAGCTGTTCTCTCCAAGACTAAAATGTACCTCTGCCTCTTACAATCCTCAGTTTCCTTTAAGATTTACTATGGGAATAAAGAGGAGGAAAAGGGAATAAGCATTTTGTTAAGGTTTTGTTGTATGTCAAATACTTAAATAATATCTCATTTTATCTTCACAACAGCCCTGTGAGGTAGGTGCTGCTACGATCTGAGGCAGACAAAAGTTAAGTCAGTTGCCCAGGGTCACACAGACTGTAGTGTGTGTATTCAGATTTGAACTCAGGTCTTCCTTTCTCCAGTTCTGGGTCTTTCTCCACTGAGACACTTTGCTGTCTGTATGATATTAAGTACATATGCTATCTAGTATGAGAAATGTTTCTTGATTCCTCTAGTTGTAAAGCTCTTTGCACAATGTCTGACATATAGTAGGTTCTTAAATTCTTGTTTCCTTTTCCTACCCTCCCTCAAATTATCTTATATTTGTCTTTTTAAAGATTATATATTCTAGTAATAGACAAGAAACTTGAAAGAAGGACATTTTTGTCATTGTAACCATCATGCCAAATAAATTGTTTTGTATATAGTAAGTACTTAATAAATACTTCCTGAATTATATTGAGTTATTTTAAAAATAATTTTATTTATTTATTTTTAGATTTCGACATTCATTTTCACAAAATTTTGAGTTCCAACTTTTCTCCTCATTTCTCCCCTCCCCCACCCCATAACACCTTGCATTCTGATTACCCCTTCCCTCAATGTACCCTGCCTTCTATCATACCCCTCCCTTCCCTTATCTCCATCTTTTCTTTTTTCTTGTAGGGCAAGATAAATTTCTATACCCCATTACCTGTATTTCTTATTTCCCAGTTATATGCAATAACAATTCTCAACATTTGTTTCTAATACTTTCAGTTCTAACTTCTCTCCCTCTGTCCCTCCCCACCCATCTCCACTGAGAAGGCAAGCAATCCAATACAGGCTATATATGTAATGTTTTGCAAAAGACTTCCATAATAGTCATGTTGTGTAAGACTAACTATGTTGCTCTCCATCCTACCCTGTCCCTCCCTTTTTTCTTCCTATACTCTCATTTGATCTTGTCCCTTCCCAAAAGTGTTTACTTCTAGTTACTCCCTTCTCCCATTTGCCCCCTGTCATCTGTCATCCCCCTCACCTCACTTGTCCCCTTCTTTCCTAGTTTCCTGTAGTGTAAGATAGATTTTCATACCAAATTTAGTGAGCATGTTATGCCATATATGAAGACAATGAGCTTTACTTTTCCCCTCTCACCGCCTCTCTTTTCTCCTTTTTCGAAAAAAGATTTTTCTTATCTCTTTTATGAGTTATAGTCTGCCCCATTCCATTTCTTCCTTTCTCTTTCCAATTTTTCTCTCTCACTCCTTAATTTTATTTTTTTTTTTTATGGCTATCATCTCTTCTGATTCAACTCAACCTGTACTCTGTGTGTGTGTGTGTGTGTGTGTATGTATTTGTATAATCCCTCCACCTACTCAAACACAGAGAAAAGTCTCAAGAGTTACAAATATTATCTTTCCATGTAGGAATGTAAACAGTTCAGTTTTAGAAAGTCCTTTGTGATTTCTCTTTCTTGTTTACCTCTTCATGCTTCTCTTGATTCTTGTATTTGAAAGTCAAATTTTCTATTCAGTTCTGGTCTTTTCATCATGAATTCTTGAAAGTCCTCTATGTCATTGAATGACCATTTTTTTTCTTTTTTCTTTTTAATATAGCTCATATCACGTAAAATAATTCCAACTTTTGGTCAAGTGATATTTCTTTTAAAGCATTTACAATATAGACCACATTTTTTTTTAATGTTAACCAGTTGAGACACAAATAATAACTATGTATGCTAACTTCACAAGCCCTTGACCTAATTGCCTCCACACTATTACTAAGAATTAAAGGACCCTAACTTATTGTTGTTGTTCTAAAATCCTAAGCCTAATAGCTTAATTTTAGACTTAACCTCGGATGTTCCCCTACCAACAATCTATAATTTAATAGACCTAGTATTAAGCTTACAAATCTTTTGACTATAGGAAATTGCCACTAAGAGTAGGGACATTGCAGGGAAACAATATCCCCTGACTTCATGTCAATTCCAGACAGGAGTAGATTGTCAACTTGCATTCAGTCAGGCTTAAAGTCTGCCAAGTGTCAGTGGGGAAACTGAGTCAGGAGAATCCTACTTCAGCCCAGACTGAGCAACTGCTCTCCCACTCTTCCCATGAGATCCCCTTTTTCAGTTCATACCAACATCTCACAGGCTTACTGGCATCATGGATTGGAGGCTCAGACTGCCTTTCTTGCTATCTATACTTGGAGTTAGAGTCAGGAGAACAGTCAGCTAATAGTTCCATAGCATCTTAAAATATCAAGTTCCAATAACCAGGTTTCAGATATGACTATAATGTCACATCGGCTAAGGAACATCTTTTGAAGCAAGTCTTACGTGGCTTATATGCCTTTCTATACATGTTCTAGTTCCTGATTAAATTACAATCATAAAATCAAATTTACCATTAAAACCTTAACTTTTCCATCAATACCAAATTTTACCTGAGGTTACCTGATTCTAGGAAATTTAGACTAAAATTCTTTTCCCCAAACTAAACATGTCTCTGATTTAGTCTCAGTAATTAATTCAGTCAATTGTTTTAATACTAATTGCTTTTATATCACTTTGTAACATGTCCAATTTTTCTCCCCATCTCTCCCCTCCCTCTACCCCCAATACCTTGCATTCTGATTATCCCTTCCCTCAATGTATCCTTCCTTCTATCACACCCCACCCTTCCCTTATCCCCATCTTCTCTCTTTTCTTGTAGGACAAGATAAATTTCTATACCCTATTACCTATGTTTCTTATTTCCTGCATATATGCAATAATAATTCTCAACTTTCGTTTCTAATACTTTAAATTCCAACTTCTCTCCCTCCCTCCCTGCCTACTCATCCCCACTGAGAAGGCAAGCAATTCAATACCCAGTAAATATGTGTTGTTTTGCAAAAGACTTCCCTAATAATCGTAATGTGTAATATTAACTATATCATCCTCTATCCTACTTCTCTTCCTCCTTATTTTCTTATTCCCTCATTTGACCTTGGCCCTTTCCAAAAGTATTTATTTCTAGTTACTCCCTTCTCCCATTTGTGCTCCCTTCTATCATTCCCCTCACCTGACTTGTCACCTACTCCCTTACTTTCCTGTAGTATAAGATAGATTTTCATACCAAATTTAGTGAGCATATTTTTCACTCCTTAAGCCATATGTGGAAATAGTAACTTCACTGTTCCCCCCTCCCCTTCTCCCTTTTCTCCTCCATTGAACAAGATTTTTCTTATCTCTTTTATGAGTTTATAGCCTGCCCCATTCCATTTCTCTCTTTCTCATCCCAGTATTTTCCTCCCTCACCCCTTAATTTTTATTTTATTTTTTTTGTGGATACCATATCTTCTGATTCAACACAGCCTGTACTCTCTGTCTCTGTATGTGTGTGTGCGTGCGTGTGTACAATCCCTCCACTACTCAAATGCTGAGAAAATTCTCAAGAGTTATAAATATTTCCTTTCCATGTAGGAATGTAAACAGTTCAGCTTTAGAGAGTCTTTTATGATTTTTCTTTCCTATTTACCTTTTCATGCTTCTCTTGATTCTTGTCTTGGGAAGTCAAATTTTCTGTACAGATCTGGTCTTTTTCTCAATATGAATGATTGAAAGTCCTCTATATCATTGGATGACCATTTATTTCCTTGAAGTATTATACTCAGTTTTGCTGGGTAGGTGCCTGAGCCCAATTTAAGTTCCCTTTGGAGGCCTGGTAGGCAGGCGCCTTGACTTCCTGTGACAATATGCCTTGTTCTTCCTCATCTGAAAAGATGGAAGGAGATACCTGTTTACCAAGAGAGTAACCTTCTATGGTCTTATTTTTTTCCCTTTTTTGGACATTTTCCCAGCCAGTTACTTGACTTCTGAATCCTTTGTCAAGAGGATGGTCATATTGTCCCTCCTGTCCCCAGTGCTGGGCTCAAGGATCAGATTTGCCTAGCTGGGAAAGCCTTCCCATACTGACCTTTGAAGCTTTCTTTTGAACTTGTGGGTTGAGGGATCTGGGACCCTCCCTGCTGGAGATTCTGCCATGGAGGCCTGTTCTGGTTCTGTTCCTCCATGTGCTGCATGGCCAGGGCTGGGCTCCACTCTGCTCAGTGGAATAGACCTTTCCTGTAAGCCTTCCAGGTTACCTTTGGCTGGAAATCTCTTTTACTCTGTCATTCTGTGGCTTCTATTGCTCTAGACTTTGTTGAGAGTCATTTTTACAGGTATTTTTGTGGGTTGTGGGGGAAGCACTAGTGTATATGCTCTTTCTGCTCTGCTGTCTTGGCTCCACCTCTGACTATATTGAGTTATTGAACACTTGCTTGAATCCAATGCTTATGTATTCATTTGGAAAATCTTTATTAAGGGTCAAAATGTATGAAACACAGTGTAAGTCACTGAGGGGGTACAACAAGACATAAGAAATGATTTTTAACCTCAGGGAACTCACCATCTTGTAGAGTAGATGACACTATATAAATATAATTAGAGAGAGAGAGAAAAGTCTATCCTCATTTTTCATTGGGGAGATATGAAATGACTTCACAGAGGAGATGACATTTAAAATGAACCTTAAAGGAGGTGGAGATGGTAGGCTAAATTCATTCTAGAAAAAGGGAAAAGCACAGACAAAGTAGTGGAGGTAGGAAAGTGTAGCATATCCTTTAGTATTTCAGTGGCAGTTGCAGAACACATATGTGAAAGTACATAATATGAGGTAAGAATGGAAAAATACATTGAAATCACATTGTGAAATGCTGTGAAAGACAGCTGAATAACTATAAGATTTACTCAAAAGTAAAGCCATTGAAGGGTTTCTGCTATTTTACCAAGGGCAATTAGGTGGTGCTGCAGTGGATAGAACTGCAGGACTGAAGTCAAGAATTCTCCTTTTTTTGAGATCAAATCTAGCCTCAGATACTTCCTAGCTATGTGATCCTGAGCAGGCCACTTAACCTTGTTTGCCTTATAAATCTATAAAATGAGCTGGACAAGAAAATAGCAAACTACTCCAGTATCTTTGCTGAGAAAACAGGGCAGATAAGTGGCACGGTGAGTAGAACACCGGACTTGAAATCAGAAAACATATGTTTGTAAATTCAAACCCATCATCAGATATTTATTAGCTGCGTGACATTGGGCAAGTCACTTAAACCTGTTTGCCTCAGTTTCATTATCTGTAAAATGAGCTGGAGAAGAAAGTGGCAAATCACTCCAATATCTTTACTAAGAAAACTCCAAATGGGATTGAGAGACAGACATGACTGAAGAATGAATAAACAAGATGCTTTAACAAGATTAATCTGTAAGATGATGTCCCTGATATTGCAAACGATTGAAGGCAAAAGGAAAAGGAGAGGATGAGATGGATAGATAGTATCATGGAAACAATGAACATGAGCTGGCGCTGAATTCAGGAGATGGTAAAGGATTAGATTAGAAAGGCTTGGTGTACAGTGGTCCATGGGGTTATGAAGAGGTAGACATGACTGAACTACAAAATCTTGACAAGTTCTTCAGGATAGACTGGAACAGAAGAGCTAAGGTGGTGGTCGTAGAATTGGAAAAGGGATTACAAATACAAAAGATACTTCCAAGGAAAAATCAGCAAGATTTTTGTGGTTGATTGTATAAAGGATATGACTGAATATGACTCTAAGGTATCAAATCAGAATGGATGAAAGTGTTTTGGATAAAAGGTGAAGAGGGAACTAGTGTGTGAAAAATGAAGACTTAATTCATTATTGGCCATACATAGCTGTGCCTCCTTCTGGCACACTATACACCAAGAAGGAATAATTTAATTTGGGCAAAACATTACTGTTGTTTTGGGGAGAGGCTGGAGATGTGGTAACCCTGCTAGTAACACACAGAAGTTAACCAGTGGAATCAAAGGGGAACAAAAGCACACTTCAGCTTCTTCCCAAAAGGCCCTGAGCCAGTGCCTCTTTGGTTAGTACATGGCTGGGGAATGTACCTGAAGTACATATATGCATATCCTACTGATGAGTAGATTGTCTCTAGGGCTTCTGTGATGCATATAGAGGAATTCCTGGAATAGCAGCCAGGGCTGGTCCAACTTTTGCCAGCTGATGTGATGGATTTCTGTCTACGAATGATGCAAGACCCATAACTTCTATCGTCAGTTTTGAGGTTCCTGCTTATTGGGAGTATGGCCTCCTTGGAGCATCAATCCAATATTCTTACAGGTAACTCTTAATGTTTTTCACATCTATTCAAGGGAAGATGCCATTTTCATAAATGTCATAATTAGATAAATCAAATATAAAATACGACATGACTGTCAAGGTTGGAACTGTTCAAATAAAAAGAAAACAAGACAATCCAACCCAAAGCCTAGGGGATAAGTGTGAATGTATGTGAACAGAACCCAGCTTCTGATAGCTTTTCTTCCTTTAAGGAACAAAAGTAGCTGTGGCTCACTCATGTTGACCTACTATCACAGTGACCTAGCCTAGAATTCATAGCCAAACCACCCTCTCTTTTTTTGTAGAGGACAAATGTTTAGATCTTTGATCACACTGTAAGATAAAATGAGTGGTGCTTAATTTATCTGAACTGCTTTTTTCAAAAATCCTTTATTACAGGGCTTGACCTTCTGGGTAGAGGAAGAAATCAGGAATACACTTGGAAAGGAAAATAATTTCTAAAAAATCTATAAAATACATCTTTTAAAAGAAATCATCAGTTCTTCAAGCTATTGGTAGTGAAAATTCTGAATTTCTGGTTTAATCTGGTTTTTCTGGTATTCATGACTTCTGGGGTTCAACCACATTTTTCCTTAACCCATCATCCCAGCTTTATTCTGACTCAGTGCTCTATCTTCTTTTGCTGCCTTTGTAAGTGTTGAAGTCAATATCAAATTCGCATAATTTTAGAACCAAAGGATTTCAAAGATGGAAAGGTTCTCAGGAATCTGATCCATACCTTCAGAGGAATCCATTTTATTATATGTATGTAGGTATATATATATGTATATATATTATGTATTTATATTATGTATTTATATTATACATTATATATTATGTATATATATAATATATATATACACACACATACACATACATACGCATATATATTTTTGTAGTATATTTTTATGTAACATAAATATATATTTATATATAATATATTGCATATATTTATAATATAAAGTTCGTGTGGCTCTCCAACTTTTGCTTGAAAACCTCCAACTTAAATATTCATAGTTGCTGCAGTTGGACCTTAACTATCACAATGTTGAGACATTTCACCATTTTGTTTCCCCTCCTCTGAATGCTCTTCTGTTCTTACTAATATAACAACCTTTTGTGGGGTGTATGGGATGCATCCTGCACATTGTAACTCCTTGCCTCTCTCACCTAGAAGTACGGATGTACTCTCTGGATTGGCTCCAATCATTCTAACCTGTTCTCATACTAGCAACTCTAGATTCCTGGAGAAAGACAGTTGCCATACAGTTGCACTCAAATTCTCTGAGCATCCTAGGAGTAATCCCGATCAGGAAAAAAACAATTCATCCTACTGAGCAATTTAGTTTTGGAGCCCCCAATGTTGTGTTTCTATTTATCCAACTATCATTAATTGTGACACTTTTGATCATAAATATAATCAATCATTAAAAATAAGGCAAAAGAAACAATAACAATATTAATAGTATAGACACTGAATTTTTAAAAGGAAATGTACAAATTGATAAAATGCATCATAATGCCTACATATCCTGGGTCAACCTGTCCTGTCAATATACTCATTGTCTGTAGGGGAAGAGTTGGCTCACCCTTGCAGGAAACTGATAAGGAAGCACATGAAGAAGGATATCACATATACTAGAGGGAAATTCATAACTCTGAACTATGTGTTTAGATGCCATTGGTTCATTCAGAAATACATGACATGAAAGTGCTTTGTTAGTAATTACTACTCACTGATTTACAACTGGGCAAATCCTCTTCATTTTTTGAATTCAGTAACATTTACAATTCCTTTCAATGTACCATCCAGCACCCTAAAAGTGTATTCAAGAAGTGTTATTTCTTAAGGGATAGTGGTTTCCTTTAAGCCAGAGAACTACAGAACACTTCTATTTGACCCTCTGATCAAGGCAAACCAACCTAGATAGCTCTTCAGTCACCAAAATTCTTCGTGGTCCAATTTTATGTCAGCATCTCTTCCTATGTATCATCTTCATAATTTGTTTTTTCTCTTTCTATTTTTCCCTTTCAAGACAAAGGAGGGTATGGAAGTACCAAAAAGCTCTTCTGAGATTATTTATTTCTGTTTAGTAATTAGAGGCAAAGAAGAGCAATATATGCAAATGAAACTGTTCCATTGAGGTTGGGTCTATCCTCCAGTTAATCAAGATTGAAGGCCCTGAAGCCTTCTCTTACATGACTGCTCCAAATACCTCTTTTCATTACACATCGCTGGCAGAGTTACTTTTCCTGTCCCCTGATGTTTTTCTAATCTTTACTTCTGGGTTCTTTTCTCTACATTGTGAGCATCAAATTTCTATATCCTAATACTTATACCCTTATCAAAGGTCTAAATCAGAGCCTTCTGTCACTCAGTGACCTACCTTTCACTTAAGAAGGTAACAACTCACCACATTTCCCTTAAGAAACTGACGATTTTTCTTCAATCATTCCTCAGCCTCCAATCTTATGATTTCTCATATTTTTAGTTTTACTATCTCAAATCTTTTTGTTTTTACTATCTAAAGTCTTAAAACAACTATATGCAAATAAACTGAGGGACCATAATGTCCTGCAGCACTATGTTTTCAAGACAGCCTTGTTATTTTATGTCTTTGAAACTGTCTCTTCAAACTCATATTTTCCAGTTTTTATTAAATAAAAGTTATTTTTCTGTCCCTTTAAGCAACCAAACTTCATATACAGGTAAGGCATCATCTTACATCTTTTACAAGGCAATGTAAACCTCTATATTTATTCCACAGTTCATTTTCTATCTAAAATTATTTAAATACCTTCTGGAAAGTTTTTTTAAATACAGATATTTTAACAACTTTTATTAAATTAAAATCTTTTGTTATTTTTTATAGGCGTCAAAATGTTCATGTAACACAAAAAGAATATCTTGCATCTTTTACCCTTCTGAAACAATGCATTGTCTTTACACAGAAGTACTTTTCTTTCCCTTTTAGCACTAACCTGAATGCACAATAACTTAAAGGGACAGTACCTTACAGAAAAATATGGAACTCAGAACTGAAAGAACATAATGAATATGTAGGTAGACATAATCTTCCTTTTTTTGAGCAATATAACAACCACAGAAAAAAACAAACAAACAAACCCAAAAACAACAAAGCAAAAACCTTGGATCTAAAGTAAGACTTCCATGTTGCTTCTATTTCTGATTCTGTCATCCAAAAAAGTCTTGCTCCACCTATGCACAGATACTACCAACTCCCTCATCTGTTTAACTTACATCTGATTGATGAAAGCAGCTGATCAGTTTGACAACAAGAAATATATTTCCTGTGTAACCTAAGGGATACAATGTGAAGGAGCAACAAGTCAACACGTGGAGTGACTCGGTATCCTGCACTCGCTGATTTTTTTTACTGTGTTCAGGGGAATTGTCCAAGGCAGGCTCTGATATCTGTGGGATTCCTATATTCTTATAAGCAAATTATGAAGTTAGTGACTTTCTCTGTGAATGATTTTTTTTCTATACCTTGGAATCAGAACTCCTCTCCTAGAGCAAAGTTCTGGCCTTGGAAAAAGCTCCCATTAGTTCCTCAGCCACAAAGTCACTTTGCCCAGGGTAAGACTAAAGGGCAAAGGTAGGTGACACAGTGGCTAGAGTGCCAGGCTTGAAACTGGGAAGATTCATCTTTTTAAGTTCAGATCTGACTTCAAGCACTTGCTATCTGTTTGACACTGAGCAAGTCACTTAACCTTGTTTGCCTCAGTTTCCTCATCTGTACAATGAGCTGGAGAAGGAAATGGCAAACCATTCCAGTATCTCTGCCAAGAAATAAATCCCCAAATGGGGTCACGAAGAGTTGGACTAAAATCGAGTGAACAACAAAAGGGCCAAAGGATTGTTGACACATCCTCTGGACAAGATTCCCCAATACCCTGTCCAGCAACTATATCCTAGAATATAATCTTGGAGCATTATCACTCCTAGCTCTGTTTAATTTGAATACATGTAAATAATGGGGCTAAAATTTGGCCATCTTTGTTTTCCCCTTTTTACTTGCTCTAAGGTCTGAAGCAGCTTCGTAAGCTGGAATGAAAAGAATAATGAATGTCTAGTGACTTCTCTCCCTCTATTTTCCAACTTTTCTTCCTATTTAACTGTTTGGTTAACATCACAAAGGGAGTAGCAAAACTTAGACTTGAGGTGATATTAGCCAAGATACACTTTATTTTCCACCACTGTAAGGACAAACAGACAGATGGACAGACAGGTCTTCTCATTGTTTGGTGATCAGGACACTCTCATTATTGCCTCCAGGCTTTTGCTTACATCTTTCTTCCTGGAATAATTCCTCATCTCTCATCTCTATCTCGGTACATCCTATTCCTCCTCCAAGGCTCAGCTCAGTAATGCCTCCTTCATCCTGTGTTCTTGGACCACATACATTCCCAATGGTCTCTCTTTCTCTCCTTTAAATTCTGTAACAGCTTCAACTTGTTTCTTTTCTGTGACTTGAAATACAGTTTATATAATTAATCGTGGTTGCTGTAATCTCTTGTTTGGTTGCTAACCTTTTCATCAGAACATCTTTCCTCCTCCTGGCTAGACTTTAAACTACTTGAAGGCAGGAACCACATATTATAAATAAACTTTGTATTCTACATTGCATGTATCTAATGAAATACACAATAGTCATTAGTTGTAGCCATGCGTATGTTACATATGGTGGAGGTGCATGGTATGGGAGAATGGGAGTGGGAATATCTTAGAGAGGTTTTCAAAGAAATACACTGATAGGAAAGATAAAGAGGCTCCTCTAGTCATACTACCCAGGTATACATAGAGAGAAATAGTTCCTTATCTCCATCTGGACATTAATTTCTACTTAAGGTTCTTTTTCCTTCCTCCTGGTCTTTACTCCTTCAGGTTTTCTACACATTCTTCATCTCCTCGGGAAGAAACTGCTCTTTCTTCCTTCTGAGACCCAAGACCTGCACACGGCTTGGATCAGGGCCTGTTGGAGGGCCAGTACCACCTAACAGGCTGGGCAACGGGGGGTACCAGGTGATGAATGAATGCATGTAGAGCAAGGTAATAAACGGGAGCCCCAGTCATGTAATCTTCCATTAAAATGAAATGCATACCAGGCACATGGCATTTCTGCAGCTTGTACCCTCTCCCACAGAAGATCATGAATAAAAGAGGGAAGTGTACTGCTGACAGATGCCAGCATGCATAAAGGACACTTCCTATAAAGGCAAAGCTCCGGCTAACAGATGGATTAAAGATGTGAGATGCAGGAAGATTTACCAGTCTAAATAATTCAAGGGAATGTCGTATGGCAAGCCAGCACTTTTTGAAGGGAGCCAGCAGAAGGTACAGATGGAAAGGCAGGCCAGGCCTTTCCCACAAACCCATTAAGAACGATCCTTGTCTGAGAGGCAGTATGTCGAGAAAGGCACCAGGAGAGACTGGCAAATGGGAAATTTGCCTCTAGAGCTTGTCCCGCAAGGTCAAAAGCAGAGTTAACGGTGAAGGGTCTGACTTTTTGGTGAGACAGGGAGGGGCTTTTATCTACTTTGTCTTTTTGCCCTCCCCTAAAGCTCCTCCTCACTTACCTGCCTAAGTTTCTTCCCATCCCCCTCTTATGTGAAGAGATGCCACTGGGTGTTTCTGAAGCCAGACAATGCCCCAGTGATCATGCTGGCCAGATTTCAGTCTGTTGATGCCTTCCATTCCAAATGAGGCACTGGAAGGACTGAGGCAAAAGTTTAAATTTTAGGTCCCAGAGAGAAATTTTGCAAAGGGTGCCTGCCTGCCCAGACAACGCCTACCAGAATGCATTATCACTCTCTGTGAAGTTTCAGGGACATTTATTTCATATTCCACTCATTGGAAAATCAATCATAAACTTCATAAACTTGAAGAAAATTTGTTTTATATAAAGGCTACAGACTAGATCTATGATTTCATTGTTATAGGGAACTCCCATGTAAGGGAACTCTCTCCACCATTTCATGTCAGCTTCTTCTCCACAACTTATGGTCTTAAATAATTAATTCCCTAAAATATTGAGAGGTTAAATATTTGTCCATAGTTACATATAGCTAGCATATGTTAGAGACAGAACTTACATACTGCTTTTTTCTCTCTCTCCTTACAGAAACTGATCTACATACTGATTTATATTTCTATATCTATAGATATCTAAATAAAGCTGTGTATATGTCTACAGATATGGGTGAAGATATGTAGTTATAGACATATGTCTATATATATATATGTGAAAATATAAATAACACTATATAAACACATATACATAGTATTGTCATCATCATTATCTTGCATTGTTATTATCTTTTGTTATGTACACGTCCTATCTCTTCCACTTGTTTGGCAGTTTCATGTGGGTAGATACTGTGTCTTATTTGTAGCTCCCTCATTCCCAAAGTCGAACTGTAGTTAGGACAGTACCTTGTCCAAAGAAACCTCCTAAATGGTCTCCTTGCATCTAACTCATCCCCTCTCTTAGTCCTATACAAACAACATTACCTGGTTAATTTTTCTAATGCACAGCTCCTACCATTTTATTTTTCCATCCCCCAATAATGCCTCTCCATTGGCCACATATAAAATCCATTCTCTTGAGCCTAGCTTTCAAGGACTTCCATAATGAGAATACGTCCAGGCTTATCTCAAACTACTCCCCTTTAGAATTCCCATATCACTGCCGAATTATAAAACCCATTCACTGCAGTATATTGGTATATTTTTCTGTCTTAGTTCAAGCTGTTCCTTCCACCTGGGATTCTGAACCTGTCAACATTTTTGTTCAAATCATAACCATCCTTGAAGATCAGCTTATATTCCACCTCTATCATGAAGTCTTCCTTAATCTTCCCTTCTCCTTCTCCCCTAGTTAGAAATGATATCTCCCACTTAGGAAATTGCACCATTTTTTTTTTTTAAATCATCAGTCGATCAGGGCACCTATTTTATCCTGGTCATCATTGTGTCAGGAATTGGAGACAAAAATACAAATATTTAAAGAGTCTTATTCTCAAGGAGTTGATATTACATGCTTATTACATCGTGTTTTGTCATCAGTGAATTGTAAGATCATAGACATGTAGATCTTATCAACCTTAGAGACCTTCTAGATCAACTACTTCCTTTAACAGATGAGGAAGGTGGAGCCCAGAGAAACGATGTGACCTACCCAAGGTCACCTAAATACAATTAGCATTTATTAAACACCTACCATGACTAGATTAGTAACTGGGGATACAAATAATCTATATGAAAAAGTTAGTCTCTATTCTCAAGGATATATATTCTAATAAATAATGTACACACTGATGAGTAATATAAAATAGATGCAAAATAATTTCAATGCTACTCTGATTCTTACTCTGACATAAAGAGTGTCCCAAGAAGGTCAAAAAGCCAATAGAATAAAGGATTGACTTTGTGTCTACTGGAGATAATATGATGCCAGAGCTGGAACTAGGAATTCTGACTCACCGAGTTAATCCAGTCAGGATGGTAGCTAGTAAGAAGCTAGAATGCTCTCTCATCAGGTCCACATTGACACAGTTATTCTTAGCACATGTTCACAAACAAGTAAATGCAAATTATATACAAGTACAAAATAATTTCTGAGGGGAAAGTACTAGCAATTGAGAAATCATGTTAGACCTCATTTAGGAAGTGGAATTTGAACTGAGTCTGAAAGAAATTTAGGCAACTTCCTCACGATCACATAGCTGACCTCATCATTCCAAGGCTACTGCTCATTTTTACAATTCCATGTTGTCCATAAATCTTCTTATTAGTGCTACATTAAGAAAATAATTCACAATTATGGGTTTATTTCCAGTGACTGAGGCTGCCCCGCAGATGACTAGCTAGGTGAGATTCAGAAAGAAGAATTGTTCATATGGAATTTCTTAAAGATAGTCTCAGACCACACTATGTCCTTGGGTATTTGTGGCTTTTCCCTGTTCATAAGATCAATCAGAATACAGTAGAGAAGACTAGTGTACTGGGTGGGAAGAAGATGATTCCTGTGTCATCTTGTCCCCTTCCCAGCAGGACCTGGAGGCAAAAACACATGAATTTGCCTATGTGACCTGAGAGGAGATATTCTGAAAATGGACTTTACCAGCCTGAGTGATAGAAGCAGAGTAGGCACTGATAGATTTTCTTCCAAAAGCACATTGCAGAAGCGCGTACATATTTGCCAAGTTGGCCCAATAGTGTAACTCATGGGTAGTATTTCTGAACTCCAGCCTTCTGTGTAGAAGAAATTTCAATCTTCTAGGCAAAGTGGCTTCTGAATCTAGTGTTTTAGCTCAAGATATAAATGATTTACTATGCAATGTCTTTTTTGGAGGATTGCCTCATGGATGACCTCAAGTACAAGAGCTCCCAAGTTTGAGAGTCTAAGGATCCAACCATCTATAAAGAGTGTGGGCTAAGAAATGCAATAAACTCTGGTGCTACAAAAACAGAGGCCAAAAAGTGTCTGTGCTCTCAAGGAAATCAACCTAATGGAGGAGGGGGGAAAAAAAACAAGATACTCCATCTTCTGACTTAACATTTTCACTTCTTCCTTCTCATCTCTACCGCTTGCTTCTCTGACTTCCTTCAACTCCCAGCTAAAATCCCAGTTTCTATAAGAAAATGTTCTTAATTTTTCTTAATTCTAATGCTTTTCTTTTGTTGATTATTTCAAATATGTCTTCTCTATATATTGTTTTTACTTCATTATTTTCATGTTATCACCCCCATGAGACTGTTAACTCCTTGAAAGCAAGGAATGTCTTTTACCTTTCGTCATGTCTCAGAACTTAAAATAGTGTCTGACACATCATAAGCACTTAATACATGTTTATTGACTGACTAAACAAGATATAAAGGTTAGAGTCTAAAGATGGAGTATACAAAAAAGAAGGCTAGTCTCCCTGGATTGCAAAGTATGTGGAGAGGAATGACATATAAAACTAAAAAAAAATTGGAGAGGGACAGGTCATGATAAGTTTTGAATACCACAAAGAGAATTTTCTATGTGGTCTTGGAGGTGATAAGCAGGCAATGGAGCTAATAAACTCGAGTAGAGGAGTGACATTGCTGGACATGAACTTTGGGAGCATTAATTTGACTACTGGATAGATGGTGGAATGGAGTGGGGAGAGACTTGAGGCAGGGACACCCACCAGAAGGTTAATGCAACAATCCAAGATTGAGGTGATGAGGGCTTGTACCAGGTTGGTGGTAATATCAGAGGTGAGAAGGGGGTGTAATCAAGAAATGTTAAAAAGGTGAAATTGACAGGCCTTGTGAACATGGTGTGAGTAGGGGAGAGGATGAAGATCAAAGATGATATTTTGAGACTAGGTGACTGGGAAGATGATTATACCCTCCAAAGTAAGAGAAAAATTAGGAAGTGGGGAGAGTTTTAGGGGATAATATTGAGTTCAGTTTGACCAAGCTCATTTTAAAGTATCTTTGGGCTATCTAGGTCAAGAGGTCCCATAGGCAATTGGATATGTGAAATGGAAGATAAAGACAGAGATTAAGGCTACATACGTAGCTCTAGGAGTCAATAGCATAGAGATGGTAATTGAATCAAAAGGAACTGAAATGAGGAGATCATTCAGTGAAGTAGTACAGAAGGAGAAGAGAAAACAGCCTAGCATAGAACCCTGGAGCATCCTCATGATTAGTGGATGTGACTTGGATGATGATCCAGAAAAAGAAATTTACTGAGCACCATTGCTCAGTAAATTATCCATGTGAACCTAGTAGCTGGGAAAGGGATAAAGGGGGCCCATGACCCATGACTTGGGGAAGCAAGAAAGCTGAGCCCTGCCACATCTTGTCACCCCTGTGCCCAATTCACACAGTGCAGGTCCAACAGGATGGGTGTTGCTTGTTCAGCAGCCCCCAAATATGACTGCCTTTTAGGGGGGTGATTAGAGGCTATTTGAATGCTTTATGTGTTTTCTGTATCTTCTTATGAGCTGCTGAGAGTTCTTTGTGTGCCTTATATATTTTCTGTATCTGTTTATGGGCCCCTATGCATCCTTTGCATTGTCTGCATTTTCTGTGGAATAAAATGAAGGTTGCCCCATACCCAATATTTCTATTGTTTCCTTAATTGCTTATATGGGAGATTGGGACTTCTTTTTTCCCTATCTGTGGGAAATCAGACATGAGCTATACACACCTCAGCTATATTTGTAGATTTCTCTGAGTAAATTCTATGTAGGGGCATAAGTTTTTGTTTGTTTGTTTTTTAAGACTCTTTTCTGAAATTAGACCTTCTCTGCACGATACTATTACCTTGTGGGGCCTTGCACCACAGGCTACACTTTATTTTACATTCTGATTATTCATCAGAATGAAGCTAAAACCTGGATACTCAATTGTGTTCCATAAACAAACAAAAAAATAATGCCAAGCTTAACAACAATAGCAAAAATCACATTTATAAAATGATTTATTAAATGACATACATTTATAATGACTAACAAAGTCTTGCATGCATTATCTTGCATTCTCACAGCAACACTGGGAGGGTACTGTAGATTTCACTATTATCCCCATTTTAGGGGTGAAGAAACTGAGGCTTAGAGAATTTATCTAATTTGCTCAGGATCACACAGTTCATAAGTATCTGCCTCCAAACCCAGCACTCTATGCACTATACCACACCAGGTACTCTGCTGGGAAATCAGGATGCAAAGGCAAAATGTATTTAAAGTAAATTCCTGCTCTCAGGAAGATTATGTTCTACTTAAAGGAATTATGTTGTAAAGCTACAGTAAAGGAAAGAACTCGTTTGTAATATGAATCCTCTGCCATTTACTTTTTAATTCCAGATATAGAATTGTATCATGTTTTTCTCACCGGGAGACAACTGTGGAGGACTAGAGAGAGGAGCAGCTCATTCTTCTTGTGGGTCGGACCAAGCTCGTCACATGGCGTGTCTACTGCAATCTCCAAATCAGAAACTTGTAGAGGGGGAGTGTTTGCCCAGGTTTCCTGATTCCTTTTTCACTTTGACCATTTATACAAGACCATAAATCCTGTAGTTGTATAGATTATATAAGATGAGGCAGGTAGGTGACTATTACTGTTGGATAGCAGTACTTCAATTTGGTCTAATAGGCTGCACTTCTAATGCCAAGCAATGACTCTTACTCCCTATTTATCTTAACCAGTTACCACTGACCTGAGTTTCTACTCTATAGGGTCACTCACTTTCCCCAATGAGTGGAGTTTTCCTCTCCAGAAATAATGTCCCAGAGTCTTCTTAAAAAAATAAAAAACACTAGCAGGTCCCGGTATTCTAGAACTTCATTTCTGAGAGCATTAAATTCTTTATTATCTCTCATTACAGGATAGCCTTGTAAAAGGTTGGGGGTAGGGAGGAGGAGAGGCATGGCAGTTCATCATAGGCCAGATGCTAGGGGTGAGGAAAGCATTCATTGCTCATTTTTTTTTTCAAAAAGGGCAATCATTCTTTGAGGTTGGGAGGGTAGATCCATTAAGTGAATTACTAGGATTAGAGAACTCTTGATGTTCTTAATTCCAAGGATCCAGTATACACAAGGGAACATTTCTGCTGTTAACTAAGAGCCTATGCGGAGGTTTTGTGTAAGTGGGCAAAGGCTGAGCTATAGTCCCTAAAACCCGACACTATCTTTAATCTTGAGATACCCATTTGAATGTGAAAGTGGGAAGGTCCAAATAAATTAATGAATTAGCTAAGGAGAAACAAGGTGTCAATGCTATTGGAAAGTACTTCAAGATTGTTGCATTTTTTTTTTTGCCTTCAATTCAACAAACTTATTAATCATCTCCTTGATCCAAACCCTGTGCTAAGTACTGGGGAGACAAAAGTAGAAATGGCAGAGAACTTGAATTCAAAGAATTTAAAAGCTACTTGTGGGGAGGGGGATGAAACATTGTGGATAGTCTATTCACTTGATGAAGATCTACCCCTTCTACAACTGAGTAGATTATTGTCGTGGATGTGGCCCCAAATCACCTGGCAGTCAATTATCTTGTGAGCCCCTCTGAATTATGCAAGGCCAATATCTAGCCTATGGACATATGTTGTTGTTACCACTTCCATGCTCATAGATTTTTCACCTTAGTAAGCCTGTCAAAGCTCAGATCTTCTGAGATGATCTTTGAGAATCCAGATTCACCTTCATGTCATAATGAGGACATGTAGTGAAAAATTATTAAAATACAAATTAGACTGTGATTATTGTATAGGAATGTTAAAGCAGTGAAAGAAACAGCAAAGAGGTAAATATAGGCTTGGCCTCGGGAAAAAAATCCCTAACCAGTTGTTGTTCATCTTTAGTTTTTAAAGAAGACCAATGACATCACAGAGTAAAGTGATGTCATGACTTATATGATGGGGAAATTAGATTTAAGTGACAGAGTTGTGCAAAGTCATCAGCCTAACTCTCTCTTCCAGAGTCATCCAAGCCCTTTTGCAAGACAAAATCAAGATGACTGATGATGCCTTGAGCTGCAATGGATGATTTTGGCATCTTTGATGTCTGACCTGGATTTCAGTGCTTGGTAGCACTTCAGCACCCATCATGGCCATTCCCCTTCACTGCAGGTTTTTAAACAAAGTTTATATAACTACTTCTAGGGGAAATTGTTGAATGGATTCTTATGCTGGAATAGATAACCTTTGAGTTCATAGAATTATGGTTTTCCAACTAGAAGGGATCTTAGTGATTATCTAGTCAAATCCCCTTGTTTTAGAAGGGAAGAACTGAGATTTGAAGAACCTTGTGCTCTTGCAACTTGCTTGGGGTCATACAGGTAGAATTCGGAGGTTTTCTGATTACAAAGTCATTTCATTCTATTATAGATTGCAACATGCTATACTTTTGGATTTCCAGGAATACAGACTCACTTTTAGCTAGAGGTGCAAAGAAAATTTATTGGAGGGCATAGCATCTTAACTGGGCCTTGAAGAAGGAAAGAATTTTAATAAGCAGAGAGATGTAGAGGTTGGTTTTTTTTTTCAGTACTCGTGGAGGAGGAAAGAAGAAAAAGTACATGAATACATGGAGGCAGGTTAGCATAGGGGGAAAAGCTGACAATAGTAAGTAGGTCAGCCTGAATAGGGCAGAGGAGGTATGTAGTGGGAAATAGAGCTTGAGAAGTATATTGAAGAAAAACTGTAGAGTGTCTTTAATGCCTTGTAGATATATCAAAAAAAAAAAAAACACAGGGAGAACCATATTTAGGGAGCTTAATACCAATGGTATCTCAGAAATAATTTTGAGACACATAGAAATATAACTAACTGGTAGGAAGAAACATTTTCGTAGAGTCTAGGTATCTCCTGATGGAACACATCTGCCTTAATTGAATGATGGCCTTGAGTAGAAAGTTGAGGAAATTCAATCATTTATGGACTTCAATATTCTTTCTCCTCTTAATTTTCCTATATTAATAAAAAATAGCTCTTTGGGGTAATTTTGTCCTTAATTCTTCATAATAACTATGTTGATATCATTATCAGAGGGGATTCATGCTTCTGGTAGGAATTAGATTAAATAATTTTTTTGACATTCATTTTTTTTTTAAGTTTTGAGTTCCAAATTCTATTCCCCCCTTTTCCCCCTTCCTCCTTCCTTAGACAATAAGCAATCTGACATAGGTTATGCATATGCAATCATGGAAAACATTTCCATATTGGGCTAAATGATTTTAAAAAAACTTAGTGATGCTTTTCATTGTTAAAACTACACTTACTCCCTAATCACCATGTCCACTTGAAAGACATCCTCCTATGTGAAAAGAAAAACAGTTTAGCAAAACTGACCAATATGGCTAAAATGCCTGTTAGCATAGTCAACATTTCATGCCCACAATCCAACTACTCTTTTCCAAGAATAGGGAATTTTATTATTTTATATTTTATATTTCATCATTGGTCTTCTGGAGCCAAAATCAGTCATTAAATAGAATCCAATTTATATCTTTGAATACTATCAGTAAAAAATATGCACTTATTAAGTGCCTACTCTGTGCCAAGTACTATGCTAAATGCTGATGATACAAAAAAGAAAAGCAAAAGACAATCCTTACACTAAAGGAACTCACAATTTAATTGTTTCAATTTACATCATCCTCCTCATTGTGTGTATATATTGCTTTTCTCATTCTGGTTGCTTTAGTCTATACCAATTTCTACAAGCTATGATTCTCTAAATTCTCTGATTTTATTATTTCTTGGGTTTCTTCTTCCAAGATGCCAAAGGTGTCTGCATGTCCTCCCAGAGAAGGAAAGCTAAGTGATGGACATACCCTGCATGCACTTGATAAGGTTTTTGTTGTCGTTGTTTTGGGTTTTTTTTTGCTTTGTTTTGCTTTTTAAGAAATTAAATGCTAAAATGACTACAGTAGCTTCAGTTTGGAAGAGTTCTTTTCCTAAGCTGAAATACTTTCATTAAGCATAGTATGATAACCCCTTCTGCTGGCATTCTAAGTTAGATGTTTTTGTACAGTGCTACCTCTCAACTTTTAGCCCTACAGTTACTTCTCAACTCTTGTGACTTTTGCAAGAAGACTTACTGAATTCTGCATGCCTTCCTTACCATCTCATCTCCTCAAACGTTACTCCAGTCTAAAATGTTGGCAGCTTCTGCCCATATCATCTTTATTATAAATACTAGTATCTTCTCTGGGTGAGGAACACACTGCAAGATAGTAAATGACTGCAAAAGTCATTGAATGCATGTCATCCTTAGTATAGCCATGAGAAACTACCTGGTGCAGTCTTTTCTACCAAATGTCTGGATATATTCCAATATATTTGTATAAGACTACTTGTTCAGTTTCTGTCTTGGGCTCTGTGTTGAGCCTGGTTCTCTTTTTTCTTTATCTATTGTATCTCTCTTGGAAGCTTATCAATTCCCAGAGGTTCAGTGATCATCTCTCTGTAAATGATTCTGAGACCTGTAGATCCATGCCTAGTTTCTCTCCCAAGTTTCAGCCCTAAATAGCCACTGGCCATAGAACATTTCAAACTGAAGTTTTGTCAGTATTTCAAAGTAAACTAGTCCAAATCAGTACATACTATACTTTTCCCACAAATCCCTCTTTCCTCTTCTGAATTTCCTTATTAATATCAAGGGTACCACCATCCTTTTAGTCACCTAGGTTTCCATATCTTGGTATCATCCTTGACTTCTCACTTTCACTCACCCACATATCAAACCAATGGCAAATCTTGTCATTTCTACCTTTGCAACATCTCTCCTATATGTCCTTTTTATCTGTATTATTGCCATATCTTTCAAATTGCTCTCCCTGCTGGTCATAGTATCTCCACTCCAATTTTTGCTCTAAACAGTTGCCAAAGTGATTTTCCTAAAGTGTACCCAGGTCATCCCATCTACTCAATTGACTCCAGTAGTTCCATATTACTTCCAGAAAAGAATATGCAACTCTTTATTCATTTTGCATTTAATGCTTTCCACAGCCTGGCCCCTTCCTAACTTTCTAGTCTTTGTGCATGTTACTTCCCTCTATGTATTCAAAATTCAGTCATATTGGACTATTTGCTATTTCTTCCATGTAAGACACCATTTCCCATCTCCTGTCTCCATACTGAAACATTCTGCTTCATCACTTTAACTCGGAGAATCTTTGGCATTCTTTGTACATACATGGTCTAGCCAGTAAACCCCAAGTTAATTGGGCAGCTTCTGTCCACCAAAATTTACCTTCTTTTGGATAGGTAGTATGTGTATGTAATTAATTAATTGGTTGATTAATTTATAAACAGATGGTTAGGTGGTACAGTGGATAAAGTTCCAGACTTGAATTCAGGAAGACTCATCTTCATGAGTTCAAATCTGACCTCTGACACTTACTAGCTATGTGACACTGGGCAAGTCACTTAATTTTTTTTTTGCCTCAGTTTGCTCATCAGTGAAATGAGCTGGAGAAGGAAATGGCAGATCATTCCAAGGAATTATTTTCAAGAAAACCCCAAATGAGGTCACAAAGAGCTGGACATGATTAAAAAGAAAATTTATTTTTTTAACATTCTTTTCTTTTTAAATTTTGAGTTTCAGATTATCTCCCCTTCTACTTCTCCCCTACCCACTGAGAAGACAAAAAATATATCAATTATATATGTGAAATTATGCAAAACATATTTCCATATTAGCCATATCTCTATAAAAAGTAAAAAAAAAAGCACGAAAATGACACTTTAATTTGTACTCAGAGTTAATCTATTTTCTTTCTGGAGGTGGACAGCATTTTTAATCATGAGCCCTTTGATATTGTCTTGGATCATTGTATTGATCGGAGTAGCCAGGTCTTTCACAATTGATCATCATTGAAACATGGGTGTTACTATGCACAGTGATTTTTTGGTTTGATTCACTTAATCGGCATCCCCTGGTATTCCTGAAGACAAGTTATTTGGCACCTTGTGAAAAAAGTCTTTCCTGATCTCCCCTAGATGCTAGAGAAATTTCTTCTAAGGTTACTTTCTACTTTATAAGCATATTAGAGTTACCTAATAATTTATACATTGTTTTCTTGGGTTATGTTGAAGCCACCTTAACTGATAAAAGATGATATTAAATTTTTAGCATGAGCATTTATACCTTGGAAATTGGCAAATGCCACAAACTAGGATATAATTTGTTTTGTTGATTATCTAAACTTAATATATTAATAGTAAAATAATAATAATATAATGATGTTAATAATAAAAATAAAATGCTAATAATAAAGATTATATTTTAAAATGTTTTGTGTTTTTTTAAATTTATTTCCAGAAGACCCCTATGCTGCAACACTTACCAGGACACTCCTTCTTATAGGGAAGTCTCAACCCTGCATCTATGTATATTTTCATTATTAGCATTTCTCAATCTCTGTCTTAAGTCTAGACTATCACCAAAATAATAAATTAAGCCCTAAGTGATCAAATTGATGGTGAAAGTTGCTTATCTAAACCCATTTTCTGCCATACTTTTTTTTCAAGTTTTCTCAGCAGTTTTTATTGAACGTGGAATATTTTCCAAAGTAGTTTGTCCTGAGTTTATCAAGCTCTACGTAACTGTGTTTGTTTGTTTTGGACAGTTTGATTTATTTGGTCTGTTCTACTGATCAACTTCTCCATTTTTAATTTTATCCAACAGATTTGTTGATTTCTACTTTATAATATAGTATGAGAGCTACCAAAATCAGGTGTTCATTACTGAATTTCAAATATTATTTCCTTTAAAATTCTTGACCTTTTTTTCCTCAGTGAGTTTTGCTATTATTTCGTCTATTTTTATCTTTTGGTAGTTTTATTGCTAGAGCACTAAATCTGTAAATTAATTCAGGTAGTATTACCATTTTTATTATACTTCCATGACCCAGTCATGAAAAATTAATCTCTCTCAAATTATTTGTCTTTTTTTACTGATAAGAAAGTGTTTTGTAGCTATATCGTTTTGAGTGGATGTTGTTAGGTTACCTTCCAGACATTTTATGCAATTTCTAGTTATTTTGAATGGAATTTCTTGTCACTTGATAGCTTTTAAGGTAGAGCTTCCTGCCTCTGAGACTCTATGATTGCATAGTAATTTCTAAGTTCTTAGACGTCTTACTCTACAAAGTAGCCAAAATTGATTTAGACTATATCTAGAAAATCAAACTGGTTTAAGATTAAAAAAACTGTATTTTAACAACTAATTTGAAAAAAAAAATTAGTAAGTAGCTTGACTGAACACAGAATTATTTTTTTTTCAAAATTAGTTTGATTGTGGACATTCTGTAATAGTACAATTTATGAATGGCAGAACTATAAAGAGATAGCAGCGCTTGAGATCTGGAATCAGGAAGACCTGGCTTTAAATATCAACTCTATTACCAGAGTCAAATAATAACTCTCCAAGTTTGTAAAATGCGTATAATAATTACACTTGCCTCATTGAGTTGCATGAAAATTTCTTTGCAAACTTTGAACTGCTTTATAGATGTTAATTTTCTTCTTTTCTTCCTCCTTCTTGCTTCTCTATTTTTCTGTATTTATATATTCAGCCCAAGTTTCTCTCCCTGTCACCAATCTCATATCACCAAACCAGCTAGAGGATGTTTTGAAATGGATGCCTCATAGATAGCTCAGATTCAACATATACAAAAAGAAATTAATTATCTTTGCCACCTTCCTCATCCTTCTCCCAAGCCCCAATCTCCTCTCGACTTGCCTATTGAGAAAGGCATCATTTTTTATTTTTTTAACCACCTGGGTTCAAAAACTTGGAGTGATCCATCATGTTTCCCTCTCCTTTATCTCCTCCTCCCTCCACAATATCCAAACTGTTGTCAATCTAACTCCAAACCATCTTTCCCCCTTCTCTCCACACACAGGGAAACTATTCTGGTTCGGGCCCTTGTCCCTCCTTTCCTCTGTATTTCTCATAGCTTCATAATGCATCTCACTGCCTAAACTTTTCCTTTCTCCAATTTATCCACCACACAGCTTCCAAGCAATATTTCTAAAGCACAAGTCTGACCATACCATACTCCTATTCAATACAAATCCAATGGCTGCCTATTTCTTCAAAGATAAAATACAAACTCCTTTGACTGACATTCAAAACCTTCACCATATGACCCCCAACCTTATCTTTGCTGATTCCATGTTTGAGCAAAACTGCTCCATTTTATCATTGCTCGGATATGACAAACCATCTCTACCCAGTGCACGTGAACTGGTATGCAATGCACTCTTCTATCATCTAACCATCATATAATCTTTACTTTCATTCAAAGCTCAGTTAAAATGCCCCATTCTACCTGAGGCCTTTCCTCAACCCCTCGTCTCTTGCCCTACCTCCCTACCTATCAATGTTACCCCTTGAAATTATTCTGTATCAACCTCAGATAAGGAAACTTTTATTTAAGAAAATGTGTAAATGTAGCATTCTTCTCTCCCCCCACCCCATCCCAGCAGAATGTAAGCTCCTCCAGGGCAGGGCTTTTATTTTTTTGTTTTTGTTTTTATCCCTAGGACCGAGGACTGTGCTGGCCTCTAAAGGTTGTTTGATAAATGTGTTGATTGATTGAGTAGTAGGAATGGACCTCACAGTGGGAAATAAGGAATTTTCACTCAGGTTAGCTCTGAATAAAGTTGCATGATTTTTGCAAGCTAGCAAATATTTTGGATCATTGCTTTCTTTGAGCCTAGTTCTATTGTTTGTGCAGGTGAACAGAACAGATTCCAGATGTGCAGCACCCCTGGGGGGGGGGGGTAGGGGAATATTACCTTTGCTTTCCCCTTGCACAATCACCTTTAAACCTGCATAAACCTCTGAAACTATATTGGGTATTTAAAGGCAAACATTATTAAATATCGGAAGTTTCTTTTCTTCAGATAAGATTTCTTTTAAAACAAAAAACCCACTAGGGAAATTATATGCAAAAAGCTGTTAATATAGCACTCAGGTATAAATTTATACCCCTATTCTCTACCACTCCCCTGGGGCAGAAGGCAGGAGATACAAAATCTGAAAGCATCCTAGTAATGTACCATCAACCATATTTCACATCAGCTATATAAAGCTATTTTAACAGCCTAATGAGTAATCTAAAATATTATATATAGTGCAAGTGAATTAATGTTACTGGAAAAATCTTAAACTTGAATATTTGCTAAGTTTTTTCAGGTTTCCATTTGCTAACAGATATGACAGCTCTGCTTTCCACCTCCTATATATTATGGCAATCACCTCTCCACTGACACTGAATTTGATTTCCTCCTCCAAAAAAAAATATGTCCCCTTCCTTCTCCTTAGGTTTATCCTTAGGATGATGCTCCCAGTATGATGGAACAGGCTGGGATAGAAAGAGAATGGAAGCTGTTTCCCTGAAATTATTTCAATACCTTCATTTCACTCAATTCAATTTAATTCTGTTCCATAAGAACTTGTCATGTGTCCAAGTGTAAACAAGCATGGTAGGAACAAGAATTGCAATTAAAAAAGTGAAAGTCTCTGCCCTCAAGCAATTTACATTCTACTGAGTGAAAACAAGTATGGAGACAGTAAATAGAAAAATACACAACATGAATACAAAATTGTTTCTGGGTGGAAGAGGGCTGGGAGGACAAGGACTGACTGGCTTCACATAGGAGCTGGAGCCTCAGTGGATCTCTGAAGGAAGATGGCACATTATGGAGCAGAGGAGAAGAGGAAACATGTTTTAGATGAAGAAGGCCTTCTGTGCAAAGACATGGAAATGGGAGAGAAAGTGGTGGGTTGGGTTAGTTGGCCAGTTTTGCTGTAGCGTAGAATCAGAGTAATACGTATCAGCCATCGAAAGGTAAGCTGGAACCTTATTGTAAATGTTTATAAATGCCAAAGAAAGAAATGTGCATTTATTCTAGAGGTAATAGAGAGCCACAGAAACTTCTTGAAAAGAAAGGTATATGAAATTCTGCCCTTAGAACTCCCACTGGAAACCTAGGGAAGTTAGGTGGTGTAGTGGGTGGAATACTGGGCCCTTAAGTCAGTAAGATTCATCATCCTGAGTTCAAATCTGCTCTCAGACACTCATTAGCTATGTGACCCCAGGCAAGTCACTTAACCCTGGTTTGCCTCAGTATCCACATCTGTAAAATGATCTGGAGAAGGAAATGGTAAACCACTCCATTATTTTTGCCAAGGAAATCCCACATGGGATCATGAAGAGTAGAACGTGACTGAAATGACTGACCAATAACAAACCTTAGGAAAACCAATACTTGAAGCTACTATCCTCCCCTTGGAGTGAATGAAGGATATAAGAGTATGAAAAAAATATAAAGGTCATTGTACATCTGTCATCTAAGGATATTGGCCATAGTAAGACATGGAAGGAAGGGTACAGAAAGAGGAGGGTGAGAGTGAAGATCGACCACCTACTTAGCTTAATTCCTAATTTTCCTCCAAGATTGGCTTTATTGCAATAGCTCTAAAAACCTCCCCCAGTACTATAACTATCTTCAATCTCAAGTTTCTGAATTCAGCCTTATACTTACAACCCTTTCTCTGAGTTTGTTCCACTTAATTATAACTAATCTGGGGCTACTGGAGCTTTGTTCTAGAGGGCAAAAAATTATCACATGCATTCAATCGGCAGGAATGGAGGAACAGATAGCATTAATGGGGCTTCCCAGTAGCAGGGGAGACAGTAGACTCTAGCTCATTTCCTCCCTTTCTTTATCCCTCAAACCATAAAGAAATCATCACACCTTACATCATCTCCTTCTCACAAGGTCCTCTCCTTTCCTGTTTCCCAAGAAGACCAACTTCTCTTTTGTACTCCTACCATAAACACTGATTCTTCCCTCCCTGCCCCCTAGCAAGGGTGACTAAACTACTCTTCACCCTCCAAACTTGGGTGAAGGAGAGATCATCCCAAGGGCTCCCTGGCAGGACAGAAAAAACAAAATAAAACATGTGAGCCTATATCCTCTGGATGGTCCCCAATCATCTCTTGGGTCCCTTTCAACTCAGATTCCATTTTCTGAGTTCTTCCTGCCACTCAACTGAATTTGCCTTAATTGCTTCTTGTATTATTTTCACTTAGCAAATTACATAGTTGATTTGAAGGCACATTTTATCTTATTTGCCCCAGTTGGCATGGTTATCTTGGGCAGTGGTTTCCTAAGACACTCCGATTCTCATTCCAGCTCTGGCCCCAATATTTCTAAGCCATGAAAGCACTTGAACCTGAATTAGTATGTCCTTTTGGGACCACAGTGGGATGGATATGCTGTTGGGGAGGGAGTGCTTTCCCTGCTGGAAATCTGCTATGTTCAAGAGGAATTCTTCTACAGAAAGAAAGTAGTTCTGTAGGAGAAGTTCTGTCTCATACAAAATGGACATGATACGTTCTAGTCAGCTTGTCCCAGCTTAGAGTGATGGGCAAGAGTTTATTATAGTAGGGTCATATCTAGGGAGAATTTCCATGAACATAGCTTTCCAAAAAACAAGAAAACAAGAAAAAAGAGGCCTCATTCTGAAACGAAACCACATGGAGTCAGCCTCCAGGATGTCAGGATAAAATGTTCTCCCTACAAATTTACTCCCAAGGAGCAAGGAGCACTTCAAATCACCAAGCCTTATTGAGAGACACCTGGCAAGGCAAAACCTACTCCTACTGCTTGGTTTTCTGCTCTAGAATATGTGTGTGTGTGTGTGTGTGTGTGTGTGTGATGCTTGTGTACACATAATGCTAAAAATACTTTGCTCATCAGTGTACTAAGCGACTCTCTCAGTTACTTCTTCATAAACCCAGCAGTTGAGCATTTAAAAGTCCTCTTTATTGGCTTTCCAGCAGCAGAATTCTTAAGCTCTTCATAGGGTTACTAGTATGAACTCAGGCCAATACAGGTATGATTTAAAAGCACAATATGGTGTGTTAGTAAAAGAACCAACACGAGTCATAAGTGCTGAGTCTTAGTTCTAACTATCCTCTTAACTATATGGCATACCCTTGGGCAAGTTCATTCCTCTCGAAGATTCAGTTTCTTCAAACGTAAAATGAAGGGGAGGCTATATGATGAAATCCAAAGTCCTTCCATCTCTGCTACTCTCCCAGTCTATAATCAATGTATCCTCCCTCTGCTACCTGCAATCCCCTACCCTTCAGAGAATGGTTTGATAACTGAAAAGTCTAATTAGCAACAAAACAGTTTTTAAAAAATTGATTAAAAAATGATCACGATGAAAAGGGGGTTAAAGAGGCAAAGAGAAAGAAAGGGGATGAAAGAGGGAAGTACAGTGGGAGAGAGAAAGGAAAGAATGAAGAAACTCTAGCCAAGATTGGTGTGCCGAGTATGGGACTCACTTATCCAGCAGCTGTTAGGAATTGATTGCGTGCATCCTCCATTCGGAGTGGACTCTTTCCTGTGTTCGTCAGACGTCTGCAATGTGGTGATTAATCATTCATGTCAGAATTTCTAATCCTATTCAATGGAAAACAAATGCCATGGCACACAGCCCCTGGCTTATCCCATGCACTTAGCATGTTCAAATGAACTAGGATGTCTGGGACAAAGATGGTCTACCAGGGACCCTGAATGGGAGTTCTAGGCAGCCCCACATGTTGGAGATGCCCTATGATCTCAAGGGCCTGGCCTTTTACTGGCTGAAAAAATTCACCAGCAATGAAAGGTCAGACTGTGATAGTTAGCCAAACAAGCATTTAAATCTCTGTAAAAGAGAAGGAGCCTGAGTTATTTATCTAAGTCCTTTCTCAAAGAAGTCAAAGAATTCATGTGAGGTATTTCAACAGACCTCCCCCATCCTTGTGTAGGATCTCAGATGATGGGGAAATCTTCATTATAGAGAAACAGGGGCTATGGAGAATAACACAGACTACAAGGACAGAAATGTCCTCAAGAAATGACATGCCCTTGAATGACTAATTTTATGTAGGGGTTTTCATATACTTGACAAAAGCCATTCACCTCCAAGAGACAACTGTATTTGGGTAATCATAAAGCATGGGAAGTCATTTTATTACCTATAAGTGAGGTAATGTAAAAGGGAGGGGGAGTATTGCTGGGCAAGGATCAATATTTTGGATCATAAACAAAGCTGGTAAGGGATTTGGAGCCCACTCATTTTCCACTCATTTTATAGATGAGGATATTGAGAGATAATAAAAATAATAATTCATTCTTATATAGCATTATAAGGTTTAAAAAGTACTTGATATATGTTAACCCGTTTGAACCTAACAACCGTCTTATGAGGTAGGTACAATGATTATCCCATTTTACAGATTAGGAAAAGGTAGATAAGTTCCTTGCCCCTGATCACATAGCTACTAAGTTTCTGAGACTTGATTTGAACTTTGTTTTTCCTGTCCTAGTCCAACACTCTATCTACCTAGATATAGGTGGATAGGCTTGGCTAGTTAACTGTCTCCTTTGTTCATGGTCACATCAGTAATAGGTGGTAGAGCCAGGACTTATATCCAGATGCTCTGATTCCAAATCCAGGAAGGTAGTATTACTGATTTATATACAATTTCCCTGGGGCAGATGAAGAAACAATTCTTCTTACCTCTTAACTTTGTTCTTAAATAACTAAATCACCCTAAACTCTATAATCTTAGCTAAATTAAATTTAAACTCTTAGCCCCACACCTGATAATCTAACCTTGAGCTCCCCAAATTAAGTTGACTGTGAAAAACTTTGGGGTTTGATGAAACCCATAAATGCTAATGTGAAGGGCCTGGGAATATACTACCACCAGGATAAAAGAGACCTAGAAGAATTTCAAAGAATAATCTATGGAATTAAGGCTACCTTCATGCATAAATTTGTGCTTTTATATATATTTAAGTATTAAATATCTTAAAACGTAAAACTGGCTACTATTGAGCTGATATCGCTCAGGGAGATATTGGATACTATGGGCTGGAATCTGCAAATAGCAACTAGGCTCAGACCACATCAGGGGCCATGGTGAACTCTTAGTCCATGAGAAGAGATTTACAAAACATTAAGGCTTAAACATTAATAAATGTTTGTTGAATTAATAAATGTTTATTGAGTGATATAAATTTCCCATTACTGAAACTCTTGGCTGCCTCCTCTTTTCTCAGGGTGTTCATTTTCCCACCCCAGCCAGCCTCTTTTTCCAAATTCGTCTCCAGACCAATATTTGACTCTGCTGAACCTTTTGGATAAAGAATGTGCATTGTGTAGATCTCAACATACATTAAAATGGTAACCCTATAGAGTCTATATAACAATATGTAGGTAATGACAGTAGCAGTGGACACTAAACTGAGTCTAGAGCTGAGAAAGAGAGGAATGATGACCTAAAATGCTTTTTGGACCCTGAAAGTCATTTTGTAAACTGACCCCAAGATTATCATAAAAACAAAGGCTCATTTTTTTTCAGAGCTAACATTTTAGTAGTGTGCTCTACTACTAAACTAAAAGTGAAGGGTCTTAAGAGTGTGCCAAACGAGGACTGGATAAAGGAATTGAGATGTTTACCTTAGAAAAGAGAAAATAATAGCTGTCTTCATGGATTTGAAGGATTGCAATGTGGAAGAGAGAACAGAGGCCAAAACTAGGTGGAAAATTGCAAATGCAGTTTTTAGCTTAATATAAGGGGAATTTTTTTTCAAGCAATTAAATGTCCATGAGTAGAATGGATTCATTTGTATTTATTCTACTCATTTTTATTCAGTACCTACTTATAAGTATCTTTGATGTCTTGACTATTAGAACATAAGCTTTCCATGAGTAAGGGTTATTTCATTTACTGTATTTCTATGCCCAACACCTAGCACAGTGCCAAGCAAATAATATGTATTTAATAAGTTATTATTTGCTGATTGACTGCTCGATTGATTGCTTAGAGAGGTCATGGATACCATCTCATCAAAGATAGATCTGACCAATTGTCAGGTGTGCTGCACAGAGGATTTTTCTTTATGTACCTATTGTGCTAGAATGCCTTCAAAGTGTCTTCCACCTATGAGGCTCTGTGATTTTAATAACTAACTCAGAGAGTTGTCGTGAGGATATAATGAGATATTATATTAAGAGATTCCCTTGGGGGCTATTTCATCCAAATCTCACTGTCATTGACTGGTTAGGTACCCAGAGAGACTGGCTGTTACTATTCTCAAGGTGCTATGGACAAACCTTTGGGTGGTTGACCTCCCAAATACTAGCAGGTTCCACTAATGTGCTTCACCTTAATAATAAGCCAATAGACTCAGATTTTTAGTAAAGTCATTTACTCAACTTACAAATACTTTAAATCATTATCTCCTAACACCAGGAGTATACTTTTTAAAATATATACTCAGAGTCTGGGAGGGGGGTAGATGATCCCCAGAGTACAATGAATTGAGACACACGTGAGTGACAAATATGGCCTAGACAGCTGACAACTCAGGAACTACATATCTGTGATATTTCTTATGAATTGCTCTCCTGTTTAGCTGAGTGTCTCTGCTGGGGTACAATGTCTTGACCGGGCAGGAGCCTCAGAGTATCTGCTGGTCTCCATTTAATGAATTTTTTTTTCCTACCTTGAGTCACTGCCTGGACTGAGAGGTGACTGTGATCTCAAGTGGAATACTACGAAAGTTCTCCATGACTTTTAGCTTCAGATAGGATAGGATAGGCAGAATTTTCTTTGACTCTCTCAGAGACCTCCCCTACTATCAGCAGTCTTAAGTAGGTGACTGGCTAGTGGGAAGACTGGGAATGCAGCCTATGCTCTGGAGACACATTAATCCTCTTAAAGGTTAAAGGTTCTTCTGATGAAATTAAGGTATTCTAGCATCCTATCCTTTTGTAAAGTAGGGAATGTTTATTTTGCTTTTGAAGATTTTCCTCTTTACCTTTCAGTCTCTGGTCTTTAACCTCTATAAACCTTCAGTTTGTAATGAAGTCTCACTTAAGCACTCCCTTTACATATGTAAAGTGATTTTTAATCTATGAAGAACTATATACCTGTTAATTTTTTAATATTATACTTTTATGGAGGTTAGTTTACAGGTCTAGAGACTCAGGCTAGCCTTTGGAAAGTAATGACACTGCAAAGATGATAAGAAACTGAGTTTTGTTACTGAGCAAGAATATGAACTCATTTCCTTTCCTGGAGGTTTTAATGACAATTTAAACTGGAATAAGTAGCTTTCCATGTGGTAGTGAACTGAAAGACCCATAAAAGTAGTATTTTTAACTCCCTTAGACAGAATGGGTCCATCAGGAAAATGACTAAATCAGAAGCAAGTGAAAGATTTGATATCACACAAGAACATGAACAATGCCAGGTCACGGCCTGTACAACATCCCAACGAAGAAGAGATTCTGTTTCTAAAGTACTTTCCAAACTATAAAGTGCAATGTGTTAGTGATGACAATCACGATGACAATGATGATGGTGATGATAATGATGGCAATGATAATGATGATGATAATGGTGATGACAATGATAATGATGACGATGACGATGATGATAATGATGATGGTGATGATAATGATGATGGTGATGATAATGATGATGGTGATGACGGTGATGATGATGACAATGATAATTATGATGGTGATAATGACAATGATAATGATGACGATGACGATGATGATAATGATGATGGTGATGATGATGACAATGATAATTATGATGGTGATAATGACAATGATAATGATGACGATGATGATAATGATGATGGTGATGATGACAATGATAATGATGACGATGACGATGATGATAATGATGATGGTGATGATAATGACAATGATTATGATGATGGTGATGATGATGATAATGATGATGACAATGATAAAGATGATGGTGATGATGACAGTGATGATGATGATGATGTTCAAGAAGGCCCAGTACTCTTCATCTCAATGGATGGATCCACAGGAGCTGTATGTTAGGAAAGATTTCAAGTGGACCTTAGTTTTCAACTAAGCCAAAAGGGCAAGCAGATACCACAGATCTAAATAGGCAGGGTCTGGAGTCCTGGAAGTTAGAGTTCCCTTTATTGACAAACAGGAGACAACAGTGACCACAATGCTAGAGGAGAGGCTGCTTGTTTCCTGCTACATTTTCTGCTGACTGCTGAGTGCTGGTGATCTTGGCATCCACTGATATTCATTTTAGCCCAACTGAGTTTGAGTTCTTCAGCAGAGCCATGCCTGTGACTGAACTGTGAAGAAAATAATGAGATTAGTAAAAGGCCATCAGAAATGAGTTTAGTAACTCTAGTTGACCAAAATGGCATCATGAGTAGCAAAGCTATTGCTTTTAGATATTTAGCTTTTAAACATACACATATCTATACATATACACATGTGTATATTTTATGTTATATATCCATATTTCATATATTATACATATATACATACACATATGTTTATATATTATGAGCATATGAATATAAACAACTGGACCTATAACACATATATACACATTTGCATATATGCACATACATACATGTGAATATATCTAGATTTGTATATGCACACATATGTATAAATGTGTTGTTATTTTTCTTCAGTCATTTCAGTCATGTCTGACTCTTTGTGACCCCATTTGAGGATTTTTTTGGCAAAGATACTGGAGTGATTTGCCACTTCATTTTGCAGATGAAGAAACTGAGGCAAACAGGGTTGTATAGGGCAGTTGCCCAGGGTCACACAGCTAATAAATGTCTGAGTTCACATTTGAACTCAGGTCTTCCTGATTATGGTCCTGGCACTCTATCCACTGTGTCACCTAGCTGCCCTATATATAGAAGTGCATATAGGTGTGTACTTCAGTGCATGTATATATGTATGCATATATATGTGTTGATATTTACACAAAGACATATAGATTTTGTGTGTGCATGTATGTGTGTGTGGGAGAGAGGGAGAAAGGGAGAGAGAGAGAGAGAGAGAGAGAGAGAGAGAGAGAGAGAGAGAGAGAGTGTGGAGGGGGAAGAGGGAGACTTAGCTGGTAACAAACTTTTTCCTTTGAATCTAAAACTGAATCTGAGCACTAACCAAAATGCTTATAATATCCCATGTCCCATGTCATGCTTACTGATGAAGAAAAGAAAAAAAAATGCTTCCATTGGAGCAATAAAGATTCACTTAGTAGCCTTTCTGGAACATCATTAATACTTTTAACTGGTTACAGGACTTTTAACCTATATCTGAAGAATGTCACTCATTTTTTTAAATGACAGTCTTCAATATGATCTGTAGGCAGGAGCTCCTCTCTGCCCTGCCCCTCTTTGCCAAAAAGGTGGACTCTATTAAGAATTTTGAGCCTTACTCAAATGTAGAACAATATTAGAGGTCCTAGGTCAGAGAATGAAAGCTGGAAGGCACTGTAGAATTTATAACCTGCAATGTCATATACCATTTCAAAAGAAGGTTAGTAGTACACAGATATAAAGTCATCTGTCTTGGTGAGGAAAACAGATCATCAAAATAAAGAAGCCGATTAAGTATAGATAATTGTGAGACATTCATATTTTAAAACCTTGACTTTAGCAGGTTCATAAAGATAGATAAAGAGCCCAGGTGTATGTTGACCCATGTGATGTGGTCAGAGTGAACCAGCGTAAAGGTTCTCAGAATGTGATCTGATGACCTTTTAGCAGATGGAGAGATTTCCATACTTGGGTCATAGTATATTCATAAATCTGTTTTCTGAGAAGAAAGAGGAGGCAAAAACCCACTTCCGCTGACTATTGTTTTTTCAAATGTAAAACCTTTGCAGCCACTAGGCATATAGAGGAATGAATTTGAGAGTTGCTCCCAGTTCTTTTCCTGCTCAGGCAGAGTCCCACCAGAGAGGAACAGGACATCCCATTAGAACAGAGAAGTTTTCATTTATTCATTCTTCCAGGGGAGGACATTTCAAGTAAATAGCCACGCCCTCTGAGACACAGAAGTGAATTAAAAGTGGATTTAGAGCACATCCAGCAATGACAAACTGCAGCTCTGAAAGGTATAAATCCAAAGCACACCTTGCCTTTGGGGCTGCTGAGGGAGGGACTGGGAGAAGGGAGTGGAATTCACTTAGCACTTGCAAAACAGCAGACACATAAGCCAGTGAGAAATCTTCCTTTTACTCCACTAGCAATATAAAATCTTCAGGGCAAAGAACTGACTGGTTGTTTACATATCTGGAGGGCTTATGGCAAGAAATTGGGTAGAATTTGGACATCCTCCCCCACAAAATAATGAACAGAAGTAAAGAAAAAACATTATCAATGCATCTTAGGTCTGATTCTCTGAAGTACTTGTACCAAGATAGACACTGAATGTTAACAATAACTATAATGGTAATAATGATAGCAATAATACCGTACTTTAGTTCTCTAATTAAGTGATCAATAATTAATAATAGCTAATAATTAGTTAGCTATTAAGTGAACATTTACATAGCACCTACTATGTGTTGGACACCATACTAAGCACTCTACAGATAATAGATCATTTAATCCTTACAACAACCCTGAGAGATAGGTGCTATCATATACTTATTTTATAGAAACTTAGGCAAGGAGAGGTGAAAGGACTTGTCCAAGGACACAGAGGGAGTAAATGTTTGAGACTGAATTTGAACTCAAGTCTTCTTGAGTCCAGGGTCACTGAAGGGTACTTCTGTGTGAGGTACATGACTAAATAAATGAATAAAAAGCATTAAAATGGTATTCTGTTCCTAGTAATGGGTTAAGGGCTGTGGATACAAATAGAAAGCAAGGGTTGTTGCCCTCTGAGAGTCAACATTTTTACGGAACGGTTGCCAAGAAAGGATATTTTCATATGACAAATTATAGGGTAAATGGTACATTTGGGGAATTGATTGACATACCCTCTCCAGAAACTATACACTGTTGATTGATACTTTTCCCAGAGTGAGAGGTAGAAAGGGGAGAGAAGTTCTCCCTCAGAAGAAATCACTGCAAACACTCATCTGAGAACTTCCTAGATTCTACCTAGACCCTGTCTTGTTGAGTTGCGTCCAATAAACTATGCTTTTTGCTGCTATACTGTGGAATTCATGAAAACAGCAGAAGAGTTCCATGCTAAGTCAAATTCATGATCCGTATGTTCTAGACTCTGCCTCTTACATTAATATATCAAGGCATATTCAGTAGTAGAGGGCAGTAGCTGCCATTTACGATACCATCCTTTAAGTTTATTTCCTGCTATGTAAAATAATACTTCTCTTTTCTTTGATTAAATTGATCTTTACTCAGATTTTGGAGAGTGGCTCTCTAAGTTCCACTGTTATCGATCTGGAGAATTAATTACATTAGAAGAAAGCCTAAGTACCTAATATTAATGGGCAACTAGGAAACGTGGTGGATACATTGCTAGACCTGGAGTCAGGAAGACTCATCTGCCTAAGTTCAAATCTGACCTCATACACTTCCCAGCTGTGTGACCCTGGGCAAGTCACTTAACCATTTACCTCCATTTCCTCATCTTTAACATAAGCTGGAGAAAGAAATGGCAAACCACCCCAGCATCTTTGCCAAGAAAACTCCAAATGGTAGCAATGAGTTGAACATGACTGAAATGTCTAAACAACAGCAGTACATAGTAACACAAAAATTCCTCCACTCTATGTTAATAGTGAATTGTGCTGTAACATTGCTTGGAACTTTGTAAATTGTTTGCTAAGTCCTTCATTTTGGGGGTGGGAGAGTACTGTGGTTAGCAGACTTCAAACTCAATTGTGTGACATGGAAGTCAAAAAAGCTTATGGGATGTGGGGTTACATTAAGAGAAATACAGATATGTTGCAAGAATAAGGGCATAGTCATTCCATTGTACTCTTCCCCAGTCAAACCACTAGAGAATTGTGGTCTGGACCCTTGCATGTAATATAGACTGAATGCTCTGTTTTGTTCCCTAAACACATTTACCTTTCAAAGACAGAAAACCACTTTTTCATCGATACCCCTCCTTCCTCTCCCCTACTCCTTCCCGCTAAGACTTGGAAAGTGTATATGTCTTAATATCAAAACAGGGTACACTAGAACCAGGAAAGACATTAAATAGTTATAATCCTCTTTATAGGAATGATTATATACCTGATATGGTATTTGGACTATTTTCATCATAGAAAAGACATTTTAGAGAGGTCTGTATATTTGTCGTTGAGCTGATAATTTTATCATAGTTCGTGTGCTGAGCAATATGTTCACTATTGATTTAGGAATTTCCCAGCTACTCTGTGTACAGCATGAGCCCCATTTCTATGTCATTCCCTGAAAGATCCTTACAATCTTAGTCTACAACAAATCTGAGATGGAGAAAGCTTGTTAGCATCACCTTAAGAAGTTCCCAAGAGGAAGAAAAGTCAATGGAAGAGAGAAAGAATGACTGCCTAGGCATGCTTCCAGAAGAACCAGGATAAGAGTGTGGAGTCTTACAAAGCAAGGGAGTAGAGAAGGATCAACCCTCTCATCATCAGAAAATGGAGAGAAAAATGCATTAAATATTACAGACAAAAATATTGAGTAAGGATCACAAATTTGCATTTATAACCAAATCTCACTTAAAATACATCCAGACTGGGTGAGAATTTTATTTGTAAAATTTATTTATTCATATTTACAATAAAATTAATTTATAAAATTTATTACAAACTTGTAAAATCATAATAAACCTTTTTTTTCCTGAAAAAGTAAAGAATCATTCCTTAGTGGATTTCCCTTTTAAGGTTGAATTTTCATAAGGCAGGTTTTCTTAAAGTGGGGCATACCTATACTATTAAATGTTCCCTCCCAGGTTTCTTGTTTCTAGTATGAGTAAGTATAGTTTATTTATACTTTCCTCACAATAATTGGAGTTATTTTTCCAAGAAAGTGAAATATATTGCAACAGAAACTTTGGCCTAGATCAGAATTTTCTTCCTAATTCTCAAAAAATGTAATGATATGCAAACAACAGTACTCAACATCTCATCCATAAAATGTCAGATTTAAGCTTGAGGTATGAGAGGCAGAGGCCTATCATGGAAAAGTGAGCTGTCCTTAAAGTCAAGGAAAACTTGAGATCAAGCCCCACCTCTGACTTGGATGGCTATGAAGCCCTGGTCAAATCATGTAGCTTTATAATGATCGAATCAAGTCTCAAAGACTTCAATTTTTAGAAAAGGTATTGATTTACATTGCTAGAAGACTTTCCTCACTAGGAAAGTTTCTATATCAATGAAAACATAAATCTCTTACCTATCCTTATAAAAAAATAGTTCCTAAAAATTAGAATTGTATCAAAGCAAAATGATTGGAATTATAAAGTAGTGAGTTTCTTGTCTTTAACTTGATTTCTATACATCACAGACTGCTTGGAAATAATTAGTGCTTTAGGTCTGAGTCAGGTTAAATGATCTCTGAGGATTCTTCCTTCTCAGAGACTTTGATTCTGTGCTTCCTGATTTCTCTATTTCTGTAAATGTTACAGCGAGGTGATACAGTGGATAGAGCCTTAGACCTAAAGTCAGAAATGCCTGAGTTCAAATCCAGTCATTTTCCAATTGTGTGACCCTGGGTAAGTCGCTTCACCTCTGATTACTTTAGTTGCCTCATCTGTAAAATGGGGGCACTAATTGTACCAACCTTCCCCGGTTATTGTGAGAATCAAATGAAATAAATATCTGTAAAGCACTTAGCACAATGCCTGGAACATAGTAAGTTTCACATAAAAGTTATTTTTATTATTAATCATCCAACTTTGAAACATTAGAATGATCTGTTTCTCTCTTGACTCTGATGGATAATTAGTCACCAAATCCTTGTGATTTTTCTTGTAATATCTCTCTTCCTTTTAACTGCTTCTATTCTAGCATCACTTATCATCTTACCCTGGACGATTTTGGATTACTGCAACACCTGCCTATGTGGTCTTCATCCATCCAGTCTTTTTCCTCTCCAATCAATTTTATACTTTGCAGTTAGGATATATTTTTAAAGCACGATGCCATTACTATCCTGTTCTAAAAATACCAATGAATCTCAAATATCAGTAATATAGAGCCTAAATTCATTACCTTGACAAACAGGACTTTCAACAATTTCTGTCTACTTCTGACCTACTTTTTAAATCACATCTCCTACAATTCATTCTTAAAAAAAAAAAACAACTCTATTAGAGAATTGTCTGCTCTCTGCCCTATAACGCACCTATATTAATGTCTGTCTGTGCCTTTGCTCCCTGCTTTGTTCCTCTGTCTATCCAGGTCTAACCTATCCTTTACTGTCTTTACTTTACTGTCCAGCCCAGTTTCTACTTCTCCCATGAAGACTTCCCCAGCCTCTCCAGTTCACACTGTTTCCTGACCTCCCCAAATTCATGGTGCATTGCCTGTATCAGTCACTCAGATCAGGTATTTCCTTCCCTGTGATAGCTATTGTACTCTTATTTTCTTTTTATTTTATTATCTCCATCAAAATAATAAACTCTCTAAGTATAATGGCTATATAATATGCTTTTTTATCTAACACTTCAGGCTGTTCTGTAGGCATTTAAAACTCACATGTCAAAAGTAGAATTCTTTCTCTTTTACCCTCCCTTCATCCTAACTTCCCTTTTTCTGTTAAGGACACCACCATCACTCTTCACTTTCTTCCACCATTCACTCCCTTGCCAAGTCTTTCTGCTTCTCATTTGATGACATTCCTTGGATCTGTTCCCTTCACACACATTGCCACTGCCTTTGTCCAGGCCCTCGTCAACTCTCATCTAGATTATTATAATTTTTGCTTTTTCTCAGTCATTTCAGTTGTATCTGATTCTTTGTGACCCCATTTGGAATTTTCTTGGCAAAGTTACTGAAGTGGTTTTCCATTTCTTTCTCCAGCTCACTTTACAGATGAGCAAACAGGCAAACATGGTTAGATGACTTGCTCAGGGTCACTCAGTTACTATGTGTCAGAGCTGGATTTGAACTCAGGCCTTTCTGACTCCAGGCCTGGTGCTCCATCCACTGTGCCACCTAGCTTTCCCTGGACTATTTCAATTGCCTCTACTTTAGTCCCCACACCTACTCTTTCTCTTTCCAATCTATCCTCCAAATAGCCAGCAAACTGATATTCCTCAAGTTCAGTTGTGTCTATATCATTCCCCTCCTCAAAAAGCTTCGGTGGTTGCATATTCCCCATAGGATGAAATACAGACTTATCTCTCTAGCATTTAGTGCCCTTCACCATCTACCTGCAGACCATCTTTCATACTGATTTCATATTACTCCCCATCAAACATTCTCCATTTAAATCATTCACCTTTGGTATCTACCTACCTCTCACCTGTGGCTCCAAGAAGCTGTAGCATGCCCAGTGACCACACCCTGGTAGATGGGCAAAACCAGGTTGAAGGTAATCAACAGGTCTCAAACCTGTCAGTAGGTTAAGGAGGGCATCTATCTCAGGTATGTGAAAACTTCCTCTGGCAGGATGGGTGGATGAGAACAATCTTTTCAAACAGCCATGAAGATGGCTGAAACAGGTGCTGTGGAGTGTTTAGATCTTGGTGAAGCATCAAAAACCTCAAGATCATCAACAGCATCCTGAACTATCGCCAACTGTCCTGCCTTCTCTCTTGCCACTGGACTTGGATGACTCTGAAAGAGAGAGTGAAATTGATGACTTTGTGAAAATCTGACTCAAATCTTAACTCATGTTCAAATCAAGACATCAAGATATCAGTCGTCTTCACTGAAAAATGAGGGACAGACAACAACATTCTAATTAAACTGGTTTACTAGCTGTTCTTTGCAGATGACATCCCATGACTTATCTTCAGGCCTTTGTATAGGTTGCCTCCTACATCTAAAATATACTCCTTCCTTCTCTGTGGCTCTGAGAATGCCCAGGTCCTTTCAAAGCTCAACTATAGGGTTACCTTCTAAATAAAGCCTTTCCTGATCATAGAGTCACAGAATTTCAGTTATATGGGACCTGAGAGGCCATCTTGTTCAAGTCATACATGAAGAGACTCCTAGCTACATATTTTTGACATTTGGTCATCCAACCTTTGCTGGGAGGGAAATTCCCCAATCAGTTAATCCACATTTATTAAGTGCCTGCTGTACTATGCTAAGTGCCATTACCTCTTAAGGAAGTCCAATACATTCTAATGGTTAGAAAGATTTTCAGTACATTAAAACTAAATTTATCTCTTTGCAGCTTCCACTCTTTGCTCCTGGTTTGCCCTTGGGGCCAAATGGAATCATTTCAGCTGTAAGTGATCCCCTGAAATTACTTTACATTTAATTTGCATATATATATAATCAATATGCTTCTGCACACACACAAATATATGTATATATGAATAGATATACAATTATATTTGTATATATCTATATATATCTACATATATATACACACATGTATGTGTGTATATATATGTGTGTATGCACGTATATACAAACTAACAATAGTGAATACATGCTGTTTCCCCAGATAGAATGTAATATAAGTTTCTTAATGGTAGAGCCTCTCATGTTTGCCTTTCTATCCCTGCTACATAACATGGCAGCCAACACATGGTAGATGTCTAATAAAAACTGTTGGTTGATAGCTCTATATCCTTCTTATTACCATTATGGAATTTTACTTATGAATGGGCTAAATGTTTGTTGGGAAAATAAATGAATGAATTAATGAATGATTTAATCTTGCTTTATTTCCTTCAGTACTTCTTCACTTATTTTAATGACCAATGGGGCTATTGTTTTGAAAAACATGCTTTTCATAATGCTTTTGACTACTGAATGCTTTCTTTCTCAGAGCAAGTGGCTTCTGGAAAAGGTTCTCCAATAGAAACTGGAAGGCCACTTGGAACTATAATAAAGGGAATTCTTATTCAAGAACATGATGGATCTTATAACTTCTGAGAGACCTCCTAACATTGAGATTCTGAGAGCCTGAGCTACTATTCTTGAGGAAAACATTCTGAACTGAATTTTCTGGTAGATATCTTCCCTGGATTGTGACTGACCTTCCTTCACTTTAATTGGCACAAAAATGTGGTAATGATCAAGAAGGTAGGGTGGATAGCATAACTTTCCCAAATCTAGTCCCTATGAACTCCTGGGATAGCTTGTTAAGCCTATACTTAACCAAGGAGAGAATAGAATGCAATGCCCAATGAGTGGCACAGAATAGATGGGGATGGGATTGAAAATACACATTTCCCCCAACCCAGTGGTAGAATGCAGAAGGACTGAATATCCATAAAAAAGGGAAAAAAGTTAGCCAAAGGGGAAAGGAGAAAGTCTGAAATCAACAAGAAGGGGAATAAAATGCTGAAAATGGGGATGCTTAAACCAAATAGGCATGTGAAATAAGGTTCTAGTAATCTCAACTGAATCATATAAACTTTTTAAAAACAACTATGTGCTTCTGGTGTGTGTGTATGTGTGTGTGTGTATTTGTGTGTGTATGTGTGTGTGTGTTTATAATCTGAACTATTGTTTTATGAAAATGAAGAATTTAGCTTTATTTATTCATTCACTAACCTAGGATCAGTAAATAGATTTCAGAAGAGTTTTTGAACATGGATAGGAAAAATAAAATTATACCTTTATTTTCACTAGCCTTAGGTTTCCTTTAGAATTTTATACATTTTATCTTATGTTCTTAAAAACATTATTCTGAGAATATTTATTCACTCAATGACCTAAGGAGTCCATGACACAAAACAGGTTATGACCCTCTGGTTTAGATAGACTTCAGAGATGATTTAATCCTTCCTCATGTGACAGTTGATAAAAATAATTTTATCTTACCCTTTCTATCTCTTATAGCACTGCCCATGGAATTAGGTGTACTCTCAACAAATGCTAGCATTCAGTTGAAATTGGAATGAATTTGTCTTCGTACATGTTAGATGGTTACTCAATATAAGACTTGATTTTGCTCCTTCTCATTTACCTGCCATACTCCTTCAAGCACTCACAAAGACTTCCCCCAAGCAGGCCCATATGGCTGTGACTGAATGAGAACAGGCCTGCTGTTCTATTCAGCCGAGCATGGCTTTGTACTGTTTGCCTGAAGCAAGTCCTGCTGCTGCTACTTCGCAATGGTCAAGGTCTCCTACAGGAACCCAGGTGCCTTCATTGGGCACTTGCCCTACCTTGCCTTGGAATGGTCCACAGATCTGGGATGCATCCATGTTCTCTACCCAACTTTCACTTACCCAAATAACTACTTTTTCAGCCTGACCACAGCTTGTGAGGTATAATCTACTAGAAAGAACATTGTTCTGGCAGTCAGGAGGCCTGAATTAGAGAACTAGCTTTGCCATCAACTATATACTTAATCAGGTCACTAAACATCTAACCTTGAGGTCTTCCTCTCCCAGTTATTTTTATTATTATTGTTAAAGGGGTCTTCCCTTGACTTACTTCTTTAAAGAGGCTGGATGTTTTCTCACTCAAAGTGAGAATTTGAAAAGACCTTAACTTAAAAGAGCCAAGGTCTCCCACTGAATCCCAGTTGTCTTGATCAATATCTCACCACTGGACCCGTAGGGCTCTGGAGAAAAAAGTAAGGCTGGTGACTTTGCACAGTCCTACCTTACCCAAATAAAAGTCAATTACAAGCCATGCCATCATTTCCCTGATATAATGGTCCTCTTCAAGAACAAAGGACAAACCATGATCTAAATTTCTTCAACTGATTAACGAAGATAGCAATAGTATGTAAGGATAGGCCTGGGTTTGGTGAGGGCTCATATGTATTGAGGATTAGCCCATGACCCATAGCAGAGTGATGTCATTATGTGGCTCAAAGGGAGGCAGAAGAGTCATCTCTAGCCTCTTTTCCTCTCTCCTCCAAGGGAGACTAATTCCTGCCAGGAGAAGGAACAGGGCCAGAGATCAATGTGCTCTTCTCAAAGATAAGGGGTACTTTGTTAAAATTATATCTATCTCCTCCCTTAAATATTATGAGACTAGGGAATACAATCATGTTTGACTTAAGTTTTGATTGATATTTCTCACTATTGGGGGGAAAGGGAAGGTCCAAGCTCCAAGGATATATCCAAAGCTTGACTCCTTTCCCACCAAATACCAATTCCATAATGAACACACATAGGAATGTCAAAGAAATCATTGTTTTTTCTAAATCATAGTGAAACAGAAATCAGAGAAGGTATATGTGGCATAATATGTAGCAGACAATAGAGTGAAAGAGTTCTCCCACTAGAAATGAGATGATTCAGTTTAAACAAGAAAAAGAGCTCTAGATCTCACTCAAGGGAAATATACCCAGTCACTGGAATAGTAAGCCAGGGATAGGGGCATGATGGAGACTTCCAGCTCCTCACGTCTTCCCAGAGTCTTTTTCTTCATAAACTTCAAGTGAGGTTCACCTCTTCAATATTCCCTCTTGAAGCTGGAATTCAGAAGTATCCAAAATGATTTGATTCCTGAAGAGTCCCATAAAAGACTGATGGTCTCTTACTCTTGTCAGTTCTTACCTACCCTTCATGAAGGGCAGGGCATTCATCTCATCAAAAAAAAGGAGAATGTCTCATACCAGTGGACTTTGGTTGCAGTCATAACTGTTGTACTAAGGATCAACTCATGTCCCAAAAGTCTTAGTGCAGTTTTGAACTTTAATAACTTCAGAAGTATAAATGCTACAAATTTACAAAAGCAGTAATTTGAAAATTTTGTTGCTTGTATTCCTTCAGTTTTGAGAACTTTGAATAAAACAATTTTAATTTTATTAAGACAGGGCACCCTCTCATTATTCATTGTGTGTGACAGTTTCCAGATGATACTTTCTCAGATCAGTGGATTGACAGATTCTTTTGATTAGCTACCTTCATCACCTGATGTATCTCCATTAGCCTTTTTCTTATGGGATCATGTTAGAACTGTCATGTCTGCATCAAAATTCCTTTCTTGGTATGATATTAAAGGTAGGATTACTAATACAATCCTTTCAGTTACTGAAGAGTCCCTGATGAAAGTTTTTACAACATTCAAAAATCAATTGGAGCAGTGCATAACACAAGACAGCATTATGTGAATCTTAATTCAACATAATAATAATTTGTGTGTGTGTTCATCCTTCGTTGCCAAAGAAGACCATGTCCTCAGAGAAATAATGACATGACTTTCACTTGACTTTGTTTTGAGTGAGGGAGGGCTGTGCAGGTTACCACCCTCACTTCTCCTCCAGAGCCATCTGAGTCCAGTGACCAGATATTCATTAGGATGATTAGAAATGACCCAGGATGAGCAATTGGGGTTAAGTGACTTGCCCAAGATCACACAGCTAGTGAGTGTCAAGTACCTGAGGTGAGATTTGAATTCAGGTCCTCCTGACTCCTGCACTGGTGCTCTATCACTGCACCACCTAGCTGCCCTAACATAACAGTAAATTCAACAATATTTCTAAAATTTAAATGATAAATCTTTTTTATTTCCAAAAAAATGTTTTTACCTAAAGTTATTAAAATTAGATTAAATTAAATTAAATTAGGGTGTCCTTAAATTAGGACACTCTGTAGTCATGAAAGATTTTTGAAAAAGATGAAAGTACTCACTGTTCCTTTATAAAATTATGGGGAGGGGTGCGATGAACTTCATGTTCTCAAAATTTCCTACTAGCTCTAACTTTATTCTCATACGACCTTGTGGAATGAACAAGAGCTTTATCTCCAACCTTTTTTCATAATCATCCTGGGCTCTATCAGGGCTTATCCATCACCCAAATCCCATTCATTTTTTTTTTTGTTGGTACACTCTTGTATCACTTACACTTATTCCTTTCATCAGCTCACCTAAAGATCCCCCTTGTTACTTCTCCTGCCAGTCATTAATTTTGGGCATCCAAACTATATTCTGTGGATGTTATACAGGGTCGAATTTCAGTTCAGGAAATAAACATAAGAACTTTCTAACAGAGTTGTTTCCAAATGAATAGGGTTACTTTTTTAAGTAGTAAGTCCTCTGTCACTAGAAGAGCTCAAGTAGAAGTTCAGTGACTACTTGACAGGGATGTTGGAGATTGGATTCATCTATCAAAGGGTGGACTGGAGGACTCATAGGAACCTTTGTACTTCCCAGAATGAATGATTCTTTGTTTTGCCATGCCTCTTGTCTATGTAGCAAAAAGAAGTTGCCTCTTTGGAATGGGAACAAAAACCAAAGGGTAATTGAAGAGGTAGGTGTGAGGAGGCTGTGGGTCCATTACTCCAACTGTGGGTTGCAGAATATTGGTTGGACACCCATGGTAAATTTAAAGGAAGATATAGACAAGTCCCAGAAGCTATGAAAGCCTGTACCAGTGAGGTGGCAGGGTCAGAGGAAAGAAAGGGGCATAGTATAATGGGAGTTAAAAATCTTCCCCACCCATTAATAGGTCTCAGGTGGAGCCCATTAAGGGAAGCTTGATTAGAGGAAGTTTGTTTTATATGAAGGCCCAAATCATTGGAAGAGTGTTTGTGTGATTAGGCCAGACAAAACTCTGAGCAGCCATTAAGGAAACCCTCACCCTTCCCTGCTTTGAAAACCCAGATGTTGGCACTTTTCTCTATGGTAATGACAAATGTACTATGGTCAAACAGTTGGAAGCCCTGTCTGTTGGTCTCTCTGCTTATAATTTCTGCTTGTAATTTATGTTTGTATTTTCTCTGAAGTTCAGGGTGCTGACTTTTCCCCCTGAACTAAGTGAATAATATATGTGCTTGATTAAAGTAAGATTGTTTACCCCTTTTGACGTTGCTTTCCTTAGAAAAACAGGTCTAAGAACCTGTGCAGCAGGCCCTCCTGTGTATGCCAGGGTGCTTGCTGCTACACATAGTCAAGAGATGATGCAAATAGAGGGGTTAGCCATGGTCAAGGGAAAAGCCACTTTCATCACGTGAGAACAGGGATGAAGGAAGAGAGAACTGCAAAGGGCATCTGAGTGTAGATGAGGAAGAGGAGAGAAAAGGGAGTCCACAGTAGATGGCTTCATTTTTCTTCCGGAAAAGTTGTAGGGAAGTTTTCAGCCAAGAGGGTAGCAGAGAGGGATAACCACTGGAAGTCTGAGAAGGAATGAGAAGGATTGGAAGAGCTTCTGTGGAGAATAGGACGGTAAGTTGATGAGGGAAGTTTAGAAAGATTGCCTTGTTGCAGTGAAGGCCCAGTTGAGGTTGAGTAATATGAATTTGCAGTAGATACAATCCAAATGATTATCTGATTCTCATAATAACCCTGTGAGGTAGGCACTATTTTTATTCCCATTTGACAGTTGAGGAAACTGAATTAGAAATTAAGTGACTTGCCCAGGGTCACAAATGTCAGAGGCTAAATTTGAACTTAGGTCTCTCTTACTCAAGACCTAAAATTCTATCTACTGCACAACCTAGCTGGCTCTAATAAGTGAAAAGGATTAACAAGGCAAAAGGATATTCCCAGGTAGAAGACCCCAGTTGCTGAGGGAAGTTCCAGAATTAGATAGAATTGGAATGGGGGCAATTAGAATTGGCTCATACACCAGAAGGAGAAATGAAAAGATGCCATTCAAGGATGTTCAACAGGGTGATGTATATATCTGTGATGAGAGAGAGGGGCATTTTAATGGGTTTCACTGTGGAAATGGGAATAATAGAAGAAAAAATTTTTAAGAATTGTGATCCCCAAATCTATACCTTCCACCTTGACTTTGTGCAAGTCATATCATTATTTCTCTGATGGCGTGGTCTTCTTTGTCAATGAAGGATGAACACACACACACACACACACACACACACACGCATTATCAGGGCAGGGCAGGATAGGCCTCATGACTCAGAGTGTAGGGGAATTCCCATCATATTGTACTGTCTTCTTTGTGATTGCTCTCTCTAGGAGTAAAGCCCAATGCAAAGTCCCACCAAAATAAATTAATATATTTGTGAAAAATACTTCTACAAATGATGACAAAAATAATAATGATTTGTATTTATGCTGTACTTTAAGGGCTGGAAAACAATTCACATACATTATCTTATTTCATACACACACACATACACACACATTAAAAAAAACAAAACCTCTGGATAGATGCTAGTATGATCCCTACAGTTACAAAACTGAAGATGAAAAGTTAAGTGTTTTCACTGGGGACACACAAATTCTAAGTGTCAGAAGTGAGATTGGAATGCTGGTCTTTCTAAGTATAAGTTTAAGTGCATACTAGCATACACGCAGCCATATATACATGCCATAGGAAAAGGAAAGGTAGGGGAAGATCCAAAAGACAATAATTAGAAATGGGATAGAAGAAAGAGCTTAATTTTGGCACTCCAGCAGTAGTACCTGTCAGCAGAAATATGGAGAGAATAAAGAAGAAACAGTGACCCTCTATCTCATCAAGAATTCGAAATATATTAGAAAGAGAAATAAGAATGACAAAATAAGTGAAAACTTCTTAGAAGAAGGTGAAGACCAAAACTTTCTGCATCTTTATCTAAGAAATGATAAAAGGATAGAAAATGTGGGCTGGAGAACGGAGAACCTCTGGCAAAAAGCTAGCTTTAAAGTAGCATTTTTTTAAAAAACAATTTTTGAAAGGGCTACGTGCTTATTTAAAAGAAAAATGGGATAAAATTGATACAAAAGAAAAAAGGGAAGAAATCATAAACCTAATAATCAGATCAATAAATATGAATCAAATAAACAATCAAATAAAACACAAAGAAACGATAGAATAAGAACCCCCTCCCAAATAATTTGCTGCATACAAGAAAATTGTAAATGACCAATGTGAACTGATGAAAAGTGAAGCAGGAGACTAATATACACTGACTGTAACAATGTAAAAATAAAGAACAAAGACAAGTAATCAATACTGAATACTGAGACATTAGAATGTAGTTTGTTAAAAAAAAAAAAGAAAAAAAGAAAAGAAACATTTGGCACAGGAAAATTCCCGTAGGTAGGCTGGGGAGGGGAGGATATATTTGTAAACAGTGAAAAAACAAAAAGCATCATCACAACTTTTAAAGGAAAATAATATTCCTGCTATTTTTTAATGCAGACCCCATAATAATTTTAGTGACCTAGCTACAAGGTCTGTGATAGCAGCAGAACTCTAAAGGAAGACTCAGGATTAGGGCTGTGGTCCTAAGATAGAGTCAATTCCTCACAGGTGACTTCCCTGTGTTAATTCTGTGTGCTCTCGGCAGATGTATATACAGAACAACTCTGTGCTGTGACTTGCTTTATGTCTCTGTAGCAGGCAAGAAAATATGCCATACAGCCTGAGACTGGATTTTTTTGGATATATGACAATTCTAGTCTGGTTTCTGCACTACCCATAAGTGAATCCTAAAATTCATTTTATCCGACTCAGATGTAAAATGTCTATTTACATTTCAAAGAGTTTCTAGCTAACAAATTAGCAGATGATATTTTAGTTATCTCTACTTTCCCTAACCTCTTTTGAATAAAATTACTGAGGTAGGTCAACACAGAAGCCTGAAATCCTGGACTGTATTCCTTTAAGTGAAATGACATTTCTAGGTAAAGAGCTTCCCTGTATCCCCTGCAGAAATATATCTGATTTCAGAAAAGGATTGATTCAAATAAAAATGTGTTTGTATAAGAAAAATTATTTTCTACTGAGAAAACACATAGTTTGGGGTAAATTTATAGTTGTGGCCAGATCATTAATATCTGGTTGTCAAAAAGTATTGGTTTGAACAAAAATATGTTGTAATAAAAATGCATTGTTTTGAAGAAATTTATTGGCCCCATGAAAACCTATTCGATTCAGAAAGATATGTTGATTTCAATGAAAAATCTATTTGTTTTAAGGGAGATAGTGCTGGACTCTGGACTTTTTGATGGGAAATCCTCTCTATGACATTGATGTTCACTTAGAAAAAATGAAACATGGGCATAATTAGTGGAAGGGTTATGAAGTTAGAGCAGAAAGCTAGTGTAATCAATGATGGTTAACAGGGATATGACGAGTTTCATCTTCCAAGTACGCTGACAAACACTGGTTAATGAATCCTTACAACGATCCCAGACAAGCATGTATCTGGCCATGCTTTCAACTAATCTGGAGAAGGTGGGGAAGGGAATTGGGGGATTATATATTTACAGAAAATAGAGTTGGGAGAAACCTCACAAGGTATCTAATTCAATCCAAGTCTGGATGACAATCTCATCTGCAACATCTCTGACAGATTATCCACACATGACTTGCAAATATTAAGTGATGGAGAACTCAATCTCCAGAAGCAGTCCATTTCACTTTTTAATATCCTTATTGGTGATGATATTTTTTTACTTATCCTGAGTTGAAATCAGTCTTTTTACAAATTTATATCACTGACTCTCATCTTATTCTTCAGTATCAAGTCAAACAATCTTCAAAGTAGAGGAAAGGTGGAAAGTGTGGCATGAAGATAACATTTGAATACAACACTGTGAGAGTTGTCTAGATATGATAAGAACTGATGCTTTGCTTAATTAACACCTATTAGCTTTTCTCTTTGACAGGAAGGTATGTGAAATAAGGATACCAGGAATATAGACCATTGTACCCATCCCAGAGAGCAGAATTAAGAGTAATGAGTGTAAGTTGCATAGAAGAGAATTTAAGCTAAAGATGAACTCTTTTTAATGTTTAGAACCATCCCAGATTGTGATGAGTTGCTGTCATGGCAACATGATATTTACAGTACATACAGTAGCCATGAATATCATAATGCAATTCTGAATCATGAAATACAACACTCCACTTGGAAGACAAAACCAAAGCATTTATTCAGACACCAGAAATCCAAATCCATCATAGGAATACAAATCTATACACAATAACAATGCAGAGGACAATATCATCTCCAAGCCTTCCCCATGCTAGGGACTTCCCACAAACAAACACTCCGGAGCCTTGCTGTTCGCCTCCTCTCTCTCCCTCAGTTCTGACTGCTCTGAACAATCTTCTCTCAGCTCTGCTCTAGCTCTACCTCATCCTGTTCTACCCATTCAGCAAATTCTTCCCTCCACAGACTCATATGACTCAGGCTTCCATGTGACCTGGCAGGTCACATGAGCCTATTGATGGATGGGAAAGATCCTCCCATTAAGAAGCAAAATCACATTAACAATGAACAAAAATGCATTATCAATATAGCTGCCTCAGAAGGAAGTGGATTTAGCATTCCAAGACATCATCAAGAAAAGTTTGGATTATCATCATTAGCAATCTTGTGGTTTGAATTGTTTGCTTTTCTAATACTGGTGATGGGGTAAATCATGATCTTCCCATCTGCCCTCTGTTGCCAATGAGTGAGATTCATTTCAGCAGAAGACTAGTGCTCTGGAAGCAGCTAAGTAGCACTAGGGCAGATAGGTGGCACAGTGGATAGAGCACTGGGACTGGAATCATGAAGAACCATCTTCATGAGTTCAAATATGGACATAGACATGTTTTAGCTCTGTGATCCTGGACAAGTCACTTAACTTTGCTTCAGTTTCCTCATCTGTAAAATGAACTGGAGAGGGAAATGGTTAACCATTCCAGTATCTCTGCCAAAAAAACCTCAAATAGGATACACCTGAATAAAACAGGGTCAGGGGGTAGGATCAGAGTTGGTTAAAAAGGCATTTTATAAGCCTAGGCAGATGGAAAGAAGCTGGTCCAATCTTGACTTCTTCAGTTTTGTTTCAATTACGTGGGCTAATGGATCATAATTGTCCACCTAGAAGAGCTTCAGAAGCAAAGTCTACTGAGACCTCTCCTCCCCAACTTGTGCATGTGGTATGTCTGCTAATACTTTTCAGATTCTGTAATGATATCAATAATCTGGTGCGAAAATTGGTTTGGGGTCTAGCTTCCAGGAGAAT